>VZRI01002347.1:552675-582470 GCA_013397515.1 Upupa epops | reverse complement strand
TTGTGGAGTCTCCTTCTCTGGAGATGCTCCAGACCCGCCTGGCTGTGTTCCTGTGCGACTTGTTCTAGGTGATCCTGCTGTGGCAGGGGGATTGGACTGGATGATCTTTCGAGGTCCCTTCTGATCCCTAATGATTCTATGATTCTGTGATTTCACTGGATGATGGGAATGGTCCCCTTTGAGACATAAACATTGGATCCTCAATGAAGGGAGCAGCAGCCCCTGTCAGAGCTGCTCTAACATTGGTTGTTGGTAGTTCCCAAGGAAGAAAAGCAGTCCAGGAGAAGGGCTTGCCCCAAGTACCCAGGCAGTACCAAACTGGTTAATGGTGATGTGGGCAGGGGGCCGACTTAAGGGGTATCCACCCCACCAGCCCCAGAAATAGTGACTGAATCAAGAAGCACATCATTCATCTCCTCCAGATCAGAAGGGTCAGCCCCTTCCCAACAGGCACCTACGCCATTCTGCCGGCAGAGGAGGACCAGGAGTTTCCAGAGAAGAGCCGAATCTCTGCCTCTTTGTGTTGAGAGGTCACAGCCTGTGGCAATCTTCTGCTGGCAAAACGTCACCACATCCACCTTGTGCAGATCTTCCCTACGGCAGCAAAGAAAGGCATCCAAACAAACCCAAGGCAAAGCCATCTAGGACAACATCCAACCTCAACGCATCCTCACGTTCACTGAGGGGGATGTCAGAGATTCAGCGTGAGGACAGGGGAGATCCCCAGTGCTGACAGGCATGTACCAAGCTGAACTGTTCTCTTACAATAAAAAACCCAGCCTGTCAGAAAGAAACAGTGTCTGAGAGACAAGATCAGCCAGGGGAGAGGGTCCAGGGAGAAAGATGCTGACCCTGACCCAAGCACACCAACATATCACACGGACATTGCCTATAATCCCTTCAGGGCACGTAACTTCCAGCTTCTGGGCAAACACAGCTCTCTTGCTCAGAAAACAGTCTTTCTCCTTCTCCACACTCACTGCTTTTCTCCCCCTGCTTTGGTTATGAGTGCCCAGAAGACACACTGGAGCACCCAGCACAAGGCAGAGCCAGCCTGACGCCGTACACTGTGATTCATCCCCACGTCCATTGGGTCTGACCCTGCCCTGCTCAGCAGTCCCGGGGGACAAAAACCTTGGGAAAAGCTAAACCACAGGCTGGCCCAGGGCTTTAGACATCCAGAGAGACCTCAAAAAAATCCGTTTTCTGGAACATCAGTACAAAATAAGGTCGGATGTACAAACCACAGTGAACCCACAGCCTGTGAATACTCAGGAAAGCCAACTCCCACAAGCCAAACCAACTCACGCTGCTACAGAGCAGCTGGCCCCCCATTCTGCACCTACACCATGGAGATCCTAAAGCTTGCCCCAAAGGAGAGGTGCTCCAAGACCAGCCGAGCCAGCACAGCCATGAGGCTGCATACACAGCGCTGCATACCTGGCCAAGGGCCCTGGGAAGGCACGTAGCTCCTCCAGCTCGTTCGTGTCCTGAAGGATCACCTGAAAACAGGAGGGAATTCACCACCTAGGCTCCAGCGATCAAGCTGGGCTTGCAGACAGTCACTGCCTCAGCCCAGGGTCTGGCAGTGCTGGTGAACCCATTCTCTGTGCTGCCTTAAGGGAACCCCAGAGCAGAGAACCTAAACCATCACATGGACCCTGGTGCTGAAGAAATGCCCGTGAAGATGGCATCTGCCTCTCTGTGGGGATGGACACAGCCTCTGGACTGGAGCATCTCAGAAAGGGGAGCAGAATTGTCCTTCAGACAGCTGTGGACCACAGCAGTCCCTGTCAGAAGGGATCACCATGAGCAGGTCACTGATGTCAAGGATTCTAGAGCTGAAGGAGCAGGTCATGGGTCCCAAAGACTAGAAGTGATGCCCAGCAGAGTCCATGTGGGCTGGAGATAAGGTGGCAGCAGGGGATAGGAAGGCTGCTAAGGAGGCTGTTTGAGTGAGAAACAGCATTTGCACCCCTCAGAAGAAAAAAGCCACCCCAGGCAGGAGACAGAGGATGATCTGTGGCTTACAAACCTCGAGGCTGTGCAACTCAACATGGGCCAGCTGCCCCTCGGAGGGCTGGTGAGGACACACCAGCACCAGCTGGCCCGCTGCTCCAAAGCAAACTGCTGTGTGTGACACTGAGAACTTGAGAGGCACCACTGGCACTGGGCTGGACATGGAGGGCCCCCCTGCAACAACACGCAGACCATCATAGTCCCCTCACCCTGATCCCATCACACCTCCACCATGCAGAACCCAGCCAGGTCCCAGCCCAGCCCCTTCACAGACTCCCTGTACAAGATTTGAAGCAAATCCTGTCCCCTGAAGCAGAAGGCACCCATGACAGCTCCCACACCCATCAGGGCAGAGCAGCTGGACCACACACCCACTCTGCAGCCCCCAGGTCATGGGCAAAGCCTGCACGACCTCCTCCAGGGAAGGACCAAGATGCAAGATGGCAAATCTCCCATCATCAGCCATTTATTTCCTTGCTCCCCTCTTGACAGAGGAAGCCAGGGCTGCACCACACCTCACCTGCCTGTGCAGGACTCCAGGTCCCTGGAGGTGGGGGGTCACAGTGCTCAGCACCATCACGGATGTACTGGCTGAGCTCGTAGCCGCTGGAGCTGAGCCCTGACTCGCGGTACTGTAGGAGGAGGCTGGAGTGGCTAGAGGGCTGTCAGGGAGGGAGAAAACAAACCCAGTGGAGGAAAAAAGGGGGTCAGCACTGCTCTTCTGCTGCCAGCATAGTGGGATAGGCTCTGCTGCTCCAGACCAGTGCCCAGGCCAATGTAGCACAGCAAAGCCCACTTCTCCGAATCACAGGATTATTGAGGCTGGAAAAGACCTCTGAGCTCATCAGGTCCAGCCTATGACCTGACTCTCTCCTCAACCTCCTTCTCAGCTGCAGGAGGGATGTGTGGAGGGCTCCCAAAAATCTCTAGATGATCCCCCAGCCTTTTGTCCCCCACTCCTGCCCACCCTGAGGTTACCTCTCGGGGCTGACCGCTGCCATCTCCCAAGTCGCTGCCAAGGGGTTCTGCCCCAGCCCACTCAAGCTGGGCAGCTGAGGCACGTCTCTCCTTGTAGGTCTGTGCCCTGCAGAAAGGAGCAAAGGGAGATGCTCTGATGGATCAGCCACAAACCCGTTAATTTTGCAGCAGAAGCTGCACCAGGTGATGCCCTGACACCCAACCTTACCTGTCCTGCTCTAGGGGACTCATGGCCAGGTTGGGGTGGTAACCCTTGTAGTAGTGCTGGCTCTGGTAACCTGTACTCTTACTGTAAGGCTCTCGCTGTCTCAACTCTAGAGAAAGAACCAAGATTTAGCACTGCCTCTCCAGAACAAGAAGCCACAATGAAGTTGTGAAAGAAAAGCAACGAGTGAGGGAGTTGGCCATGCACATCCCACTGGCTTCCCAGCTAGCCCAGTGAGTTGGAGGTATGATCAAGCCCTGTAGACAGCACTGGTGACCTCTCCTCTTCCTTCCCTCCCCTTTTCTTCAGCCCAGGAACTCCAGAAACAGCACCATTGGCCTCGAGTTCAGCCTGGAACTGGTAGCAACACAAGTTTGAAGCCATGGACATCAAGATCAAGCACTGGCTTGGGTGAACCTGGTTCCCATATGCGTTTCCCAAGTGCAATCTGAAGGCAGAGCCATGTGGGGAGGGCAGAGCCGTGCAGGGAGGGCAGCACTGGTGGTGCAGGTAGGCTGGAAAAAGCCCTTGAGATGTGCAAGCCGTGAGAGAGAAAAGCATCCCCTCTTCTCCTGCAAGTTGCCTCTATCCCCAGACCCAAAGGATAAGACTGTACCTCTGTCATCCTGCTGGGCTATCAGTTGCCGTGGGTGGCTTTGGTGGGTGTAGTCATCCCCATAGCTGGCTGCTGGGTACTGCCTGTGGGGGTCTTCATAGCCCTGCCTGAAACACAGCCCAGCACAGTCAATCTGAGACACAAAGGGTAGCACTGCAGGTTCTGGACTGCAGCACTCATGCCTTGAATCTCTGGAGGCAGAAAGGGTGATGGAAACAAAGCCGGGCCCCCTACACAGGGTCCATGCCAGAACACAGTCCAGCATCACCCCCAGAAGGAGAGGCAGGAGTGCAGCTTGCACTCAGTAAACACAAACTGCATTGAATCAGCTCCCCAAGAAAATGCACTCTGGGGTCGGGACGAAGCCTGTAAGGTCACAGCTGTAAGAAGAAATTGGAGCTGCAGCTGCTAAGCAGCTTTAAACACTGAAGTGACTGGCAGTGTCACTAGCTGGACATGCCCTGGCCACACTCTGTCTGTCTGAGCCAGCAGAGAGAGGCTGCTCCCACCTGGAGTATGGTCTGCTGGGGTGGCTGCTGTCATAGAGCTCAGCCTGGGATGCTGGCCGGTGGGTGTCCCTCCAGGGGTAGTGGCTGGAGAAGTGGCCCCCATCCCAGGAGCCAGGCCGAGGAGCGTGTCCCACACGCAGGAGCTGCCGCCCAGGTTGTGACAGGAGGCCATGGGGTGCCTCTGCCCATGGACCCCGGGCTGCCGGCCTCTCCCGGAGCTTGGGTGGCCAGGCAGGAGCCCAGGGCTCCATCACAACCTTGGCAGCAAGACACCCTCTAGTTGTGAGGTGGGAGGTGATTTAAGTCCCAGATGGTTCCAGCGGTCTGCAAGCTACGAGAGAAGTCACAATGCTCTTGATCAGTGCCTTTTCACCCCTCTCAAAACCCCTGTAAAGCCTGGTACCAGCTACTGTCTGCTTCTGGGAGCTTGCTGGGTGCCCAGCATCCTCTCCACAACACCTGAGGCAAGGAAGAGCCACCTCTGCATCTGTTTAACTTGAAACTCACCAGCATGAGATGGTCTGGTTCCCAAAGAACCCGGCACCCAGCTCTCATCCTCCTGCAGCCCCAGCCAGCCCTGCAGGGCACTGCTGCTCACAGCCACCCGAGCATGTGAGAAAACCCCACTTCACATGCAGCAGGACGGGGGTACTGGCAAAGCCAGGAGCAGGACAAGCAGTTACTCTCAAAGAAACGAATAGGAACAGAGGCAGGGAGAAAGAGCTCTGCACATGTGAGCTGTGCCATGGGGTGGGAGCAGGGATTTGCTCCTGCCTTTCAGCTCCAGCAGACACCAGGTTTGCTTTACAACCTTCTCACACAGATGAGAAAAACCTAAGGAGAGCCCAGGGCACATGAGGGTGGCAGCTGAGGCTTCACCCACAAGTCCTCCCCCCCATCAGGTCTGAACAGAAGCAGCTGTTTGTGCCCCTTTGGGTGAAATCAGGTGTCAGCCCTTGCTCTAGTGGAGCCTCCCTGGCACAAGCATCCACATACCCATCATGTCAGCCCCACCAAGGGCCCCCTTTGCTTTCAGCTGGGGGTTTCCAACACCATCTGCCCCCCGCACACACCTGATCGGAGGCCACTGGGACCTTCTTCCACTCCCCGCTGCTGCTGACAAAGTCCACTGCCACATGGGCTGTCCTGGGCAAAGGGCAGCCCCCGCTCCTCCACCCAGCCAGGCTCCTTTTGCTCCTATCCTGAGAGGGTGTTTGCATCCCTGAGGGGATCCCTTCCCCATCCCTGGAACCTCCTTTCACCTGAGGGATGCAGCACGCAGCCCTCTGGGCTCAAGGAAAGCTGGATGTGTCTCCCAGGGTTATTTAATTCCACGAGAAAAGTGTCCTCCTCTATCCTCACACTCCCCTCAGTATAACAAATACATGCTGCTGGCTGAGATGATGGTTTAGTGTGGACCCAGCCACAGCCTAGACAAAGAACATCCATCCCACCAGGGCAGGACTGGGGCAGGCTGGAGCCAGAGTCCACCCCAGCGCTGCCTTGTGTCAATGCTTACACTGCAACAGCGGCCAGGGATTCTTGCCTGGAGACCCTCTCCCCCAGACACCTCAGAAGCTGGAGAAGGAGTAGGGTAACACAAATGAGGAAAGGCTGAGGGAGCTGGGGCTCTTGAGCTTGGAGAAGAGGAGGCTGAGGGGGGACCTCATTCATGTCTCTAAATCTGTGAGGGGTGGGTGTCAGGAGGATGGAGCCAGGCTCTTCTCAAGGTCATCTGGTGACAGGACAAGGGGCACTGGGTGCCACCTGGAACACAGGAGGTTCCCTATCAATATCAGCAGGAACTTCTGCACAGTGAGGGGGATGGAGCACTGGAACAGGCTGCCAGGGGAGTTGTGGAGTCTCCTTCTCTGGAGACGTTCCAGACCCGCCTGGCTCTGTTCCTGTGTGACTTGGTCTGGGTGATCCTGCTGTGGCAGGGGGATTGGACTGGGTGATCTTTCGCGGTCCCCTCCGATCCCTAAGGATTCTATGAAATGGCACCACAGCAGCAGAAGTTAGATGGAAGAGCCAGCATTTCTCCCCCTTGGCCAGGGAAGGCACGCACGGCTTCCTAACCCCACAACCTTAGTGTGCCCTGAGCAAGCAGCCAGATTTCAGCCCCAGGGCAGCACAGAGGAACACGGGGTGCCTGTCAGGAAAACAGCTTGCTTTTTTCTTTACCTTCCTCTTTTCACAGCCTGGCAGCCCCAGCTCCCCCTGGCCTTGCACAAACACCTCAGGATTACCTCCAGCATGACTCTGCAACACCCAGGTGATGGGGATTCAAGGGCAGGATCCTACTCCTTGCATTGCAGTGGCACTGGCAGAAAACCCCCATTTTAATGATGCAGTCGGAAGAGTGCACACATTACAGCTCCAGAGCTTGAAATTTCCACCCTACTGGGAGAAGCAGAAATTTTCCCTGGTGATCCCGAGAAATAACCACTCGGTCTCTGCAGAATTGAAGGCTTCCAGTACAAAATTATCCTCAGCACTGAGCCGTGCCGAGAGCTGGCTGGAAGAAACACAAACCAGGGGAGCGTTGCCTTCGTGCTGTCAAGCTCCTTCAGCACAGTGATACTGAGCCTCTTCTACCCGTTTCGCAGCTGCCTACAAAACTTCAGGAGGCTTTGAACAAAGGACAAAGTCTGTTGCAGACAGGTCAGGTCTCCTGGTAAATCCAGGAGGGATCCCTAAAAATCCTGGAGTTCCCAGTTACTAAAGAGGTAGATACCTCTCTGTCATAATTTCACAGCATCACAGAGTGTTAGGGATCGGAAGGGACCTCGAAAGAGCATCCAGTCCAACCCCCCTGCCAGAGCAGGCTCCCCTAGGCACAGGAAGATGTCCAGGAGGGTTTTAAACGTCTCCAGAGAAGGAGGCTCCGCAACCTCCCTGGGCAGCCCCTTCCAGTGCTCTGGCACCCTCAGCATGCAGAGGTTTCTTCACAAAACTTGGCTGCTGCCTGGTGACTTTAGATTTCTAACCAACAGGTGACTGCTGGGAGCTTCCTGCCCGTTTTCCAGCAACCACATAAATGCATACTGGGAACCTGCAAGGGTTGAACCAGTGCTGCATGAAGAGGCTGGGAGCAGCCGTGGACAGCTATTCAGGCTGCTGTCTCCAGACCAAGTCGCACAGGAACACATCCAGGTGGGACTGGAACATCTCCAGAGAAGGAGACTCCACAACCCCCCTGGGCAGCCTGTTCCAGTGCTCCGGTACCCTCCCTGGGAAGAAGTTCCTGCTGATATGGAACCTCCTCTGTTCCAGCTGGCACCCATTGCCCCTTGTCCTATCACCAGATGGCCCACCCATCCTTCTGGGGAAGGAGATGCAGGAAACATGAGCAGCAACACCAAGCTTTGAGCAAAAGTGGCTTAGAATGGAGCTCTGGGGACCAGCAGGTTAGAAGGAGAAGTAGTGAAGTGCATTGGAAGAGGAGGGGGCCAGGGGAAGGACTGGGAAGTTAAAAAACAAGGGAATTAAACTCAGAGAGAAGGACCAGATGTGTGATAAAGAGAAAAGCAAAGGATAACCCTTTAACTGCATCACTTCCAGCCAAAAGACTTCTGTTTGGAAACGATTCATAGCTCTCCTTGAAATCCAGGCTGTGCCACAGGCTGCCACTGAGCTCACAGCACCACTGCCAGGCAGGGCACAGGCTGCCAGAGCTGAAGGGACACCAGTGTCTCCTTGAAAATTGGTATTTTTCCATGTGAAAGGATTCACTGTTGTCACAGTAACGAGTTTACATGGGAAACATCTTTCCTCATGCCCTCTGGGCATTCACATGGTGAGCTGGGTCCCTGCTCACAGCCAGCCCCAGATACGCAGGCCAGAGCCCCTTGCACCAAACCCAGTGTGGGAGAATAACTAGCCAAGGCTCATCAGGATTACTCTGACATCTACTCTGCACTGGTGAGGCTGCACCTAGAGCACTGAGTCCAGTTCTGGGCCACTCAGTTCCAGAAGGACACAGAGCTGCTGGAGGGTGCCCAGCATAGAGCAACGAAGATGATGAAGGAAGAAGAGCAGCTCCCTTATGAGGAAAGGCTGCGGGAGCTGGGTCTCTTGAGCTTGGAGAAGAGGAGGCCCTTCCTATCCCTAATGATTCTATGATTCTATGACCCATGTAGAGAAATCTAGGCGGCTTCAGCACCCACAGCTATTTTTAGGTGATTTATGTTGTTTTGAATCGGTACCAAGATCAGACTGGATTTTTCTTCTTCTAAACAGCATCAATAGGAAGCTTTGTTCAGCCCGAAGCTTCAGTCCCCTAGCAAGGCGAGACAGACACACACGCGCTTTTATTTGCAGGGATGACTCCAGCACGGTGCCACAACACAGCGGAGTTCAAAAGGGCTGGGTACAGTCGAGAGAAAGAAATTGAAGCCAGTCTGTCTCTCGTCACATCTGCAAGGCATGAAGGCAGTGGTAAACGGGTTATACAACCATGAAATCTCATCTTAAATACCCCGTGCAGTGGAGACATCAGCCCTGGACACACCACCACCCTTGGGGATGTTTGACACTGTATTGCATGTCACATACGCAGAGGAAACTGAAACCATGCTCAGGATGCCAGGCAGAGCATCTGCCCCAGCACTGGGAGAGCCCTCATCCTCAACCAGTCTCAATGGCAGCTAATTAACTTATTAGCTTGATCGCTCCCAGGGAAGGAGCAGTAAAAAGCCCCTGCTCCAGCTAAGGGTTGCATTTGGAGTCTTCCCAGGCCAGGGACATCCTGGTGGAAGGAAGGTGGTGGCTCCTAAAGCAGCTGAGCCCATGGCAGCTCCCTGAGACCTGCAGCACCGTGATGGTTTTGCACCCTTCTTCCCCAGAGCAGGTTGTTGTCATCCCTCCCGTCACCCCTCCACACACACGCAGCCACATTTAGCACTTCCAGACATGCCTATTAATTTTTTTGAGACTTAGGCAAGAATATTAATTGCATTCCAGAGGCATTGAGCATGCAGCACATTGAGAAATAGTATTTTACACCCCACGTCGCAGCCAATGGAGAAACTGCTGCAGAAAACACTGTTAATTGTGATAATCAAAGCCCGACTCTTCCCAGGGAGGATAACAGAGCATTGGAAAAGGCTGCCAGGGGGGTTGTGGAGTCTCCTTCTCTGGAGATGTTCCAGACTCGCCTGGCTGTGTTCCTGTGTGACTTGGTCTAGGGGATCCTGCTGTGGCAGGGGGATTGGACTGGATGATCTTTGGAGGTCCCTTCTGATCCCTAAGGATTCTGTGACTCTACAGAGGGCTGTACGCATCCCCAGTTGGGTTACAACAGAAAGGGACTCCAGCTCCTGCTATGAAGAAACTCCCCAAAAATCTTTAGTCTTTGCTTTACCTCGTTCTCACTGCAGCAAAACCCCTTAACTCTTGGCTGTGAACACCGAGTCCTTGCTACATCCCCCACCCCACAGGGGGGGCTGTGCTGCCCCTGCATCCCATCACAGCAGACTCTGCAGCGGCATCTCAGGGACGCACAAGGGCCAACAGAGGGGCAGGAGCTAAACCCAACCGTGTGAGAAGGTCAGAGAGCTCTCAGTATTCAAGTCCTCTCCTTTAGCCGTGCGACACCCCTTACGTTTTCCCAGCCATAAAATTGATGTTTATCTCGCTGCTAACTGCCTTACAGAGATCATTACACAGTGCAAGTCCAGCCGTTCGCAGATAAAACAAGCACGAGCAGCCTGGAAACCATCCCCGTGCCACATTGCAATGCGCTACAACCTTCCAGCTGAAAATTAACAGATAAAAACCGAGAGGCCCAGAAATATTGGCCAGGCGATGCCTGAAAGCCAAGCAGAGGTAGTTCTTGCACCGGCCCCACAACAGCCCCTGCTCAGGCAGGGGAAATTCATTGCAGTGAAGCAAATTCTGAAGCTGTTCTTGCAGTAATAAGCAACAGCAAGAAAAATCTATGAGGTGGTTGTTCTTCTTTGTCTAAAAGCCCCTCGGCTGTGTAAAATGCCCCTCTGCATCTGGTGGAAGATATGGAGGGGACAGAAGGCAAGGAGGAGCAGATGTCAAGGCTTGGAGAAGAGGAGGCTGAGGGGGGACCTCATTCATGTCTCTAAATCTGTGAGGGGTGGGTGTCAGGAGGATGGAGCCAGGCTCTTCTCAAGGGCATCTGGTGATAGGACAAGGGGCAATGGGTGCCAGCTGNTTCCGATCCCTAACGATTCTATGAAACAAGCCCCAGAAGAACTAGCAGCAGCTACAGCTGCTGCACCTTGCAGGGTACATGCCATGAAGGGGCAGGAGAGGGAAGCTGAGCTCTTGTCTGGCTGACAACACAAGACCAGGACCAGCCCCACTTGTGCTGATGCCCTCAGAGGTTCCCACCTCACCCCACACCCCTTCAGGCTCAGGAGTGAGGTGGATACAGACGGTTACCCAGGGTCTCCAGCAAGTGCCAGGGCAAGGCAGCCGATAGCCTGGAAATCTTTAGCCCTGAAACATCCGAGGATGTCCTTTAGAAAAGATTGCCATCTTGTGTCTTGGCAGACACTTCAGTGTCAGGTGCCTTATTTGAGACCGCGGGTCTCATTCAGGAGCTTTATTACACACAATCAGGGACAATAAAGACCCTTGACAGTTACAGATGGCCTCTCTGTCTCCTGTTCTCGCTGCTACCTTGTAAAGTTGGACGGTAACATTTCCCTCATTTTTTTTCATCTCAATTTATGACTCATCTACCATGAAAAGCCACTTACACCCTCCACAGTTACACATCCTGTATCCTTCAAGGCCGGTAAATCACAGTCTCAAGTAATGTCAAATTTTGTGAAATAAAACTAAATTGCAGCTGTGATCCAAGGCAAGAAGCTGCAAGATTGAGAGAGAACAGCCTCTGCTTAAAGGCAGAGCCTGTGCTGGCAGCCTCCCCTAATGTACTGGGGGCAAGGATCACCTAAACCTCAAAGTAAAAACGTCTGATAGGAGGGCCCCAGGGAGCTCTCTGTGCTACCTCAACAAACTGCCCCTATAGGTAATTCCACAGTCCAAGGTGAGTCCCCACTTCGCACGGCTGGGAGCAGGACACAGCTGGGTTCCAGAAGCTGTTTTCAGTAGAGCTCCATCCCTGAGCTGGATTAGTTCTTGGAAAGAGAACTGGGCTCATAACTCCCTGTTTTATGTGGGGTTTGTGCAGACCAAAGTTGGAGAAGCACCGAGACAGCAGGGGTTTGCTCGGCTGAGCCCATCTGGGTTCTCTCAGTGCTGGGCACTGCACCAAAAACTGGGGAAACTGAGGACACAAAGAGTGCAAGAAAACCACTGACCCCAAGCTCACCCCTTACATTTTTCAGGGGTGCAGTGACTTGTCTTTTCCCTTCTGCAGCAGAGTTAAACTTTCATGAAAGCTGAATTTGCCTGGAGAAGAGCCAGCTCCAGGGACAGGCAGCAGCATGCCAGAACCAGAGCAGGAAAGGCCCAGACCACTGCTGTGTTTGCTAATCCCCCTCCCCACACCCCACAGAGTTGGTTTGCAGGGGGCTCTATCTGTTCCAGGTGTTGCAGGCTCAGATTCCCCATCACACCAGAGCACAGCATCCAGCTTGGCACAGACACCAGGGCAGTGCTTTCCCAGCGTTCGGCTGTCACTCAGCGAGACTCTCGCAATCATTAGGGATGGGAAGGGACCTCGAAACCATCACCAAAGGATCTTGCTCTTTTGCAAAACCCTGTTGACAATCCCTTTCCATGGCCTGAGCTCGGGAGACTCCTTTGCTTCACAAGGTGACCTCACACCGCATCACACATGCCCGGAGCACTAGGTGCAAGTCCTTCACGTGGAAGAGCAGCTCTCTGGAAGCAGTAAAGACCCAATGCACAACAAAAGAAGGAAAGTTATGAGCAGCTGTGACAGGAACAAGGGGAAAATGCAAAGCATCTCGTGCTAGATGCTTAGCTGATAAAAACTCAGCAAGCATAGCATCCAGCTCTGGGCTGGGGTACGCTTACCCCCTCTCTGCATTTTTAATGCGACTGTATACATCAGTTCATCAGCAGCGCAAGACACAAAGCGTTTTGTACCTCCTCTCCACGTGTTGTGCAATTAAAAGGCTTCTCATTCAGGCACAGAAGGAAAAGTCAAGGGACTTGGGCTGTAAAGCATCCATTATTCAAAAGTGTATCCATTATTCAAAGTTTTTCTTAAAATCCTATTGTCAGCTTGAAGGGAAAAAGAAAATGAGTTTCTGAAAGCTGTGCTCCGTTGATATTCCGCTCCAATTTCAGCTGATTGTAAGAACTAAAACACCAGACATGCTGAAGAGCTAAAGAAATCCTTCACGGGTCTGGAGAAAGGCAACACTCAGCTGGTAGTCGAGTGTTTTCCCTTCCTCACTAAGCCCGACCTAGCAGGGCTGTAACAGTATGCACCCCTGCAAACACAAGCGTGGGGCTGAGCCCAGAAAGGTACTGCTGTTCAGTCTGGAGAAGAGGAGCCTCTGAGGTGACATTATTGTGGCCTCCAGTGTCTGAAGGGGGCTACAAAAAAGCTGGGGAGGGGCTGTTTAGGATTTCAGGTAGCGAAAGGACTAGAGGGAATGGAGCACAGCTGGAGATGGGCAGATTTAGGCTTGATGTGAGGAGGAAGCTCTTCACCGTGAGAGTGGGGAGAGCCTGGAATGGGCTNCAGGGGGGTTGTGGAGTTTCCTTCTCTGCAGACATTTGAAACCCTCCTGGACCTGGTCTGGGTGATCCTGCTGTGGCAGGGGGATTGGACTGGATGATCCTTCCAGATCCCTTCCTGTCCCTAGTGATCCTGTGGTAGGTGACAATCTTCAGCAAGAAGAGCAATCAACATCAAACATCAAGCTATGAACACAAGTAACAAAGACAGCTTCAGCTCATTTAAAGCTGAGTGTTGAAGACCCCTGGGCTTAAAGACATCAGGTAACTCTGTAAGAATCAGATGGGTCTAAAAATCCAGGCGCCAACTCAAAACCAGCAATGTTTCTAAAGAAAGGACCTTTCAGCTGGAGTCAGAGCAATAGGGTCTAAGGAAAACTAAACTACACTACAGCTTCTGCCAAACAGTTCAAGAGAGGTCAGGCTGAGCTTTTACAGGACCCCAGGCCTATGGATGGAGACAGTCAGGTGAGGACAGTCAGTACCACTAACACTTAATAAGGTGCTCAGTGACTCAGCAAAGATTTATGAAGAAGTAGAGCAGGAGAAGGAGGGGGTTTGCTGCTGAAGAAGCAGTTGGTTCTCAGAGCTGTGTATCAGATCAAGAATTAGGGGCTAAAAGCAGTAAAAGCTGTCCTTATGTTATAAGATAACAAAAATGTTTGCTCTTTTATGCAAAGTAAATACTTATGAGACAAGAACAGAGCTGTTTATAAGGTTTCCCTTGTCCTGGAAGAGCTGATGCTGTGAAGCATAGGGATCTCTGAAGCTCTTCTCCTTGGGTGAAGATAGATAAGAGAAGATGTGACAGGTGAGTAGCGCTCAGGAGTGAGGGACTTGCTGTGATTGTGTTAATAGCTATAGAAAAATGGTCAGGTCAGCTTAAATCAGCTTGCTCGGGTGCATAGTGGGTGACTAAACCATGGGAGCTCCTGTGGTGTCGTGTGAAGGCACCAAAGACACAATTTCAAGACAACAAACTCCTAGAAGGATGCTGTTGTAACGCAGTCGCTTAGGTGTAATGTATTAAAGCCCTTACATACCACTGGAAGCTCTGAGTGCAGCAGGGCAAGGGTCCTGCTCTTCTGCCATCGCAGTAAGCGCTGCCATCAGTTCACTCAGCTTAGCTGCTGCCTCTGACTCGGGGGACAGCCTGAACGCATCCAATGAAGTCGTTGTTCAGGGGTTTGTGCTGACCGCTATCTTTAAGCAGCACATTTACCTGAAGCACAATGATGCTTTGAGAGTAGGCATTTGTAGAGTGCTTCCATGGCAGCAAAATGAGCTGGATGTTATCTCCAGGACATGGCTCACAGCTTATTTGAACAAATTCTTTGCTGCAATAAGCCATTTTCTGTTATTACCAGTGAAATAAGCTACAAAAGCCCTCCTCCTTGTCTTCAGCAGTGAGAAGCTGTGCATAACGTGATGGATTTGCAAAGCTTTTAAAGGAAGGATGAGAGTTAAGTAACTTCCTCCAGGGTCTGAGGCATGGCAAAGCAGGACTGGAGCTGTTGCTGCTGCTGCAATAGAGGCACACGGAGAGAGCCAGGAGAGTTCTTGCAGCTATGGGAAACTCTTTGTAATCAGAGGCAGCACTGAAGCCACACGTGGAGCGGGAGTCTATGCAAGGCTGGAAGAGCAGGACACAGCATGGACAAATTGAAGTGTTGTCAGATGAAACAGTTAGGCTGTTGTGTCTCCACAGTCTGCTGTAGTTCCAGCCTTTTTTGTTAGGCTTCAAAGCGTGCAGCCTGCTCGTTACCAGAGTTTCAGGTTCCCTTTGTTTGCAGCGATGCTTATGAAGGCAGTGGTTTGTAATTGCCCCTCCTGGGACTCCGGCAGACTGGTGCTGGGTTAAGAGCACAGTCCTTCTCCCCAGGCAGGAATGCCAGGGAATGCAGTGGGTGAGATGGCGAGAAGAGTTCTCCTCTCCTTGCAGGTATCAGGTGGAAGAATTGTTGCTGTTCAAAGTGCACAGGCAAGTCCTTACCCCTCCACCTGTCTTTCTCATTTTGGTCTCTGTTTCAGACCAGACCTCTCCATAAAGCTGCAAATCTGATCTGTGGCTGTGTTGTTCTGCAGCAGTCGCCCAAATGGGGGTTGGTGGGACCCATCAGTCACTCTTTCTACAGCTCATGCTGTGGAAAGAAGCTGGAAGGAGGTGCTTTGCTCTGCACCTATAACCAGTGACACAGCCAAGGCTGCATATGAGGGGGCTATCAGTAAAGTGCCCTGTAGACTCCTGATGGGGTTGGACAAGTTGTGCAGGGAGACAGCTGACACCTGGACTATAGGAGGTGACTCCCTGCCACAGAGGGATGCTGTGGGGTGGTTACTCAAGGTTCTGGGATACAACCTGATCAAAAGGACTGCTTCTGCAGCTGTGCATACAGATATGTTAGGTGTACTAGATGCTGAGGATATGCTTAGATTTACCATGCAGCAGGAAGTCCCTAATGGTACCATGGGGTCCCTAGGGCTGTGTGAATGCACGAAGCAGAGCATCAGCTATGCAAATGGGCAGTGACATCAAAAGTTTCCCCCTGTGAGCTTGGGCTGCAGGGCCTGGATGGGAGCCCTTCCAGCTGGTGGTTAGACCCAGAAGGGGACAGGGCTGCAAGCACAGAGCCATCCACTTGACAAGGAGCAACTTCTTAAGCCACCATAGCCAACTCATTTTGCTTGTGGGAGCTGTGAGAGTCTTCTCTCTGGGGCCAGGAAAATCCTATGGAAACTGCATGTTTACTCACCAGAGGTGATGACCTTTCCTGTGGCCTCAAGCTGGAGAATGGGGTTGAAAGCTTCCTTTACCTGCAGACTAAAGGCCACGGGTGGTGGCCACCAGGGAAGCCTTTGCAGGGAAGGAAAGAGCAGAATGAGGATGCCTTGTGTGAGTGCATCTGGAGTACTGTGTCCAGTTTCGGGTGCCACAGGACACTGAGGTGCTGGAATGGGGCCAGAGAAGGGCAATGAGGCTGGTGAGAGGGCTGGAAAACAGGCCCTGTGAGGAGCAGCTGAGGGAACTGGGGTTGTTTAGTCTAGAGAAGCGGAGGCTGAGAGAAGACCATACAGCTCTCTACAACTACCTAAAAGGAGGATATAGCAAGGCTGGTGCTGGTTTCTTCTCCCAAATTATGAGGGAGGAAGGGAAATGGTCTCAGGTTGCATCAGGGGAAGGTTGGATTGGATCTTAGGAAGAAGCTCTTTCCTGAGAGAGTGGTTGGGCACTGAACAGGCTGCCCAGGGAGGTAGTGGAGGCACCATCCCTGGAGGTGCTTAAAAACTGAGTAGCTAGAGCGCTTGAGGCCATGGTTTGAGGAGATGTTAGGGTCAAGGGCTGGACTGGATGATCCGGAGGTCCTTTCCAGCCATGAGGATTCTATGATTCTATGAGTGCTGGATGCCTGGGATGTGCTGGGTAGTGGCTGTGTAAATATTTCTGAGGTGCTGAGACATTATTTAAGGATTAAAATACCATCAAATGAGGAAGAAATGTTTTCAACACCTTCAGAGATGCTCGAGGGGGAAATGCAAATGAAGGCACATCAAGATCCACTAATCCACTTCTAAAATATTATCCCAGCACATTATTCTCTCAGAACACAAACTCTTTGGTACGTTTGAGCTGGTTTTATATGATTTTTCTCATCACAATTCTGGCCTTGCAGTACTAAACCAGGAGTTAACGACTCCCTGGCCCAAACCCAATGAAAGAAGATTAAAAAGGGTGAAGGGAAAATGGGATTTCTTGATTTAATATTTTTGTTTCTTAGAGAAGCAGGACTCTAGAGGCTTCTGTGCCAGGGGCCTAACTGCACACCAAAACCTGTTTCTACCTACAAAAAGAGACTTGTGCTAAAGTCTTCCTGAGGATTCTGCTCCACAATTAGCTCTTCTGGTTTCAAGAGTGCTCCAGCATGAGGATGGAGATTTCTCTCATGGCAATGCTGTGGGATGGAGCAGACAATAGAGGAAAGAAATGGTGCAGTACAACCCCATGGCAGACACCTTCTACAAAGGGAGTTGATTAGTGGGAGTTTAGGATGTTTTCTTCTGCTGGCAAAAATCCATCCCCACAATCTTGAGGAATGCTGAAAAGAAGCAGATGCTGAGCTTTCAGGTGCAAAAAGGTCTGGGCTGTTGTACTTTAGTGTCTGCTTCAGGGAAAACACTTAATCTACAAGTAAACAATGTAAAACTCAAGAAGCCAAGGTGCTGTCATACCCACATGCTGTGTCACAGGGGGCTTGGGCACAGGTATGGACCCTTGGAAGGAGTGGGCTGCACCTGGACCCTAAAGCCACCTCATGGCTGCATCTCTGCAAGGAGATCTGGAAGGGTTCCCTTACCCTTCTCTCAAAAGACAGCAAAACCTTTGGAGAGATGAAGGGCACAGCTTGGTCATAAGGCAGGGAGGGCAGGGCTTTCATTTTGGAGCTCCTTGGCAAAGCAGCCTTGAGGATGCTCTTGTTGATCCTTCTGCTCCTTGGGAGATCTTCACCACTTCTATGTGCTGTGGCTTATGCTCTTCACCACATCACTGGGGTCACTTTTCAGCTGCCACTGTCACCTGAGATCAAAGGGAAACCCAATGCCCAGTGCATGAGCTGCTCTGCTCGGAGAAGCATGGAGCATCTCAGGCTGGAGGACTTTTCTTTTTCCTATCATAGAATCACTAGGGATTGGAAGGGACCTCAAAAAATTATCCAGTCCAATCCCCCTGCCACAGAAGCATCACCTAGACCAAGTTGTACAGGAACAGATCCAGGCATGTCTGGATCATCTCCAGAGAAAGAGATTCCACAACCCCCCTGGGCAGCCTGTTCTGAAATGGAATGTTGGGAGCAGTGACCCCACTGTTCCTCACTTTATGTTTCAACTGTCTCTATGGCACAGAAAAACAGGTTGTTGATTTCTGAAAGGGACAATAGGTTTCCAGACCATAAAAACCTTGTTGTCACCAGGGATGGGCTGGGTACCAAGGCCAGTGAAGGGATCGGGACATCTGGGATGGTCTGTCCTCTCCCTGCTTCAGCCAAATCCAAGGCTCTGGCTCTGCCCCAGCTGTGATGCTGCAAAGTGAAAAGGTCTGCTAAGCAAGGAGCTGAGTTTGCCGGCTGCCTTTCGAAGCAGAAGTACATTAACTCCAGGCTGTAGGGAAAATGTCACTGCTGTGTGGCTCAGACAGACCATGTAATTGCCTTCACTTCGGGACTGGGGAGGAGGGCTGCGTGAATCGAGGTGTAGACATGATTTCTGCAGGCTGTCCCACCACTGCTGTTGTCTCTCTGTAAGAACAGACTCTGTGGCAGTTTTCTGCAGCTTTGGAAGATAAATGCTCTGTGTCCTCACCTTCTGGTCAATGGCACACTCTGCTGCTGTAGCTGGAGTGCCAGCCACGCCGATTACTCTGCATCGCAGCCAAAACCCGCTCGTCAGATGGGTGTTGGGAGGGAAATAGCCCAGTCCCGCTGTTCTCTCTGAATTAAACATTAGCTTTTTTTCCTCTGCTTTCAGGAAGAACCGTGAAGAGCTCAAGCTGTGTCTAATAAATTGCATTAACTGCATGTACTTGGCCGCTTCCTCGCTGGAACGTGGCTCCTCACGTAGAGCCCATGCCCTCTCCATCACCCCTCGCTCCCACTCACAATCGCGATGCTCAGGGACACCTCTGGACCTTCACCCGTAGGATCGACCAGGTCCTTCCTAAAGTCTCACGTTCCTGCACGTTTGGTGTCTCCTTCCCCTTGCGCTGGGCAAGTTCCCAGCAGCAAAGCAGCGGGCGGGCAGGAGATGGCAGCATCAGCCCAGCAAACAGGAGCCACTCGCTGCCCTAGCGGGGGTTTCTCTTGGCTGGAAGTACCCGTTGGGTTTTTGCTGAGGAAATGAGATGTTTTCACCCCTTTGGACTTCAGAATTGTGATCAAGGCACAAGTGACAACTCTCCTGGCTCTGGGAAAGCCAAAGGGTTTAGTGCCAGAAGGACCAGGTAAGCATCCCAGGCGTTGGGAATGGTCGGGGGGAGGGGGGGATGGTGTGTGGAATGCAAGGGGCAAGGACAGTCCTTCAGCTGAGGGCCAGTCCCTGTGTCCATGCCAGGGTGACCTGTTGGCCCTGGCACTGTCAGTAGTGTTTGTTTGCAGGGGGAATCCAGAGAGAAGAGGGTGCTGAAACAGGAGGGGAGTGATGATGAGAACCTGGAGAGGACTGCACACCAGACAGGGCAGGTCCAAGCTTCATGGTTTGATTTACTGCTCAGTATATAGGGATGTTGGCTTATTCTCAGGGATACGTGAAATGTCACAAGCCTTGGCAACAATCAGGGTACCTGATATTCATCAGGACCAGGGGCTGCCAGTTGGGCTGCACAGTGTGGCTCTAATCCCAAGCACTTCCTCCACACAAGACTTCTCCTAGGATGTTCATCCTGAAACACAAGAGCCTGCAGGAGATAAGGCTCTACAGGCTGCCCAGGGGGGTTTTGGAGTTTCCTTCTCTGGAGAAGTTCAAGACCCACCTGGATGTGTTCCTGTGTGACTTGGTCTACGTGGTCCTGCTGTGGCAGGGGGATTGGACTGGATGATCTTTTGAGGTCCCTTCTGATCCCTAATGATTCTGTGATCCCTCTGCCAGGTCAGTGTTTCATAAAGCCCTCTCAGCTAAAGCCAAGGAGGACCACAGGAATGTTCCAGCAAGGTGGTGTAGGAGCAAAGACCTTTAGAGCTAGGCTTGAGGGAAAGGATGCTGTACCCTGGGGATGAGCTGCAGGCAGGCCTAGGGCACACAGCGAGTGCTGAAGGGAGAGAGGAATGGACGGGGGAAAAGGGAATGAGGAAAAGGAAAGGACATCCTATGGTCTTCCAGGCCCCCCTGCTCCCCATCCCACCTCAAGGCAACTGGGGAGGTGTAGAGTGGATGCAGGTCCCTGGGGCAGGGTTGCTCATGTGTCTGGGCACTGAGTGCTGACTGATGTTCTTAATATTGGGTAAACATTTAAATGCCAACTAAATGTTTAAATATTTAAGTAGATCTTTGCAGCTGCAGTGATCCACACCCGTAGAAAACTTTGCAGAGGAGCATTTTGCATCCTAAAGGTTTGATTTTTGCAGTAGGAGGATGTTCCTAACAGCCATAAATGGCTGTGGGATGCCATCACAGCGTGTCACTGCGCTGCTTTTCCAGATGGGAAACCGAACATGCAGGGGCCACAGGGTGAGTCAAAGCTCACAGAGCCAGGGGGATGAGAAATACTGATCTGCTGACTCTCCATCCCATGGTTTAACCACAAGTTCATCCTTTTCCTTAGGGAGATGTTCCTGCTCTGTGTTGCCATTTGCACACAGTTTTTGGAGAAAATAATGTCCTGCTTGGGCTGAAACATCTTGTAATGACTCTGTCTGGAAGGGGGGGGGGTGAGAAGGCATGTGAGGGAGGGAGTATGACACCACAAATTTAGGGTTGAGGTCAGTGTGGCTATTGGTCACAGTTGTGAACCTAAAAAGAAGACCATGGTCCATCCAATGTTTCCTGGTCACAGAGCAGCGAGCCTGCAGAGGCCAGGGCTGTGCTGTGCCCCACGTACAAGGTGGTCATCCAGCCCCTGTCATGCCATGCATATCCCTTGGCACAGGCTGCACTTGGCTGAGTAGACGTCCTGGAGGCAGCTCCCACTTGGCACTGGTGATCACACCACCTGCATGTCCTTGGCTCTATCTTCAAGGAAAGCAACAAATTGCATGTGACCACCCTTTCCTTTGGTGCTTGTGAGGAGGAACAGAGGCAGTTTCTTTTAAGAAAATCCTTCAAGACCTCTAAAGAGCAAAGTGTCAGTGATAGGACAGATGGATGGGACCTGTGCAGGGTGCTGTGCTCTGACTCAGCGGAGCTCCAGCTGATGCTGCACAACACGGAGTGCCCTGCACCTGAATGCACTTGAGATTTTCTATGCTACCTCCCTTTTTCCTTTTAGGATTAGCTACAGCATATGGCATTTCAATACCTTCAGGAGAGAGTGCCTTTCTTACTAGGATCATGACCACTAGCCCTGGTGTGCAATAATGACACAAAGGAGAAGGAAGCAGGCTCAAGCTGCACCGAGTACCATCTTCAGGTACACTGGGGCATGTTGTTCCAACAGAGCATAACCACCTGCACTGGAGTCCTGCAGAGGAATGGTGTATGGGGGTTTCTCCAGGACAAGTGAATTGTAATGTATCAGCTGTAGTCACAGAAGATAGGGTGCCTCGGCTACGCTCTTCTGTGGAAAGTGCAGAAGAGGGAGGAAAAACACCCTCTGTATTGCCCAGATGCCCAATATTTCTCAAGCAAAACCTTGCAGTGGTGTTTAGAGAGCACTAAATGATTTGGACTCTACCTGCAGAGATGGGCAGTGCACACCTGGTGAGCAGAGGCTTGCCAAGAGGGTTAGTTCTGCTCTGCAAGTCCAGGCTCCTGGCATGAGAGATCGATCTGTCTGCAGGGCAATCACAGCATCAGCTCTCTGCACACATTGTCCTTCACATCTGCCCTTCCCAGGCGTCAGCCCCTACCTGTGAGATGAAGAGGATGATTTGAAAAGCTGTTTGCCCAGAGGAGACTGTCAGCTTGTTTTGCTTGCCAGATAAGCACAGATCCAGCAGTAATTGCTGTGTGTCTGCTGTGCAGGGCTGCTTGAAACAGGGGCATGAAGTGTTAATATTGTGTTGCCTGGCCAGAAAAACTGTTGCTTCTTCCCAGTAACTTCAAGCTCCCTCTCCTAAACAACTGAAGGTCTCACTTTCATGTACTCTCTGTGAAGGAAGGTGGACCCAGTGTGTGAATGCCTGTGCCACTGCCCAGGATGGCTGCCTGGAAATGGGAGCAGCATTTCTTTGCCAGCAGTGCAGGAAATAAGATTGTCAGTACTGCTTTTCCTCCCAAAAGCAGTTCAGATGCAGTTCAAATCAATCCCTCATGGAACCATCCTGGCTACTGCTGAACTATGACACAGATGGGTCTGGCTAAAAAAGCTGCTTAATTAGAGCAGCAGCTCAATTTATTTGCTTTGGATCATCTTCATTAGCCATCACTTAAGCTCGTAATTAAGGACAGAATAGGGATTGTAAAACTGGTACCATCCCTCACCGCTTGCCTTGTTCCAGTCTGCAGCTACTGAACTTGGCTCTTGTCTGCCCAAGACCTTCAGGCCGATGCATGGATGGCACTCCACATGTGCTTTATTCCTGGAAAAGCATAAAGGAGATGGTTTTATCCCAGGACAATTCAAACTGACTGAGGTAGGACATCTGATGCCCTAAATGTCACGCAGGCAAGGAGCAAGGTGTTGTGCATCAGCTGTCTGGGTCTGCTCATGGGGTGGGAAGACAGCTGGATCTCATGTTTGTATATACAAGAGCTGACACAGAACGGTTGCCTTGTGCTGCACAGCAGTGTTTCTTCCCTTTATTTATTCAAACTACTAAAAGAACAATAGGGTAGAGAAAGAGGTGGAGAACTTAAGCGCTTTGCTCCTCCTTTCTTCTGAGCTGTCAGCATCGTACCGTGATGCTCCTGAGCTGTTCTGCTTGTTGGATGCTGCCACCGCTGCTGCTGCACTCTGCTCCAACGACAAACACTGCAGAACAGCATCTTTCATGAAGTGAATCTCCAGGCTAAACCAAAGGCAGCTGTTGGTGTCCTGGTACAGCTTTTGTTTGCAAACAACAGCCTCTCTAGGTAACCACACAACACAGCACAAGGGCTCATCTATTTGTAATTGTCTCTGCTTGCAACAGCAGAGGGGAACCCATCTGTTTGGGCAACACAGGAAAAAAAATAAGAGCAGAGAGAAGCTGGAAAAACTAATAATAAAAGCAGCCTGAAGAAAGAAGCCATGAGATGTGGATAAATCTAGTGATTATTCTTTTCTCAAAGTTCAAGCCAAGTAATGTAGTGTGGAATCTGACAAGAAAAATAGTGACAAATCATTCTTTCCTTCTTGGCCTAATGTTTCATACAAAGAGAAACCCCAGGCACAGAGCAATGCATGTACCCTTTCACTGACCCCATGTCCATCCCACAGCCACCTCTGCATTGACTCACCCCAGCATCCCAGGGACCAGCTTTACTGCAAGAAAAAGACCAGTTCAAGGATAGATTTGTAAATGCCAGTCCTGTGCTCGCTGAAGATGATCCAGTCCATGAGGAGAAAGCTGGCAGGTCTGTCACAGTGTTGCCTCTGCTTGTTAGACACAGGAGGAGAGTTTTACAGATGTGTTTTGAAGGGTGCTGGAGGCTTGGCTATTTTAAGCAGGGGCAGCGGCAGACAGGCAGCCTCTATTAAAAGGAGACATTAAAAAAAACCCAAAGCAAGCAATATTGGGTTTTAAAGCCAGCTGACTACTTTTGACAAGCTGAAGGACTTTATGTCTGGATATTCCTGACCTGCAAGGTGAGGAGATGTTTTGGCAGAGCAGAGGATTTGAGCATCAGCAGCAGAGAAGAATGTCTGCCACCTTAACAAAGGCCCTGCACCCATTTGAGAGTGAGTGCCTTTGGTCAGACTTCAGGGACCCTGGTAAGGTTGCACACAGCCATTCCTTGAGCTTTGTGTCTAGTCCTTACACCCTGAGGGTTCCTGAAAGAGATACCTCAAATAAGAGCTCTATGTTCCAGCACCAGCTCTTCTTCATTGCCCTCCTCCTGAAATCGGTGCTGCACATGCCTTCACATTTGCTTCTCATAGAAGGGATGGGATGAAGATGGATTTTGCTGTAAGAACATCCCGTTGGCAGGAGACGGTGCTGTTCCTCAGGCTTCTCCCTTAGTCTCCTTTGCATAGCTCTGCTTAGGTTGAGAAAACATTTCTCGGTTATTAGGCAGAAATTGGCTGGTTCAGTGCACTTCTGACTGACTCATTTCTCAAAGATTCTCAAAGTGCTGCACAGGCGCTGACTTAAACAAGGAAAAAACCCCTACATTTTCCCAAAACAGAAGACTTCTGGAAGTGAAGAGCTTACAAGGGTTCAAACTGTCACCCTCTCCACCCCAAAGTGACCAGAGCATCACCAGGGTTTCTATCTGGCCCGTGTTCAACCACGACTGAATCATACATCCTTCCTCCCAGAATTGCTCCTAAAAGGTGGTGGTTTTGGGAAGGCTCTGTGTTTCTGCCCTGCTTTATGCAGATGATGACTAGATGGTCTTTTGAAGTTCCTTCTGATCCCTAGTGATTCTATGCAATAGGCGGGAGCAGCCCTTTCTGTTGCAGTCAGGTGGTCTTGGATTGCCAAGTTCATATGAAAATTAGCCCTGAGCTGAGTAAACAAACATTGATCTGCTCAAGCTCAGGTCACTGCTGAGAACAGTATTTTGCAGTAGTCTATTGAAGGGATGGGAATCCCATCAGACATGTGTGCAATTCAATCCTGCTCCGGAGAGTGTACAGCCTTGCTACAATCAATAGTCACATCTGAAAACGCTAGTCCCGTGGGGGTTACTGACCCCTGTGTCTCCAAGAGCCTCCTCTTTTCGTAGCTGTGCATCAAGTGACAAACAGTCCAGGTTTCCTGTAACAAGGAGAAAGAGCAATGCTAAAACAGCGCTGTGCTGGAGGCAAGCAGGGCTGGAAGTGGATCGGGATGCGATGAGAGGAACACCCTGTTTGAAAACTAAAAGTGGAGGAGTGGGGTAGGCTTTCTAGAAATTATTGATGCTAACCTGCACACCACCATCATTCAGGAGATGAGTGTTCAGCTCACACAGTAAATTGCACTGCTAAACATGTAGTCAGGTAATTTTCCAGGTACTTGGCTGTCTGACTTGAGGGGTTTTAAACATGCCGAATGAGATGTGATGTCTTGTGAGGGCTGCAGTGGAGGCTGCAGAGTGGATTTTCCCCACCGTGGTGAATTAAGTAGGATATGTCGCCTTCCCAAGTGGAGTCTCTGACCCTCCCGTGTCTCTGCAGGGTCATAGCTTATTTGTTAACGCCTTGCAGAGACCTGGAGCCAGCCAGTCTCGCCTCAATGGTCTGGATTTTCCTCCAAAATCTACATTATGGTTTTACAGGAGAATTCTGATTACTCAGGTTGGCTTATTCAAACCGAAGAGGTTGGCTTATTGTGGGCCTGAACCCTGACCAGTAAAATCTCTGGGATTACTGAGCAGACTGTTCTTATTTTCCCAGTCAGCATGGTTTTCCCCGTATTCTCTCCACCAAGATGCAAGGAGAGGAGCAACTTGTCCATCAGGACAGACTGTCATGAGCTCCGCAGACAGCGAGCGCCAAGTGTCGAGAGGACAAGTTCTCGCAAGTGCCTGCTTTTAGGACTGGTTTGTGTTTCACGTCGCACGGGCTGGCCTCGACCTGCCACCTGCCCCAGCGGAGGGGAACGCGGCGGCCTGAGAGGGGCTGTCGAGTGAAGAACAGCTGAGAGCTACAACAATCCTAGTGTGTGTATAAATAGAGACAGAGCTGTTATTCTGATGAAACAAGACCAGATGTTTCTCTGAAATCCCTCTTCTCCGCTAGTGGAAACTGTAGTTTAGTTACAACAGAGCCAAGCAGGCAGCAAAATTATTTTAGAAGTACTCATGTTGGGACATTTGAGGAAACACCAGGGGAGCAAAGTGCCTCACTGAGGCAGAGGGTGCTGGGACAGCTGCCCTGAGATGCTGCAGGAACGGACTGGGCATGGCCAGAGCGGGTGTGAGCCTGAGGAGCCCCTCGCTGTCTTTGTTCTGTTTTTCTGCCCCCCATCTCTAGATTAATGGCTCCAGTTTAAAGCCTGTGCTGCAGCCGCTTTTGTGAGGTAGAAATTGAGTGTCAGCACATGTATCCTGGAGGCAGTTGGCATGAGATGAAGGAGGGACGGCACCAGCAGTTAAAACTGGGCCTTGGCTCTTTAATATTTAACTTTCCCCAGCGCTGGGTTTTTTTTAATCAGTTTGCGCATTATCTGCCATCCCTGTTCAAAGAGGGCTTTAGCACAGAGATTTCAGAGCTTAATCCCAGGGGCAGGGAAAGCGGAAGAGCCTCTCTGAAGGTTTCAGGGCTCAATCTGGCCTCAATTACACCAGCCTAAATCAGCAAAGAGTGGCCAAGGTGGACTTTGCCGGGATGGCGTTGGGCTGGAAGTAATGAAATTAAGGATCAGCCTCATATCTGCTCAGGAGACATCTCTGGTCCCCAAGGCTTCGTCCCCAGGGAGTTACCAGGAGGATATGGATGTTGGCGGGCAGGCTCAGAACAAACGTTCACCTTGGGCACTAATCAGCCTGGCTGTGGCCAGCTGCAGATGCTTAGGAAGGGATATCGGAAGAGGGAGAGTATAGAGTGGTCCTTCCTCTGACAAACCCTCCCGGTAATCAGCAGTTGAGAGACTTCCTGAGCTGCAGGCTGCATGAATTTGTTTAATCCTCTTCTTTTTTGCATTCATTTATACTTTTGGCCTCCGTGATATCCTGTGGCAATAAGTTCCACAATGTAATGATGTGTTGTGTGAAAAAGTACTTCCTTTTGTCTGCTCTAGACCCGGCTCCTGAACGTTTCTTTCCGTGCGCCTTCACTCGTGTATGGTAAGGAACAGGGAAAAACATTTCCAAGCCCATACCAGACCTCTCTGTCCTCTTCAGACTTGCTGGCCCCACAGTTTTGTTCTTCCAAACTTGAGTCTCTTCGTCTTTATAGTCCTTCTTCCTGATATCACAGAATTATTGAGGCTGGAAAAGACCTCTAAGATCATCAGGTAGCTCCATCCCCACATCAGCCAGACCATGGCACTAATGGCCACAGCTAGTCTCTCCTTAAACACGTCCAGGAAGGGGACTCCACCACTTTCCTGAGCAGTCCGTGCCAGGGTCTGAGCACCCTTTCCATGAGGAAGGGCTTCCTAACATCCAACCTAACCCTCCCCTGGTGCAGCTTCAGGCCCTGCACTCTTGTCCTGTTCCTAGTTGCCTGGGAGAAGAGCCTGACCCCCACCTGACTACAACTTCCCTTCAGGGAGTTATAGAGAGGGACAAGGTGCCTGCCCTAGGTCTCCTCCAGGTTAAACAACCCCAGCTCCCTCAGCCTCTCCTCATCAGACATTTCCTCCAGTCCTTTCCCCAGCCTCACTGCTCTTCTGGACCCACACCAGCCCCTCAATCTCTTTCTTGAGGTGAGGGGCCAGAAATGCCCCCAGTACTCAAGGTGAGGCTTCACCAGTGCCCAGTACAGGGGGAGAATTATATCCCTAGTTCTGCTGGCAGAACTGTCTCATCACTTCCACTGTCCTTACCACCCTGCTCCATGTCTCTCCTCATTTAATTTTCATCTTTTCTTGAGCTAAGGTCACTGAAATGAGACTTGCTCTCTCTTGAAGGTACGAGTTTGTTCTCCTGGAACTTACTGTTCTCCTGGAATCAGATCCGCTCAAAAGCTTTGTTTTTCAAGCTAGACCGATGCATCCCAGTTTCTTCTATGACCCATCCGGTTTCTTCCACAACCTCTCCAGTTTCTTCCACAACACATCCAGTGCTGGCTGGATGGAAACTGGTGTGTAGCTCTCTTCCATTTACTCTGTTCTGAGCAAACCTCCAGTCCTATTTTAACTAGAGCCTGTGGGTTAGCGTGACAGCCCCACGCAGACCAGCTAACAGGGCTGTGGTACACGACAGGAATTTCACTCATGTGCTTGTACTGCTCTCATTCAGGCCTCCACAAATCCCTAGAGCATTGCTGCTGGAGAAGGACCCCCAGCCAGAACAGCTGAGCTGAAGAGCATGAAACTCGGGAGCCTCTAGTTTCCAGGATATCTTTATTTATAAAATATGTCTATTTTTGCTACTGTCATGCCTGCAAAACCAGCAGCCCTATTTTCGTCATCCCTGCTCTTTATTGTTGTTTGTATTGCACCAAACCACACAAATGAAGGCAGGAGAATGGATTTTGGTTTCTGCTCCCATGTGAATTTCTAGAACCTCACTATCCAGTCGTTCCAGACCTTGCTGTTAGGATGGCTTCATCATACTTGCAGATACAACCAGTCCTCACTTGATGGGAACCAGTTGCTAGTGTCTTGCACTGCTCCTGCGGAATTGTTGTCCCAGGACTGTGTGGCAGCTTTGTAAAACTCCACTGTTCCCCTTTTGGCAGCAGCTCAGCAGCCACATCCTTCCCTCGCAACAAGCCTGCTCCTCTTCTCTTTCTCAGAGCAGTTTCATCCACGTTTCTCCGTGGCTGCTTGTGTGAGCTCCCTGCAATCACAGTAGATGAAGACCCCTCAGGACCACAATGTGGTGGCTGGAGGAGTCTCTGTGAGGGTGGCAGCAAGAAGTGGGTTCTGGGGAGGGTCAGAGGGGAAAACCTTGAAGAGCTTATTGGATTGTGGCCACTCAATAGTAAGACTGGCACATATGCATACTAGTATACTGGCAGTGGGAATGGGTAGGGGTAGAGAGAATGTAGGAGGGGAAAATAGGTTTTGATACAGCTTTATGGTGTTATTATGGTAATTTATGCAGATGACTGCTTTGGAAGGAGTAACCTGCTTCCCAGTGAGGGTGAAGGGGCGCTACAAGGGGCTGCCTGGGGGGGTTTTGTGGAGTCTCCTTTTCTGGAGACATTTTAAACCCACCTGGACCTGGTCGGCGTGTCCTGCTGTGGCAGGGGGATTGGACTAGATGATCTTTCCAGGTCCCTTCCAATCCCTGATGATTCTATGATTCTGTAAACCTGCATGCCCTCAGCTCCCAGACCTTTGGAAGAGCTGTCACAGAGCATGTTTTGGGGTGGGAAGGAGCCAGGAGAGGTTACTCGGTGTAGGACTATGCAGAAGCACCTTGTGCCTTTCAGAGTTGTGGAGGCACAAATCCTCACCTGATTTCAGCTTGGTTTATCTCTCCTTGGCTACAGGGGTAATCCTAGAAACTTTATTTCCCCCAAAACTGAGGCTGACACCATCAAGCTCCTAGCATCTCTTTTTCCGCCTCATCCTGTGTCTTGTCTCTTTGAACTCGCTGGTCAACATCCAAAGAAATAAACAAAGGATAAAGGTCCAGAAGCCAATGAAATCCCTGCGGGAAGAACGCAAATAGCAAGGGAAAGCAGAGAGATCCTACCAGTCTCTTCTCTGAGGGTGTCTACACTCATTCAAGAGCAGTTTCAATACAGACAATCATGTTACTCCCTTCACAGGGATGCAGAAGCCCAGTGTGGGGCTGAGCCCTCGGACACAGCCCGGGCTCAGCTTCAGCTTTCAGGGAGAAGCTGTGAGGCGGCGGCCGATTTGCTAAATCCTCTGCGCACCATGGAGATAATCAGGGCGCTGGGACTGACTCTCGCAGCTCCCACTGATGGCGGGCAGTGCCCAGCTCAAACCGAGAGATTAGGGGGCTGGAGCTCAAAGCGAGCTGGACCCCCTGCCCGCCCTCACTGATGCCCAGGTGACAACCCCGTGGCTAACACCGTGATTTTCAGCGGCACTGGGTATCCGGGGGGGATTTCATCTCGGATTTTCAACGCCACACTGACCCGGGAAACCTCGCACTGAAGGGCGCTGGGCGCCCGGGCCGGCCAGCGCGCTGGGACTCGGCCGGGGAAGGAGGCAGCGCTGTGATCCGACTGCCGCCATCGCCCACCGCAACCTCCCTCGGGGCGGGGGTCCCGGCTCGCCAGGTTGGCAGCCGATTGCTCTGGCCTCGCAGACCCCTACCGAATCCCGCTTGCTTGCCTGCCTGGGCCGTACCGCTCGGGGGCTGCTGCCAGCGCTGTGGGGCCGGGGCCGGTACCGCGCGCAGGGGCCGGGGCGGCTGCCGGGGCGGTCGTTGGGCCGCGGCCACCGCC
>VZRI01002347.1:541427-552643 GCA_013397515.1 Upupa epops | reverse complement strand
CTGGGGCCGGCTGGGAGCGGCGGTGACGGCGGCAAACTTACCGCCAGAACTTTTCCTTTCCTCTGGGGCAACCCGAGTCGTCGTGTCCCACCCCCCCTGCCCTCTGCTTCACCCGGGCTGTGGGATGCCCCGCGTTACGGAACCGGTACAGTGGGGATGTCCCGGTGTCACCGGGCGGGACCCGCATCTCGTTCTTTGTGTGCCGGCAGCCCGGCACCGGGGGTGGGCAGGGCAGCGCTGAGCTCCCGCCGCTGCCGGTTCCGGGGGTGCCCCGGCCTGGGAGGTCCCGGTGCCGCGGGGTGCCCGGTGTGTTACACTCGTCCCTTTGTGCTCCTTCGTAGAAGGATATGGAAACCCCAGAGCTCCGGCAGCCTTGCAGGACCCGGTGCCGGTCCCCGTTCACCCCCCGGCTATCCCCGGTCCGTAAACTGGTTATATCAGCCCCATCGATGTGGCCGGGTAGAGGGTGCTTTGAGCTCCTTCCACCGAAATCCTGTCGGGCTCCATCTGCTCGTCAGCACCTTCCCAGTGGAAATGCCGTGCTACTCTGCCCTCGTCGGCCTGGGTAACCCAACCCCGAGAGGATCCCTGCAGGCACCATCTCCTCCCTCCCGTAACAAACGCGGTGGCCCGTCCTCGGAGGGGCAGCGGTTGGGGTGTTTGCGGTCAGTGTGTTACGGAGAACCCATACAAACTCTTCGTACTTCTTCGATATTGGAGCCTGTCACGCTGCTGTCAGTTGTCCCTCTGCCCCAACCCCACCACCCGAGAGGTTCCCTGACTGAAATCAAGTGCTGGAAGCAAAGCTACCTGCATCCGTGATCTGTTACCAGCTGTGTTATTCCTGAAACACAATGAGTTGTCCGCGAGAACTCGGCTGGGCTGGTGGCTGATGGCAGTGAATTATCATGAGTACCACTGCCTGTTAGGCTTTGCACACCTCAGATGAGGGAGATCAGGCTGCAGGTTTTCTGGAGAACACAGTCCTGTGCAGAGACCTCTGTGTTTATTTTGGAAGCTTGAAAAGCTGGTGCGGTGGGACTGGGTTGTCTGACTGCTTTCCGTCTGCTGCATCAATGAGCAAAGTTGTACTTAGCTCAATTAATTCTAATAGAAGTTTGGGGGTTTTAAGTAGGTTCCACCGTGCCTGCGTTGCTGCTTCTTGCTGGCTTTTGTTACTCTCAGCGATGCGTCTGTAAAACACAACCTCCTGTAAAAAAAAAATAGACTCAAATCTCTCTTTAGTTGCTGAGGGGAGCTCCGAAGAAAGCAGATTGCCTTCGGATGTTTGTTTGTTTGTTTAGAACACTTTTCGAAGGTAAAAGGAGAATGCACTTAAGGGGAGGATGTCTGGCACCAGCCTATCTGATTGTTACCCAAGGTTATGCCTTTAGAGTGGAAGCAGGAATGTGGTTTCCAAATCAGCCACAGCGAAAAACCTCCGTGCGTTGATCAAGTCCTGTGCAGTGATGTGCTTGCAGTCTGACGCTAACGTGTAGATAAATGGGGAAAGATTCCCTGTGACAGAGCAGTGAGCTCGCGGGCTATAAAAATCCACACAGACTACAAGTGTGTAAAAATACATCTCGTAGCCCAAGGACAATAACAAATTATTCCTCGTCTGTGTTTAGAAACAACTCATTATCTCTGTTCCTCATAAAGGATCTGGTGTGGTAGTGTCTCCTCTCCTTCCCCGTGTGAAATTGCAGTGGGATTAGCTAGTTTTTGTTTATCTCCTCCTGCTTATTAGCCTTTTTTCCTTGCGTGAGCACATCTGGAGAAGTTGGCGGACAATGAATCGAGCTGAAACTGTGCCATGTCTGTGCACAACTAAATATGGGTTACAAACCTATGAGTGACAAGTGTTATTTATAGGATTAAAAGTAAAGCCTTGCACAGTTGTTTGAGGAACCACAGCAGCACAGTGAAAGAAAACGGGAGCAGAAAGCTTAGCTTTATTGTCTGCATTGTCTGATAAACAATGAGAACACTAACACTAATTATTTCACCATGAATGGCTGGGGGAGGGCAGGAATATCTAGCAGATGAAAAGTGGAGAAGCATTTTCCAGCGCAGCAAGAAGCGCGGCGTTTGATGGCGTAGCGTTTCATTTCCATGTGTCTCTGTGAACGTGGCCTGCTGCGTGGGGGGCTTGTTCCCAGAGAAAGGTGACGGGCTGAAAAGAGGCTCAAGTGCTGAAGAGATTTATGTGGAAGAAAAGGAATTCAGCAGGCACTTCAATGGTTTGTTTCGGTGCATCTCTTATGGGCTGTCCACTTAGTCTTGACCCAAGGAGGCAATTACTGATGTGAGGGGAGCTGGGATTCGTGCAGAGCACATAAAACTTAGTCCTTAAGCCCAGAGAGAACAGCTGAGTGGTAAAGTGCCACCATTACTGGTCTCTGTGTCTTGCCAGCAGCATGACAGTGATGTGGATGCAGTAGGACTTCACAGCGACTGGGATGTGATTTCATTGTGACACTGAGGTCTTGTCTGGCCTCGCTAGGGAATCTAAATCACAGCCTGGCTATTTTTGCATTTCCTGCGTTAGCTACAGGAGTTAACTAACACGTAGCTTTTTCCATTCTGCGTTCTGGAGGTTCAGCAGCTTCTAATTAAGCACATTAGCGAGGACATTATCCCACCGTGGATGTAGGGTTTCCTTACTGAAGGGCAGCATTTGCAATGTAAGCAGCTTCCTGTAACCCTGTGTTTGAACAGCGAACAGGAAGAGCAAATTTGCTTGTCAGAGTGATAGGTTTAATTGCTCATGAAACGCAGATCATGTGAGTGTTGCTGGATGATGCTTCCAAGAACCAGTTTTGACACACAACTAATGTGTCTGTAAAATATGTATCAACATGTGTTCCGGGTGATGGTTTCCTTTCAGGCCCGTGGCATGTGTCTGACGGGTAGGAGGGAAGAGGTGTCTCGCCTGAATTAATGCTGTGATTTATTTGTTTGGGGGTTTGATCTGTACAAGGGATAACTGACTTTTGAAAGCTTCCACCAGTGTTTCCAGGTCTTTATCTCTGCTCTCTGAAACAGATTTTGGGAGGAGGAGGCAGGGGAGTAACTGAATTTTCAGCATTCTCTTGCTAACTGTGGAAACAGCGATTATACAGCGTGAAGTGGCTGACTGAGCATCCACGGGTTCCACAGCAGTGAATTACAGAGCCAGAGTTGCAGCATTGATGTTAAATGTTGCATGTGATGGGGCAGAATCGTGTTCTCCCTGACTTACAGTCTGTGTGTCTAAACAGGTTGTAAACTTGTGCAGCAGCCAGCAGTGGTCTTACTTGATCCTAAGGTGCCAGCTCTAAGCTCACTGCAAATGCTCCTGCGCTCACACTTCCAGAACAGAGGTGGCTGAAGCACACAGAAGACATCACGAGGAAGAGTCTGTTCTTGAGTGTTCACCTTGTGAATGGACATTGCTACTCGGGGGCCTTATCTGGGCTAGGAACTGTCTGTCTCATTTAGCATTGGAGCTAAAAGATGATGGTAGTTGTACAAACTCGAGTGGAAATCAGATGCTAACATTTTCATCACCTTGTTCTCTAATCCCACAGGCAGTCTGGAGACAAATCCTCACTGCCAGAATGAGCCTCCTCACCCTTTTCTCCTGGCAGAAAGAGAAGGTTCTTCAAACATAGGCATGCAGGGCTCCATGCTTTTCCATGGGTATTGATCTGCGGGCAGAGAGCTTTGCTGGCTCTGACTCCAGAAAAAGCCCTAGAATCTGGTGCACCCAGACCAAAACAGCTCTTGGCTGCCTCCAGCCTCAGTTCTACACTTTTAAGTACTGGCTCCCAGAAAATATTAGACTTGTGCTCAGAGCTGAAGCCTTGGTAACACATGAAGTGCCATGTGGAGATTAAAAAAGATCTGTGGCTCGAGTGCTGAACAGAAGCATCTCCTAACCACATGAAACACAGTTCAAAACCCCTACTTCTGTGAGAGACCCGTTCCAGCAATCTGTCATCTGCCTTGCTCAATTCTTATGTGAATGACTCCAACCGTGCTCTCAGGCTTTTCTGCCTCTTTGCAGTCTGTGGATTTGTAGGGACCTTGATACCTCCCCCAATTTTTTTCCCTTTTTTTTTATTCTTTTCTTCTTCCACTGCTTGCTGTTGTGCCTAAAAATGCAAGGACCATTGAATCCTCATGACTGGAAAAGGACCTCCAGGATCATCAAGTCCAGCTGTTATCCCAACATCTCCCTAACCCCTAGACCATGGCCTCAGGTGCCCTAGATACTCTGTTTTTGAACACCCCCAGGGACGGTGACTCTGCCGCTTCTCTGGGCAGCCTGTTCCAGTGCCCAAACACTTTCTGAGGAAAGAACTTCTTCCTAAGATCTAACCTACTCCCCCTTGACTTATGCCATTTTGCCTCATCCTATCATTAGTAATTTGGGAGAAGAGACCAGCACCAGCATTGCCACAACCTCCTTTTAGGTAGCTGTAGAGAGCTATACAGTCTTCTCTCAGCCTCCTCTTCTCTAGACTAAATAATCCCAGTTCCCTCTGATGCTCCTCACAGGGCTTGTTTTCCAGTCCTCTACCCAGCCTTGTTGCCCTTCTCTGGCCCTGCTCCAGCACCTCAGTGTCCTTCTTATCCTGTGGCACCCAAAACTGGATGCAGTACTCAAGGTGTGGGCTCACGAGTGCAGAGTACAGGAGCACGATCAGCCGTTTCCAACCCTTTGGATGAGCATTAACAGGCTTTTATAATGAATTATCAACAATTTTTCTCCTTCCAACCCTGCTCCTGCTGCTGGCCAGCATTTTTTTGAGATGTCCATGCAAGGATGATGAGTGTGAGCCTCAACCCTCCTTGGGGGTCTAACCTTCCCCTGGCCTCCACCCACGCTGGTGGGAGATCCCACCAGGTGGCGGCATCTTCATTGTGGTGCTGCGGGAGCTGCTGGGGACACCCAAACGGGCTGGGGGAAACTTTCCTTTTCCCTTCTCTGCGCCTGATTGCTCTTCTCCTGGAAAGGGTCAGTGGGAAGGGTGTGTTTGCTGGAAAGGCAAAAAAACCCCAAACAAACCCTGGTAACAAATTGAAGGGGAGAGGCAACCTGGGAGTTGACAGATGTGGGTTGTGGCTGTAGAGGGTTCCTTCTCCTGGAGCTGGGCACAGGCAGTGTGGCTGGGGTGGGTTTTGTGTGCTGCTGTGGTTGTGTCCGAAGCTCCTCGCAGGAGACCAACTGCTCTCACGGAGAGCTTAGAGGGAGATAAGCTGGAGGAGTGGATGGGAGCCTTGGGTAGCTGAAAGGGAGCTGCACAGCCTGTCTGTGCAAGAGGTCGTGTATTGGGCAGTGGAGAAGAACAGTGTTTATGGGCACTTCTTTCCCTTCTGATCAATAAGCTTATTTTTCACTTGTCTAGGAAGTTGGTGCTGGGCAGATGAACCTCACTGGGTGAGGAAACATCTTTACCTGTGTGCTTGGACCTTGTCTGCGGCAGTAATACCTGACATTCAGGTACCGCTGCAGTGCAGAAGCTGCAAACATTGAACAGCAAAGGCATAAAGCTTTTAATTTTCATTTCTTTGAGATAAAAAATAACAATGATTTCTAGTTGATGCCCCATTGTCAAGGGCAGAGGGTGCCAAACCTGAGGTTTTACATGCCGGTGGCATCTGCTCCATGGGTGCATGTGTGGCGAGCAGAGATGCTTTCTAAGGAGCACTGCCGTGGGCTCTTCTACCTCTTTTTTTACCTCTTTTTTACCTCTTTTTTTTTTTCTTTTAAAGAGCTTTTAGCTGGGTTTTTTTTTCAACTGGCTGTGTTGTTGCAAATGTTGCCTAGGTTACTCATTTATTAAGTCACTGAAGTATGTGGAGGCATCGGCGATACAAGAGCGCGTTGGGGAAAAGGAGGATGACATTAGTGTAAAACACCCGTTTCCTGGCTCCTGAGTTTCGGTCCCACGATTTATCTCTGGCCGAACATTTTCATCTGGTGCTGTATCCTATTTTTAAACAATAGGAGAAAAAAAGGGGAAGATAAGAGGAGCATAACTGTGACCTGTTGACTTATTGTGAGATCATGGGTTCCTTTCGACTGGTATTTATAGATATTTTTTAATAAAAAAATAGCTGAGATTTCAGCATTTTCTGGCATTTAGGCTGCCTTAGCCCCAAGGTCACAGAGTTTAAGCTCTCATCTGAACTCTGTTGAAATCGTCTGTAAGGGCACATAGTCATCATGGAAATAAAATGTGTATCAGCAAGGGAAGTAACTGAGTGAAGGGAAAAATCAACTGTGTTTTGGTTTGTAAACTTCTCACAGTGTCCTTTGCCGGGTTTGACACTCCTCCACCTCAGAAAGCCTCTAGAAAAGAGATCAGGAGGGAAGAGCATTTGTTAATTCTCTTTAATGCGTTTCCTAAAGGTCACAAAACCATGGAAAGGCTCTTCTCCAAAAACCGGGATTATTTTTAATTATAAAGCCAGTCGGAGTAGAGCGATTAATGAGCTCTTGGAGGTGAAGGGGGTCTTTGACACTTAAGTCAACGTAAACCCAAGTCCTGGCTTTAGAGTCCGTATTAACAAAAGGGATATTTTTTGTCTTTCTTCTTTGTTTTGGTTTTGTTTTTTACAGCTGGTAGTACCCCGTTAGAAAACAGCTCTTACACTGAAGGCACTGGCAGGCTCTTAGTTTAACACATTAATTCTGCGAGCTGTGGGAAAGCGACACCCATTTCAGTTCGAGCAGATGTATAGCGGCTGCTGCAGATTTGCATGAGAATGCACATGGCTCTCCTTACTTTCAGCCTTGATTAAAACTTACAGCCATCTCCCCCCCCCTCCTCTCGTGAAGCCCTCTGTCTGCATTCTTGGACATTAGAGGTTTAATTGGAAATGCCCTGGTTTTTTTTCTGCGTGGAGAGAATTTGTTCTATTTGCACAGCACTGCACTGGAGGTGCCCTGCTGGGGTTTGTAGCCTAGATCAGAGAGAAAAGGAAATAGTAAAGATGGAAAAACTGCCAGTGTGTTTCAGAGTGGATGAAGCATTGCACGGTTGAGTATCGGGATGTTTTGGGGGTTGGCTGTGTTCAGTCTTTGCTCTCCAAGAAGTGTTGGAGTGGAAGCCACTTGCCATGGTCCAGAGGATTCAGCAGGTCCTCAGTGCTGTCTCGAGTCTGGGTGGCAGGACAAAACAATACAACATTGTTTTAGGTAGAGCTGTTTGCAGAGAGATCTGGACAGGCTGGGTTAATGGGTAAAGGCCAACAGCATGAGGTTTAACAAGACCAAGTGCAGGGTCCTGCATTTTGGCCACAATAACCCCCTGGAGGATGAGTGGCTGGAGAGTGGCCTGGCTGAGAGGAATCTAGGAGTACTGGTTGATAACCAGCTAAATATGAACCAGCGGTGTGCCCAGGTGTCATGAAAGGTCAATGGCATCCTGGCTTGCATCAGGAATAGTGTGGCCAGCAGGACTAGGGACATCATTCTTCCCCTATACTAGGCACTGGTGAGGCCTGCCCTCGAGCACTGGGGGCAGTTCTGGGCCCCTCATTTCAAGAGATTGAGGGGCTGAAGCAGGTCCAGAGGAGCAGTGAGGCTGGGGAAGGGACTGGAGTGAAAGTCTGATGAGGAGAGGCTGAGAGAGCTTGGGTCTGTTAGCCTGGAGAAGAGGAGACTCTGAGGGGACCTTCTCCCTGAAAGGTGAGGGAAAACTAATTAGGAAGTGATGTTTTACATAGATTTTGTGTACGTCTGACAAATGCTGGGTGTCCACCACCAGGATCCGGGGATTTGGGAGAAGATTTTTTGTGTCAGGACTGTTTTTAGGGGGGGAGTTGGCAAGCAGAAATGAAAGACAGTTTGCCTCCAGGCAAAGCTTAATGCTGGAGGAATGCAGCCTGCTGGCCATGGTTTTCATAGGCCTAGTAGCCAACAGAGCACTCTTGGGTTGGCCAGTACTGAAGGGAACATTATCTGGCCAGAGAAGTGGTTAGTCCTGTCTGCACACGGCACTTCCAGCTTTGCTGTTTATCAGTCTCAAGGTACTTAGTGGTGTGGAAGTGAGAAGGGAGGAAGGTGGTTTCAGTGGTGGCAGGGGGCTGTGAGCCATTGCTGGATGGCAGTGAGAATCTCTTGCAGGAGCACTGATGTTCCCTGGCTCTAGAACAGCAGTCTTGATATTTGGGCTAAATAAGTTGGAAAGCTTAGAAATTTATGTTATACCCTTTTTTTTTGGTGGTGGTGGGGATGTCCTTCACAGAAGACCTTAAGAGTGACTGTCTGGAATGCAGTAGCATAAAGGCAGTTCTCCTCTTAGGAAAATCTTCTGCCAGTGACGGTTTGGGGAAACTACAGAAGGGATTTCTTGTCCCTTGTTCTTATTCACAGGATCACAGGATGTTTGGGGTTGGAAGGGACCTCTAGAGATCATCTAGTCCAACCCCCTTGCCAGACCAGGATCACCTAGATTAGTTTGCACAGGAACATCCAGGTGGGTTTTGAATATCTCCAGAGCAGGGGGACTCCACAGCCTCTCATGTCAAGTACAGTTATAAACCCACTTGCTGTCTTCAGGTTGTCATTACTTGAGTCGGTGGGTAGTCTGGAGATGAGTGGAGGTAATTGTAGTATGAGGCTTGGAGGAAAATGTGTGGAAAGTAGAAACCCATCCTTCAATTTCATTAGAGAATGAAACAATCACTTTGCTTCATTTTTGTGTACCATTTTGTGATGGCAAAACGTGGCCACTCCATCAGCAACTCCCCTGCTGCCCATTGGGGTGAAAGAAGCAAGGATGGGTTTCCCCCCCTTGTACTCATTGCCTTGTGCTCTGGACGCAGTCCCATAAAACCATTGCTAGTNCCCCCCCTTGTACTCATTGCCTTGCAGTGGGACTGTGTCCAGAGCACTAGCGGTTTTATTTGGGAGTGCTGCTGTGAGCTGGGAAGGTGAAGCAATGAGGCACAAGTAGGTCAGGTAACTTGCCCAAGGACATACAAGAAACTTGGCAACAGAATTGAGATCTCCCGAGACATCTGCAGTGCTTTGCTTGCATGCTCGGGGTTGCACTGCTTGGCACTGGGACACCTTTAAGCCTGCTGCTTTACTTGGATCTTCTTGTGATTATTAATAATCCTCCCAAATACCCTATTAGCTGTCAGACCTGTGGGTCAGCAGGGCAGGATGTTCTCAGAGGGGAAACTTCCGTTGAGCTGGTGATGTCTCCTTACTCCCTATTTTTTTTTAAAGAAGAACCAAAGAAAGGTAAAGTTTTATCGACCTTCAAAATTTAGTGAACTCATCTTGGTACAGTTACAGCAGGCTGGACTGCTGCTCTGAAGGACTTTGGAGAGCTGGCACTGACTTCTCCTAATTTGTGGGCCAGGTGTTTGACTGAATCATTATTTCCAAGTAGGTAACTCTTCATGACAGGCGGGGTGAGGAAAATGTATTGCAGATTGAGACTAGAAAACCATAGAGTAATGACCGAACCACCTGAAGCTCCTTTCCATGGCATTTGAGGCACTGTGCCATGCCATGGCACTCCTGGGTTGGTTTTGTTGGCTTTGCCAAAGCTGCCTGATCTGTCACAGTTTTCTATACTAGAGTTGGGTGTTTTCTCATGATGTGCAGGAGTATCACAGGATTATTGAGGCTGGAAACGACCTCTGAGATCATTGAGTCCAGCCCATGACCTAACATCACCACATCAGCCAGATCAGGACACTAAGTGTCACGTCAGGCTATCTTTAAACACCTCCAGGGATGAGGACTCCACCACTACCCTGGGCAGTCCATTCCAGGGTCTGATCACCCTTTCTGTGGGGAAGGGCTTCCTAACATCCAGCCTAACCCTCCCCTGGTGCAGCTTCAGGCCCTGGGAGAAGAGTCAAACCCCCACCTGTCTACAACTTCCCTTTAAGTAGTTACAGAGAGGGATACGATCCCCCCCGAGTCTTCTCTTGGCTTAAAGTATGGTGCAGTCCAGGTACAGTGAGAGGAGGCAAAACACTTCTTGAGGAGGTGTTTATTTACATAGTGAGGTTATACCCCAGGCTGTACAGATGAGCTTCTGCTTTCACTGGGTTTCCCATCCTGCTGGAGTACGCAGGAACGTGATCATCACGCACCAAAAGCACAACATGCTCATGCTTGTGTGGAAATCATTACTCATTAAGTAATAATCAAATAATTTGCTGGTTTGAGGCACATTTCTTGAATTATTTTCCATCTTTTGGTTCTGCATGGTGGGTAGTTGACAGGTCTCTTGGAAAATAAGAAATTGGGGAAAAATGGAGTGGTACCTGCCAAAACAGAAATTGAGAGCCATGGTGAAAGGCTACGGTGTTTAAATAAATTATGGTAATTTAAAAAGTCAACATCCTTTTCAACCTGGCTTGAGAAAAATTCTCTTCTAAAGGCATGGGCTTATGGAGTCTCCTCTTTGCTCTTTGGCAGAACTTGTGTAGGATGTCGGTGGGGTGTGGGCTGATTGATTACCCTGCTGAATGGATTTCATGGGGTTCTCCCGTAACTCCTTCCATTAGCTAAGACCTCGCTCACTGAAGTTTTCAAACAGCCTCACCTCCTCAGACGTAATGAGTTTTATATCCCATACTGTAAAGGAAGCAAAGACATTTTGTGGGCTTGCCATACATTTTCACATCAGTTCTCATTCACGTGTTCTTGCTCGTGACTTCTCTGCTTAAAGAAGGCCTAGTAATACTGGTTGACAACTGGCTGAATATGAGCCAGCAGTGTGCCCAGGTGGCACAAAAGGCCAACAGCATCCTGACTTGTATTAGAAACTGCCTGACCAGCAGGAGGAAGGTGATTGTCCCCCTATACTCAGCACTAGTAAGGCCACACCTCGAGTTGTGTGTCCAGGTTTGGGCACCTCAGTACAAGAGAGACATTGAGGGGCTGGAGTGAGTGCAGAGGAAGGCAACAAAACTGGTTGAAGGGTCTACAGAGTAGATCTTAGAGGAGTGACTGAAGGAGCTGGGACTGTTTAGCTTGAGGAAGAGGAGGCTAAGGGGAGACTTCAACACTCTCCACCACTACTTGAAAGGACATTATAGAGAGGTTAGCGCTGGTTGGTCTCTTCTCACAGGTAATCAGCAACAGAACCAGAGGGAAGGGCTCCAAGCTGAAACGGGAGGTTTAGACTGGACATCAGGAAAAAGTTCTTCACAGAAAGAGAGGTTGAACACTGCATAGGCTGCCCAGGGAG
>VZRI01002347.1:529086-541368 GCA_013397515.1 Upupa epops | reverse complement strand
ATGTGGTGTTAGGGGATAGAGTTTAGGCGTGAACTTGCAGAGTAGAGTTAATGGTTGGACTCGATGATTCAAAGGGTCTTTTCCAACCTGAATGGTTCTGTGATTCTGTGTTTTCTCACACTGTACATTTGTGTAATTTGGGTGCTCTCTTGGCACCTTTAGCCTGATGCTCAGACGGTGGTGGCAGCCTGTCACATATAATTTTTACATGCATGAGCCACTGAGCAACTGTGAATCAGCCATAAGCAACCAGGAGGTTATTGCCTTGGTCCTGTATTTTGACAATATAGCTATTTAAAAAGTATATCCTAAGCTGTCTGCAGCAGAGCTTGAAATGCAGTAGCTGTTACTATCAAGAGACACAGTCTAGTTCTCTTGCAGTGATCTGACTTTGTTCGCAATGGGTGAACAGAGCCCTGGACACATTAATGGGAACTTCCCAGTGGAGTAGGTAGGTGTTCCTACAAACTGATGCCAAAAATTAAAGCAATCCAGTTTCTCCTTGCTGAGGAACTGCTTGTGGTTCACCTTGGCTTGGACTAATGCTTTTTGGAAGGAAGGTGAGAGTGGACTGATGGACCCTCATTTTCCATGTGTTCAGGTTGATGACCTTGGTTGGCTGGCTCTGCAGGATTAATAAAGCTATCTGCTGGCTGCCTGTCCATGCTATGAGATCTCCTGGCTAACTCAGCTGTCCAGTTGTAGAACAGAACCACCACATCTGTTTACAGATCAGTCTGTACCTAGACAGCTGGAAGATAACTTTGGAATGAGTCTGATGTTAAAACTGTGGTGAGAAGAGTGTTAGGATGGGGGTTAGACATCCGATAGCATACATCTTTGCTGTCAGGAGTTGTTGTTGATGATGGAGTGTAGCAGGGTTACCGTGAGTTCAGTCTAAAAACCATGAAGTTATGTTTAGAATCTAGAGTAGCTTTGCAGGAGACTTAGGAAGGACAAGCTGCAGTGTTTCACTTGCTGTGTGCTTACACTTCATCCACCAAGTGGCTTATGTGTTGAAAAGTTCTAGCTGTACTCTTGATGTCCGTTTATAATAACCCCTCGGTTCTGTAGCTGACACAGTATCCCTGTTTTGTTTCCAGACTTTATTGATGTGGCTTTTTGGTGACCTACTTTCAGCGCTGTAAGGATGCTTTTGCCATTCCCTCCCAAAAGGAAGTGCCTTCCCTGAGAAACACTGGAAGCCCATGTGCCAGTTTTTAACGCTGGAAGCCCACACTCAGTGTCTAACACTGGTAGATGGACCTAGCAGAGCAGCCTTCCCCTTGCCCCCAGGGCATATGGCATGGCTGACTCCTAGGTACTTGCAACCTTAAGCTCTGTTGCTAATCATTCTGAGACCCTGGGGGTGCGTGTTGGAGGGTTAGGGAAGGAAATGCCTGTATTTCCTTGGAGCTCTCATTACTCATGGCTGAATTGGTCAGCCCTGTGACTCTAAGGTCATCACATCCTCCTCTTGTCCTTGCAAGGGGCTAGCAGTGTATCTTGTGCTTATTGCTTAAGCACTTGCCCCACTCAGAGAAGGAGTGCCTCAGTTCTTACTCCTTCTACTCATCCTGGGGTATTTTTCCCCTTGTATTGCTCCTCGTGGGATTTTTCTGTAATTTCCACTGGTGGTGACTCAGTTCAAGGCTTAGCTGTGTCTCTCTTCAATTAGTGGTGCTTTTGCTTTCTATCTGGGGCATGAGCTATGTGCTTACTTAGTTGTGAGGACACTTAAAAGCCCATTAATGTGATGCAGACCTGTGTTTTTCTTCAGACACCCAGCATTTAGCTAGATCTTGCAGAGGGATGAAAATGAATACTTCAAGATACTACACATCACTGGAGAGAAGTCATTCACTTCTGTACTGTCACAGAGTGGCTGTGGCTTAGCGTGTGTGACCATCATCTCATCACATTTGCTGCTTTCCCCACTCTGCTCCATTTCACTGGGGTGTCACATTGGTTAAAACACTGGTTACCTTCAAGAAAAAAATCCACACCAGCAATCTTTCTGGGACCTTGTGGCTTTCTGGTTAACAGCACAAAGTAACCAGATCTTCTGTGTGTGAGTTTCTGCTGTAAAGTGAGCGTACTGTTAATTGTAGCTGCACAGGTTTTGCTTGAAACAGCAAAGAAAACCACTTGGTGTGTGCAAATGTGTGTGGATGTCAAAGGAATTTCAACCAAAGGGATGTCCCGCTCCAGTTAGGAGCATGTGCAGTGCCCCTAACCCTCACTGTTGCGTGTGCAGTGCCCCTAACCCTCATAGGAAGACCCTCAGCAGCAGATGAATGAAGAATTTAAACTGCTGGTGGGACAGGTAGCAAGTTCTTGTAGCCCCTGCTTTAAGTCATAATCCTCTCTCCCTCCCTTGTTGCCTCATACTATGGTGGAGGGCTGCTCGGAAGTGGAGAGACTGAGGTGCTGAGGCATAGCTAAGAGTAGCTAGCTGCCTTGCTGTCTCCAAAGCCCAGCTTAGGTCACTGGCCTGAACATTACCAGGCTCTGAGGTTAAATGAACCGCACACGATGGGTGAGAAAATGAAGAATTCAGCAAATGCTGGGAGTGCCAGCTGCAGAGTGCTGGCAAGCTGCGTTACCCAGTAGATGGCTGGACAGACCAGCTAGTTCTCCGCATTTCTTGCCAGCAGAGTATCAGTGAAAAGGGAGATGGTGCTATTTTTGTTGGAACAAGCTCTGTACAGAGGCAGTGCTGGTCCAGAGACGTGGCCTGGTGGTTTGCAGGTTTTCTTTAGCATGGTTTTTTTATCTGGTTGAAATACCCAGCGAGGCAGATGAAATGCTGGCACCCATGAGGCAAAGCTACTGAGTTTTGTACCTTCTTTGTGGTTTTTGAATCTTGCCCTTCATCAGCAGATAGGAAACAATGAATGCAAATCTATGCCCCAGCACGTGCAGATGCATTTTGTCTCTTGGAAGCTGAGCAGGCGCTCTGCTGAATTATCAGCATCTGATTCCAGAGTCCTGACAATCTACAACCTCCTTAATATTCTGACGAGCTGTGGTGGGTATTATTCCTCTGCGCTCACTCCCCTTTTGTGTTCTTGAAACCCATACCACAGTCTGAATGCTGTTGGCTTCAGACTGAAAGCGATACGTATGGCTGGCTCTGTCCTTTGCTCAGTTTTCCTTTGACAACAGTGGGGAGAGTGGTTATGGTGCTTCTTTCCCCTCCCTCAACAGTACAAATGCAGCCTGAATCAGAAGCCTCATTGAAAATGAAAGGGTTCTTTCCCTTTCTGATCACAATTGTGTCTCTCTGACATTAACAGTATCCAGGCACATATATTATTCATGCCGGGAAGAAATCCTCCATCAAGTTGTTCTAAGAAATTGCTGCACTTCCAGGGAAAAAAGAAAAAGCCAACGACTTTTTGCCTCGTCAGAGTTTGAGCACCTCTGCTCCAGATTCTCTGGCAAGCAACAGCTTACAATAACTGCAGATTCATTTACACGGACCTTCTCAAATGCAGCTTGTTATCCAGATGGTGATTAGGTTCAAGGTAATGGTAATGGAAACCAGCAGGATGGAGAGCAGCTCCCCAGCCTCAGGCTGACCGTTTTTACCGTCCAGCTGTTTTCCAAATGATTTATTTCATTTTCCCACTTGGTTTCTTTGCCTCACCCCTCAGCCTCAGCTTTGCTGCTCATAGCACAGGGTGGGTGGCAGGGCTGGAGAAGGACAGCTGTGCATAGCAGCTCCAATAAATGACTTTATTAGAATGAGAGTCGTGTCTGCATTGCACTAATTCCAAATGTCTTAGTTCATCTGGTAGCCTCTGAAGCAGATTGTCATCATTTCCACCCTGCTTACAGTGGGGGAAGGCAACTCTGACTCAGCCCCCTAGCTCAATGGGGATATGGTGAATGAACTCTGTGCTGCTGCCCCTGGCTTTGTCAGTGGCCAGAAATGGCCCATTGCTGGCTTTCTGTATGTTGAGCATAATTGACAGGAGGAAGGGTGTGCTCTCAAACATCTCAGGATTAAGGAAGAGCCCCCTTGCTGTCCAAGTGATGTCAGAATGGCCTTGCACTGTGTTTCTTGCTTGAGGATTTAACATGGAAATCCAGCAGAATAATACCAGTGTTATCTTAGGACACAGCAAAACCAGTGCTAATGCTCCATCTCAAACCTTCGAGCTCTTTGGCGTTCCTTGCTGACAGAGAGAAAAGACTATGCAAAACCATATGCTTTTCAGGTTTTACAACAACAAACAGACTCCTGAGTAGGGAGTTGCCTTCTGTTTGTTGTTCAGTAGCTCATGTTTTCTATGGCAAGGTGAAAACCAAGTTCTTGCTTCTTTTCCTAATTCTTTGATCTCTAGAGAAGTTGGGGATGTGCCAGATACAGCAGTGCTGTGTGCAGTCCCAGGGTAGCTGCACTCACAGTGTCCTGGAGATGGAGCACAGCATGCCTTGGAGTCAAACTCGACTCTGCTACTCTTAAGTCTATTTGAAAGATCTGGAGGAGGAGGAGGTGGCACTTAGAGGTGCCTGGAGCAGCTTCATAACAGGCCTTGCTTGCTCAGGAGGATCCAATTTGAAACTCTGCCACTGGGCTTCACTTTGAGGCTTCTCATCTTTTCATATCTGCTGGTTAAATGCAAGCTGCTGTTTGCATTCATCTGGTCTGTGGAGCCAAAACATCACTGCAGAGCATTGGGGAATCACTGCTGGAGAAGCCCTGTGCCTGTGTCCTGTTACTTCTGAGGAAGTAGGAAAAAATCTATTTCTTTGGCTGCATTTTAAAGCTTCTTGTATGGTTTATCTGTAGATTCTTTTTCCAAATGAGTTTTTGTCTGTGACAAAAACCTGCCATAGGCTCCTGAGCAATTTCATCTGTCTGGTAACAGGGTTCTAGTTTATTTTGTTTAGGGTGAGCTAAAAAGGGAGTGGTTTGTGCTTCAGGTCTCATCAAACCTCATTTATTCATGGATTCCTAGAATGGTTCAGCTTGGAAGGGACCTTCAAGATCATCTAGTTCCAACCCCCCTGCCATGAGCAGGGACACCCCCCCCACTAGACCAAGTGGCTCAAGGCCCCATCCAATCTGGCCTGGAACATTTCCAGGGAGGGGGCAGCCACAACCTCCCTGGGCAACCTGTTCCAGTGTCTCAGCACCCTCATCGTGAAGAATTTCAATCTGACTTTCAGTCTAAACCCCCCTCTTCCAGCTTGAAACCATTCCCTCTGCTCCTACCACTCCAAGCCCTTAGAAACAGCCTGTCCCCAGCTTTCCTGTAGCCCCCTTCAGGTACTGGAAGGCCGCTCTAAAGTCTCCCTGGAGTCTCCTCTTCTCCTGGAGGTGCTCCTGCCTTCCAGACATCCTTGTGGCCCTCCTCTGGACATGTCACAACAGTTCAATATCCTCCCTGTGTTGGGGGCTCCAGAACTGGACGCAGTACTCCAGCACTTAGTGTTGCACCAGAACATTTCCCCCTCTGCCCTAAGTGGGTGGATTTTTGTGTGGCTGGTGGGCACAGGGTTCTGGTCTTCATTCACAGATCTTTGCCATTGCTTCCCTTCCTGCAGATACCAGCTGTTTCTCTTGAGTAGCCCATAGTGTGATAGCGTGAGTAGAATAACTGGTGATTCATTTAGGTATCCTGAGGTGTGCTCCTGTCTTGAAGGAAAGAGCTGCTTTTATAAGCAAAACATTGCATGTTCAAATCCAGTGTGTGATGCTGGTGGTGAATATTTTCTAACTGTCCTGCCTGTTGCTGGTATTGTGCTGGCTTAGCGCTGGGGTGAAACCCAGCAGCCAGCTGCTGTAATCCTGCTCTAGTGGCAAAGCAGAAAGAGAAATACCAAGGAAGCTGGAGAAGTGGGTGGCAGCCATAAAGATCTGAACTCTTGCTAATCCCTCTCGTGTTCCGGTGTGTTACTGTGCTCTCAGGAGTTCACAGAAAGCAGAGACTGAAGTACTTCAAGGGAGATTTGACAAATCCACCTGCCATTGTCACCAGACAACTGATTTATCATCTTTGACAAGTAGAAAATTGCTTTGACTTGTCTGCAGGACAAACAACATCTAGCACTGGTGATGGGGTATTTTAGAAGTTGTCGTGATCATGTAAATCCCATTATCTCTGTAACCCAACACTAGCAAGTTCAGAACTCTAGAACGACATTAACTTTGTTGGAAAGAAAAAAGTCCCGCATTAACAGATCACTGGACATTCCCCCCCCCCCAGTTCAATTTTAAATCCCATTGCCTTTCAAAGGCTGATGCTTCTGTCTCTTAGCCCTCTTTCTCTGGTAATAGGTTATTGAGGCATTTTCCAAACACCCCAGCGTGTCGCTACGTCACATCATAAAGCACAGAGACAGCCAACTGTGTTTAATCTGACACAGCATCAGCGTTTAAGGCTGTAAGCTCATTATAAGGCCTGTGTAGTGGAGGCTGATTTTTTTCAAATTAATTTCTACGTATTACCATAATAAGCATTTTAATAACATCCTTTCCTTCCCTCATATCCTCAGCAGCTGCGCATTTCACTAAGTTATCTGGTCTTTCATAGCAGCCTTTGTCCCCATCAGCCACGCATGATCTGTTCACAAGAATCCTTATAGGTATTTCCAGTTTAATTTAATGTTCCAGGTTTTGCTGCTTCAGCAGCTTCTCTTGGGGCATTTGGAACTTTTCCAGGAAATGCTTGAGGAATACTGAGCCTTTTTTATTTCTAATTTTATTTAGTGGAAGTGCAGACAAGGCTCATCTCATTCCAGTTAAATCTGTTAAGTGTCTGGAGAAGAATTTGTTGTAGCTAGGACCCAACCCCTCAAAAAGCAAGGCTTGCCCTGTAGTGTTTTGTTCAGTAGCTGATTTTTTGCTTACAGCAAGAAGTAGAGAGAGCCCTGGGTTCTGCTGACTGCTTTGAACAAAGGTCGAGGAAATCTAGAGCACAGGAGTAAGACATTGCTGAGATACAGAAATTAGTAGGGATTAGGCATCTGGGCAGAACCCAAAGCTGTGTCCTGCTGCTGAGGAGCTAGTTAAGTTCCAGGCTGTCACACTGCTTGGGTTGGTGTCACAGCAAAGTGTTCTGCTTTTGCTCTTCCTCACCCATAAATCATGAGCAGCTCTCTAGAAATCTGCAAAATACATCGCTCTGATCTAGGCATGGTCATTGCATGCATCCACAGGGATCTCTCCAAGTGCTTCCAGTTTGGATAGCAACTGGAATGATCAGAGAGCTGGAGCACCTCCCTTATGAAGACAGCCTGAGCAAGTTGGGGTTGTTCAGCCTGGATAAAATGAGGCTCCTAGGTGACCGTATATTGGCTTTGCTATATCTGAAGGGGACTAGAAGAAAGCTGGAGTAGGGTTTTTGACATGGGTGGTAGCAAGAGGATGAGGGGAAAGGGTTCCAGACTTGAAGAGAGGAGATTGAGGTTGGACATTAGGAAACAGTTGTTTGCTGTGAGGGTGCTGAGATGCTGGAACAGGTTGCCCAAGAAAGCTGTGGCTGCCCCATACCTGGAAGTGTTCAAGGCCAGGTTGGATGGGGCTCTGAGTAACCTGATTTAGTGAAGGTGTCCCTGCCTTTGCAGGGGGGTTGGAACTAGATGATGTGCAAAGTCCCTTCCAGCTCTGGCCCATCTATGATTCCAGCCCTGGGCTAGCTACTGGCTCAGCTTGCCCCAACCATCTCCTGTGCAGTACATTGCCCCAGCTCTTCCACCACTCCTGCTTCCTGAGGTTCTTTCTCATCCATTGCTCTCAATATTTGTCCCCCTGCCTTGCGTGTCTTTCTGTGTCTCACACTCTGCCAAGCTGTCTGCAAGAGGCAGAGGTGTGAAACGCTGGTTAGTGATCTGCAAAGCTGTGTGTGGGATGGCTGGCTGGATGAGCAGTGGAAATCAAATTAAAACCTCCCAGTAAAACATGAGCTTAATCGTGAGTCCCAATGGATAAATGTGAGTTTTGTGACCTGCCTCTTTGGCACCACCAGCTCCTCCCATCCTTCCTTTGACCTTTCTGGTGCCTGCTGTCTGGGATTTTTTGTATAAGTCTGATGCATTAAGTGCTGCAGCTAAATGCATTGGCCTGAGAAACCTGCAGAAGATGAATTTAATGATTACCAAAATCTCCTATCACGAGCTCTGTAGTGGGAATAAACCACGGATGACATGGTTTGCAGTGATTACATCCACTCGTGCTACAGATAGGCAGCAAGATCTGCCTCAATTTTACTTTTATTTCCTGTTTTGAAGCTTCTGTTTGGTCACTGTAGTGTCAGGAATAGTTCTTTAGTGGCGGATTCTAAGAAGTTATGTATTGAGTAATGTATTGCCTGATCCGTGCTGTTTTAAACGCGTGGGATTGTGTGCAAATGAGGAAGTAAACAATGTGGCTTTGGAATTCCAGCGAGATGCAAAGAGGAACAGATCCATTGCTGCAGGAAGAAATTGTTGCTAAGCTCTAAGAAAGTTTTGAAGAAAACAGTGAGAAAACAGCAGTGCTCAAGCTCGTGACCCTGGTGGTGCACACTGTGAAAGGTGTTCAGCACCGACAGTGTGCACAGACAGTGACTTCAGCTACCAGCAGTGGGGGTGGAAGATAGGAGCTAAAAGCACCTCTAATGAAAATACTGATAGGACCAGAAGAAGGAGGTTTTGCTGTAAAGATGAAATGCTGCTTGCCATCTGTAATTTGGTTTCCAAAGAGTATTTATGAGAAAGATGGAGATAAAGCTGTAGGAGACGGGGTAATTACAATGAGGGTGCTGTGACACTGGAACAGGCTGCTCAGGGAGATTGTGTCCGCCCCCTCCCTGGAAGTGTTCAAGGCCAGATTGGATAGAGCCTTGAGCAACCTGGTCTAGTGGGAGGTGTCCCTGCTCATGGCAGGGGGGTTGAAACTAGATGATCTTGAAGGTCCCTTCCAACCAGAGCCATTTTATAAATCTATGAAGAAGCTCCTTTGCTTATCACACCAACCAGTAAGTCAGGAGATGTGGCCAAAGCAGGTTTCTGTGATGGTTTTGCTAATCTTGAGCTATCATTGTTATTCCATTTTATTTCACTTGTAATTTTGTTGTATAGTATCAGCAAAAATCTGCACTATCCCTGTGGATTCAACTGCCCTGTTTCCTAACAACTGCTGTGGGAAGCTGGTGCTGTTAGTTGACCCCATGTCTCTGGATAGTGGTTTGTGATTCAGTTGCTGCCACATGGAGTTGAAGAATGTGTTTTAAAAAGCCTTTTATTTTTTAAATACCAATCATAATAGGATTTTCTCCACTCCCCCAGCTCCAATCTCAAATATTAAGTTGTTGACTAGGGTTTTTCCCCCTTGTTTCCTATCAGAATGCCTTTTGTCATGTGAAGAATTACTAATGCCCAGTGAAGACAAAAACCACTTGGATTTGAAAACTGACCACCAGGAAGCAGTATTTTTTGCTTTGTTTTCAACTATGCAACACATATTTGTTCCATGTTTTTTCTCGGCTTCAACTACAGTATCTTGGCTTCCTCCTTGTTTGCTCCAAATACATCCACACACGAAGAAAAGGTGTTGTCTTTCCCTCTAAGACTTTAGTAAAGCTGATATTATTGTTACCATCACGCTGAAGGTCACAAAGCAGGGGGAATGATTAAGTGAGAAACAGAGTGTAAGGAATGGCTTTGTTGTCGTGCTCCAGGCTCTTTCTCCAGTAGGAAAATGAAGTGTCCTCTTGGAAGCTCTCTAAGTGTCCCATTGCCTGGGCTTGATTTCAGAGATACATCCCTGGAGAGCAGACTGACTGTGTGGTAGAAAGAGGATGCAGAGCATCTGTGGTCATGTCCAGAATCTTGGTTACTTGGGTTAAATTTTACTGTGTTTTATCTTCTTAAACAATTTCAGCTAAGTTTGGGCAGCTGCCTCAGTTAACCTACACATGATTCTCTGTGTCTTCATGGTTGCCCTGTAGCCTTGTTAATTGTAGAGTCATGATGGCTGGAAAGGACCTCCAGGATCATCAAGTCCAGCTCTCATCCTAACAGCTCTCTAAGCCCTCTCCCCATGGTGTCAAGTGCTCTAGCCACTTGTTTTTTAAACACCCCCAGGGATGGTGACTCCACCACCTCCCTGAGCAGCCTGTTCCAGTGCCCAACCACTCTCTCAGGAGAGAGCTTCTTCCAAAGATCCAATCTAAACCTCCCATGACTTGAAGCCATTTCGCCTCATCCTATCATTAGTAATTTGGGAGAAAAGGCCAGCACCAGCCTCACTACAATCTCCTTTTAGGCAGAGAGCAATAAGGTCCTCAGACTAAATAATCCCAGTTCCCTCAGCTACAGTCCTCTCTGGCCCCCCTCCAGCACCTCTATGTCCTTCTTATCCTGTGGCACCCAAAACTGGACACAGTACTCAAGGTGCGGTCTCAGAAGTGCAGAGTACAGGACCACCATCACTAATCCACCCCAGGATGCTGTTGGTCTTCTTGGTCACCTGGGCACATTGCTGGCTCCTGTTGAGCCGGCTGTCAACCCACACTCCCAGGTCCTCTTCCACCAGGCAGCTCTCAGTTACTCTTCCCCAGGCCTGTAGCTGCTGGGGGTCGTTCCAACCAAATCTGATGCTTCTCTCAGATAGCATCATTCGGTTATGGCGGGTCATTGGAAAAACACCAGTTTTTGAACATCATCATGATGTAACCCATGTGCCTCTGCTTTCTGTGGTGACAGTGTTATCACAGTTGCTTGGTTTTTCTTTCCTTTTTTTATGCTGGGTTATGTTTTTACCTTCAGTGCATTATCAGCTGTGGTATATGAATCAAGAGCAGAGCCTCCCCGGAGCTCACTGTTGGGGATCAGGTCTTCAGTAGCGACTTATCTGCAGCCCTGCCTGAGTAATGGCTCTGTCAACATTTGCTGAAGTGGATAAATTTTCCTTCCTCGGTCACAGGGTGCCAGGTCCACTTCTCTGTTAACACCTTTGACTCTTTCTTTGCTGGCAGGAAAAAGCGCTGACTCTTCTCTACGGTAACCTGCAGCCAAGCTAGAGGCTGACACCCAGCACATCTTACTCCTCTCTTCATTTGAGCAGAGTTTTGATTACAGGAGATGGAAGGTTTGGTTGCTCTGTGGCTGCTCGGTGTAGGTGGCTCACAGACACTCTGTACTTAGCTAACAAAGAAATATGTTCTTCAGATGTCACTTGGGGTCCTTTCTTCTTCTTGGCTTGGGGAAGGGTGGCTGGAGAGCTGTTGGGCAGAAAGGAACCTAGGGGTTCAGTTTGAACAGCGGCTGAACATGAGCCAGCAGTGTGCCCAGGTGGCCAAGAAAGCATCCTACTTGTATCAGGAATAATGTGGCTAGCAGGACTAGAGAGGTGATTGTCCCCCTGTACTGGGCACTGGTGAGGCCTCACCTTGAGTCCTGTGTGCAGTTTTGGGCACCTTGATACAAGAGAGATCTCAAGATGCTGGGGTGGGTACAGAGGAGGGCAACAAAGCTGCTGAAGGGCCTGGAGAATAAGTCTTATCAGGAGGAACTGAAGGAGCTGGGGCTAGTTCGTTTGAAGAAAATGAGGCTGAGGGGAGACCACATAGCTCTCTACGACTATCTGAAAGGACATTGTGGAGAGGTGGTTGATGCTCTTTTCTTACAGGTCATTAGCAATAGAACAAGAAGGACTGTCCTGAAGCTGCACAGGGGAGGGTTAGGCTGGACATTAGGAAAAAACTTTTCACTGGAACAGTGGTTAGGGATTGGAAAAGGCTGCCCAGGGAGGGGGTTGAGTCACCATCCCTGAATGTGTTTAAAGATCATTTAGATGTGTGACTGTGGGATCTGGTTTAGGGGTGAACTTCGTAGATTATTGGACTCAATGATTCCAAGAATCTGGAATGATTCTGTGATTCTTGTCTTCCCTGTGATCTGAGAGATGGGAGTGCTTTCTTTCTCTCTTTACTCCTTCTCCCCAAACTCTTGAGTTTCCAGACACTGAATGATAACCCAGGGAGATCAAAAACGTGTGTCTCATTTGCACACAGTGACCCACTGGGCTCTGTGGGTGCTGCTGCTTTGCAGAACGATAACCTGGGAATCTGGGTACCACTGCCTCCAGACTGTTCTGTCTCACTGATCTTGAATAGTGTATGTGTAGAGCATTCACCTTCTTTATGAAGCAAATGCAAATCTACCCGATCCTGCATCTCCCAGCAAGAGGCTTTCTGCCACTCTAATTCCCTTATCATAAACACAGCAACTTCACTGGTCCCCGAATCCCCCGAATGGCCCAGATTTACCGGATTAGTCTCATGA
>VZRI01002347.1:505860-520851 GCA_013397515.1 Upupa epops | reverse complement strand
TCTTTTCCAGCCTCAATAATTCTGTGATTCTGTAACACTCTTACCTGTCCTGTCCCTCAGCTTCCAGGTTTTTACTTAATTGCAGAGAAAAAAGCACAAAGGGGTTTGTGGTTGTCATTTATCCTGCCTCTTTTCCCTGAAACCATCATTTTCCATAAAACCATTTTACTCAGACTGTTGTAGCTGGTTACTGACATGTTGCTGGTGAATTGGTGTTTGAAGCCTTGTGTTGGGAGTCTGGAAGGCCTTTTGCCTGTCCTGGGGATGTTGTCCTAGACCTGCAGGGAAGGCTTCTCTGTAACAATATTTTGGCTGCTTATTGCTTCCAGTGGTTGAGGTCTGACAGCCAGCTGACTTACCCCTCCTGGCAAAACCTGTGCGGCTTTGGCATGACTCTCAGCTACACCCTGAACTACAAGCCCCAAGCACATAGGAGGGGAAACGTCACTCACCGTCTTTCACTAACAGGCTGGAATCTAGAGTGATGATTTGATTCGCTTTTGGGGGCTGCAGTATCTTGGACCTCCTTTTTGTCTCTCAGCTACTCTGACAGACAGGTGTCTGCTGACGTGAAAATCTCTTGGGGAAAACAGATGAGGAAGAGTTGTGGAAAAAATGGGAACCAACTGCCTTTCTGCTCCACTGATGAGAAGCAGTTGCTTCGTTACCTGTGTGCTCAGACTTTCACACACCCAATGCATAAATCCACACATTTTCCAAACAGCAGTTCTGATTCCACGATGACGTGGGACTGAAATGCTCACTTGAGGTTTTGGGAGGCAAAACGCATCCCTTTGCATGTGGATTGCCATGGGCTTTTAAGGTTATTTCAGAGAGCAAATTACAAGATCCTGATGCGGTTCTGGACTCTTCTGTTTTTCCTTACGAATGGTCTCAAGTTTAGCATCAGCGGTGGGTTTGTGGCAGCTGCCTGCCAACTGCTGAAGTGTACAATCTCCTGTGCAGTCACAGCAGACAAAACTGTCTGCTTTATGGTTGGGGGAGAGGGACAGGCTGTGAGGAAAATCCTTTTCACTTCTGATAATGACTGCAGAGCTCAGCAGTCCCTTGTACTGAAGGTGTGGGGAAGGAGGGCAGAAGGATGCTCAGTACGGAGTCAACTGATGGGGTGCACACCCTGTTGGACTCTCCTTCTTGGAGCATGTTGCCTGGAAGCGTGAGAACAAAAAGGCTCTGCGTCTTGTGTTTTTAGCACTTAACCATAATACTTAGAGGAGTGTTGTAGTGATTTTAAGATCCACAACATGAGAGAGGGAGGCAGATTGCTGTGTGCTGAGAACGGCCATAAAAAATGTTTGTTTCAGTTGCCTGACTTCCTTGGTAAAGAAACCCTTTAAGGTAAAGATGAATACCTGCATAGTCCTTAAAATACCGACACCTGCAGTAAACCTAATCCACAATCAACCTGCAATTTTTCAATAAAGCTGCAAGTGACCAAGTCTGGTGTCACTGAGGATGAATCTGGTATCAGCAGGTGGTGACTGAGAACAAGAGATGAATGCTTTGTGTCTCTCACCTTGCAGAGGAGACAAAGCTCCAGTCGCTGTCACTTTCACAACAGCAGGAGTTGATATTTATACAGGTAAAATACTTCACTAGCCCAGCAATGGCACTGTGTTGTTATTGAACTTGGCAATATCCTCGGTAAAACAGGATTCATGTGCCAGTGAATTTCCTACTCTCGATGTGGAGCGCAGGCAGTGAGGTATGTGAAGAGACATTTGTTTTTCTGTCTCTTCAGCATCCTTTGGCTGGAGATCCTCCTCTGAAATGAGGGGTGTGGGGTACGGTGAGGTCCAATGGTTTTATCTTTGCACTGGTGCTGACAACAAAATCATGACTCCTTCCGGGAGAGCCAGTGGCAAGAACTGGGAACAGTCCTGTGGTAACAGTGCTCAGAAGTGAGATGCATGTTCTGCAGGTGCAAACAGCATCTTCTCCCTGTGCTGGTGAATATGGGGTTACAGCAAAGCACTTCTGTCTCCTCTATGCACCCCAGAATTATTGTTCTGTCGTCCTTTGTGACAACCCAGGGGAGTGTCTGAACACAAAACCTAAGAGCACATTTCTTCTGTTCTCTCCCTGTTTAATCTCTTGCAGACACCTGATCTGTTCTTAGTTTCCCATCCTCCCTGACCTCCCCCTTCCCTTCTTTCTTCCCTTGCATCTCTCAGATGCCTGATTTGATTAGGAAACTCTAATCTCTTTGCTGTTCCTTTCATTTAAAAGAACTTTAACCTGCAGAATGAACCACTGGCTCTTTCTTGTTCAGGTTCCAGTAAATTTCCTGTTTGTCTGGATTCTGGGTTATTCACTCAACAGTCAAGGGAGGCAATTAGGCCGCTGGGATCTGCCAGGCTGGCACACACATGCCTGTGTGTCAGCCACAGAGTCCTGCCAAACCCTTTACTGGCAGCAGCATCACTCACGCAGTTCTTTTTCATCTCTGCTTTCAGATTTCCCATCTTCTGAATTTAGCTTCTCATCTCTTTCTTTATTCCTTTTTCTCTTGTCTGGCTGAAATGGCAGCTCAGAAGACCTTTAGCAGGGCTTTTTTGGCATGCTTGTGCAGAAAAAATTCCCAAGGGGAGGGAAGGCAGGGGAAGAGGAGAGAATAATTCTTATCAAAACCTTCATTGACAGAATTTAAAACCCCACTCTTCCTTATGCACTGGAAGAGCTCCTGCAAAGCTAACGTATTCATCGGGGAGGTTGTGCTGAAGGTGAGGAGCACCTGTCCTCATGTAGCTTGTATTTGGGAGGAAGAGTTCTTTGTGTTACCCTGCAGGTTTTGTGTGCAGGCAGTGCAGGCACTTGCTTGCATACAGTAGCAGACTGCCTGGTTTGTTTTGGGGCTACTTGTAGCGGCTGAGGTGTCCCTGCAGATCCCAACTGCATCTCTTAAGGATTTGCTCAAGGACATGGTTTAGCAGTTGTCTTGATAGAACTAGATTAGTAGTTGGACTTGATCATCTTAAAGGTAATTTCCAACCTAAATGGTTCTGTGAGTTTCCCCCTCTAGACTTGCTGCACTTATCTCCACATCCCTCTCTGAGAGGACCTAGCCTCAGCTTCATGTCCTTTTCTCCTTCTCCTCTCTTCTGCTATAAAGTCTGCAAGTGGAGGTAAGAGAAGCTGCGGGGACAAGGGAGCTTCCTCCAGAGGCAATACGTTGCTGAGGAAGAAAGGGAGACCTGTTTTGGGGAAGAATGGCTGCTTGGAGATGAGACAGCTATTGGAAAGCTGAGTGAGGATTGTACCTCACACCTTCAGATCTCCATCTCCAGTGGCGAGCTTGATTGCTGAGGGGAGGACTTTCTTTTTAAAAGAGAGTCTTTGAATGTAGACCATGTAAATACTTTGAGAATGATCAAAACTGTTAATGCATCATTGATTTCTTCCACTGACTGACCCGTTAGATATTTAATCTCTTCTTTTTAAAGAGTGTGTGTTCTTCTCTTTCAAAAGCAGCCTCCCACTGTCCTTTTGCATAGCAGGAGACACCTCCTGCTGCCTTTCTGTTGCTCTGCCAGCCCTCAGATGTGAGGGTAGCCCAACGCTTTGGACTTCCCTGCCCTGCTGCTGGAGCTGGTGAGATTAGGAGCAGACTTTCCCTGCTGCAGACTCAGATTTGTGCCTAGCTGTGCCCACCCAAGCCGGATGAGTCTGTAATGGGTCGGTCCTCCTGTTTTTGAGAACACGTTGCACTCACAGCTATAAAACCGTGAAGCGATCAGCCGATGGAGGGTCTGCACTGGGGCTGTGTTTTGAACTTCTGAAACAACTTGTAAAGTGGAATGCCTGAGAAACAAAGTGATTTGACTCACTGCTTATATTTAGTATCATTACCGACTGCATCGGGTTCCGTTTTCTTCGGAGCATTAATGTTTTAGGTCAGGAAGGTTAACAGGGAAAACGCCCAGCAGAAGGCATTACTGTGCTTATCGGAGGGCAAGCGCATGGAAAACATCAGGTCACTGGGCTGGGTGTCGTCAACCTTTTTTCTCTTTATATTTTTTTTAATAGTCTGTAGAAGGAGGCTGTCCAAGGGTGGGGAGAGGATGTCCTTCCTTTTTGGAAAAGCCTATGAAATTGGAGGTGCTAGTCAATCCTTAGTATAAATGTGACCCAAAATCACAACACCCTCTTCATGTCTTGATCCAGAGTCTCACGTCTCATAAGTACAGAATCATTAAGGATTGGAAGGAACCTTGAAAGATCATCTAGTCCAATCCCCCTGCCACAGCAGGATCACCAAGACCAAGTCACACAGGAATAGATCCAGACGGGTCTGGAACGTCTCCAGAGAAGGAGACTCCACAACCCCCCTGGGCAGCCTGTTCCAGTGCTCTGGTACCTCACTGGGAAGAAATTCCTGCTGATATTTATATGGAACCTCCTCTGTTCCAGCTTGTACCCATTGCCCCTTGTCCTATCTCTAGACGACCTTGGGAAGAGCCTGGCTCCATTAGTTCCCAAGCTTAAAATATGTCCCAGGATACCAGTTACCCAAGTGTGAAGCAAATACTGCAAGTCCTGTCTTTATGTGTGATATGAAAAATCCCATTTGCCTTATATTTCTGTTGGGATCAAGGTTTCCATAAGCACATAGCAAACAAGGGGTTGATGCCCAGGTTGAAGGTGCTGCTTGTGAACCTTTAGACTACAACACTGAGCCTCTGAAGGTCATTTGAAAGTCCAAACTGCCAAGAAGAGCCATAAATCTGGGCAGGCTCAACTTGAGGAACTGCATGACTCCTGGTGTTCCTAGTGCCGGGTGAGGAGCTGTAACCAGCTGTCACCACAGAAGTATACACCAGACCACCAGTGTGGTGTGTAACAGGTGAAAAGCCTTAGTATTGGGAAGTTGGGGTTGAAAATCAAAGTGATGGAAGAGTCTGAGTGAGGTTTTGCTGGTCAGAAGAATGCCCTTCTTTCTCCCTTGTTGCTGCCCCCATACGGCACAGTGTTGGCTTCTCTCAGAACACCCCTTCAAGGGCTTAGCCCACCAGATGTCTCTTTTAATGTGACCTTAAATAGACGCCACATTGATGACCATTTTTCTCCTCCTTATGAAGTGTCAGAAGCAGCAGAGCTGCTATGGGATTTTTCCCTTTCTGGAAACACGAGGGGCTGACTCCTCACAGTACAGCTGGTGGAAGCAACAATAACCTTCGTCCCCTGATTCCCAAGTGGTCTTGTCTTGGGGCTGGTTATTTTTGTTACATGGAACCCCCTGTGTAACCAGGCTGAGGAGCTTCTGCTGCCTGAAGTAATCACTCTTTAAATTGATAACCAATTTGAAGCATCGTGCAGAGTCTTGCAGCGTCTCCGGAGATTGCCCACGATAAAGGCACCATCCTGCTGAGGAACCCCTGTTAATATTCATGCAGTAATTGTGTCAGTACTTGGCAGGGACCAGGGTGTGAACGTGAAGCTGCCTTTGGCTGACGCTCAGTAAAGAAATGATTTGTGTTCTAGACTGTAGCAGTGATTTCATTACACTTGGGCAGTGCAATCCCAGGTGTCTATTGGTGGATGTGCACATAAGAACTTGTGCTGAGGCAATTAAGAGGCAGACTGGACTCCAAGAATCTCGCCTTATCTTGTCCACAGACCTGTTGCCCAAACAGGACTGGCGTGGTGGTGCTGGTCGTAGGGTGAGCATCTTGACTGCTCAAGGGCTACCTGAGAGATTGGGGATGGTTGTGCCCTGTCCCTTATGTATACCTGTATGTGCCCTTGTGTCTCCAGGCACATCGTGTGTCAGGGTTTGTCCATATGCCTGGGCAGCCTTAACATCCAATTGAAGTGGGCTCATCCTTTGTTGTTGGAGACAGTGAATATTTTGGGTTCTGGGGTTTTTTTTTATCAGCATGATATAGATAGAGGTTAATCACTGGGTCCACTTGAAAGATTAGCTGGGGAGAGTTAGCCAGAAGAACAACTTGCATGGCAGTTCCCTGCCTGTATCTTGGGAGCTGTCAGGAGAGAAGACTGAGAGTGGATGAAGAGTTCTGGCAGGCTGTGACACATGGCATAGCTGTGGAGGGAAGCAAGCACAGCTTTCTCACTCAGACTCTTAGGTGCTGGCATCTGTTTTCTGATTAAATAGAAGGTTTCAAACGGTGTCCAGTTCTCCCATAATGAAGTGTTTCTTTTTTAGTCTTGGAGAAGAAGCCCCTTAACAGAAGACTGATGGGCCCAACTTTGCTTTTCCTGCACTCCTCTGATTGCCTGCAACTAGAGTTCCCTCCTCTCTTATGTGCAGGGTTGTGTGCACCTTGTCCTGTGTACTCTGGGAAGAGCCATGAGATGTCTCTGACTTTAAGAGCAGCTCTATCTGTTTTTGATCCCAACACCTTGATATCACAATTACATGTCTTAAGGGACAGCAGCAGTTTAACTGCACTTCTATAACAATTTGGTTTGTCTTGAAGGATGTGGTGGAAAGAGGAGGGGAAGAGGTGGACTGTGAAATCAGCTATTGTGCTAAAAGAGTGAGAAACTGATGGGGGGGGGTCTTTTAGTAGCCAACTTTGCAAGGTAGTAATACAAAGGACATTTGAATAGTCACAGAAGGGCCGTGTCCTAGCCAGGGGTGAGGATGGCCATTGTTTGTCTAATCCTCGGTGGAGTTCTCTCAACACAAGTGAGCTGAGTATGGAACACCACCAGAGAGGGTACAGGTGACTCCTGCTTAATGTGCTTAACACACACCCCACCCCTTGCACTCCTGCCAGGCTGACCTTGCTCCTGAGAGCTGGTGGCTGGTGCTTGGAGCAGGGCTGGTCATGGTGCCTACAGCACGAGGGGCAGCAGTTGTAGCTGGTGGTACCTCTTTTGGGGGTTGTTTCAGCATCTGCCTCCACCTCTTTTGCCTTCTGCCCTCGAAGCAGCACAAATGCTTCTCAAGTCTGTCGTCCAGGCACTTGGAAAACTTTCAGGACGCTTTGTACTGGAAATCCAGGAGACCTCTCCAGAGGAGGAAACAGCGTCTCCTGTTTGTCTTGAGTTATTCTGTCACAACAATGGCTTCGCAATTTGCCCGATTTAAAAGCTAGTTTTAATCTGATGGGAAGATGTTTGTGTATTTAAAATAGTTACTCCTTGCCACAGCCACTCCCTGCTTTTGTCCTTCCCTGCTGGACTTTTCAGCTCCACTTACCCAGTGTGCGGTGCATGTTTACAGCAGAGATGCTGGAGCATGAGGGAGGAAGTTGGTCCATTTAATACCGATTCTGTTCCAAGCTTCCTGTGCGTGTGCGTGCACGTGTGCGTGCATGTGTGTGTGTGTGTGTTCACCGCCTTGCTCTTCCAGACGCTGTGCAGCCTCACCAGAAGGAACCGAAGGGCTGGAGCAGATGCAGGGACTAGATGCAGGCGGGTTTTCATTTTAAAACTCTTCCACCCAGTTTGGTCCTGAGCAGGTTTTGACAGCTCGGGTGAAAATTCCAGTATGGCAAGCCTGGTGAGGAAGATGCTAGTGCAGACAAAGACCTTGAGCGGTGAGTATGAGAAACATCTTGCCTGATGGGAAAGATAACTGCTCTGAAAGTGGTGGTTTGGGTGCCCAGGAGGAGAAACATGGTAGCGGGCAGAGGGTAGTTGGGTTCTGCTGTTGTTTTTGTCTTCCATTTCCAGTGTGAGGAAACCTTTGTCACTGCAGAGGGTGGTAATCCAGGGGAACGTGCCGGTTATGGGGCATGGTCACTTTTAACATCTGTTCCTTTGCCTGTCCTGGGATTTCTGCCTTTGCTTGGAGTGATGAACCTCTCAGTAGGATGGGGTTTGACTGGGGATTGGGAAGGTTCTGGGAGCAGTGGGAGGTTGCAGGAGAACAGGCATTTTGGCAGCATAGGAAGCATAGGAACTGGGGTGTCAGTTGTGATGGGACCAAAGATGGGAGAGCCTGAGAAGCAAACAGTGCTGATGCCTTACAGGGAAAGCAGTTGTGTTATTTTGATGTGGTGGTTAAGTACCTCACTGGGTGTCAGCGAGGGGCTCCCGTCTTGCAGAAGTGGCAGGAACCGTCATCAGCAGTGTTTGTATAATTTGGATTTTAAAATATTCCAGTAACAGCAGCAGCCTGTGCCTGGGGTTTTTCATTTAAGTCTGTGGTGTTTATTCAGCTCTTAATTGTGCAAATTAGAATAATTACGGAGTGTGATTATGTGCATACCCATTGAGTGTTTTGAAGAGACGAGCTCAAATGTCAGGAATTTATTTTATGAGCTTTGTGTCTTTGTGGAGCAAGTGTTCTTTCTCCATGCTGCTGTTGTCTGCCCTGCACTAGTGAGACCGCATCTGGAGACTTACATCCAGTTCTGGGCCCCTCAGTTCAAGAAGGACACAGAGCTGCTGGAGGGTGTCCAGCGTAGAGCAACAAAGATGATGAAGGAAATAGAACACCTCCCTTCAGGGGAAAGGCTGAGGGAGCTGGGTCTTTTGAGCTTGGAGAAGAGGAGGCTGAGGGGTGACCTCATTCATGTCTCTAAATCTGTGAGGGGTGGGTGTCAGGAGGATGGAGCCAGGCTCTTCTCAAGGTCATCTGGTGATAGGACAAGGGGCAATGGGTGCCAGCTGGAACAGAGGAGGTTCCATATCAATATCAGCAGGAATTTCTTCCCAGGGAGGGTAATGGAGCATCGGAACAGGCTGCCCAGAGGGGGGTGGAGTCTCCTTCTCTGGAGACGTTCCAGATCCATCTGGATGTGTTCCTGTGCGACTTGGTTTGTGTGATCCAGCTGTGGCAGGGGGATTGGACTGGATGATCTTTCAAGGTCCCTTCCAATCCCTAATGATTTTGTGATTCTGTGATCATGACCTGATGGCAGGACCAGCTTTTGCAGCAGCACATCTGAGCAAATCAATATTTAATAGGGCAGAAGACGTTTCAGGAGCTCAGTCTAGTTACGACTGATTCCTTGAGTTGCTGGAGACTGAAACGACCCTCCCTCAACAAAGCAACTTCTTTCTGCTCCTGGGTTTGCTAAGGACAGGAGGGCAAAGGCCAATTTTATCAGTGTATAAATTTGAATCACAAGAAGTTGTTGGACTGTGAGACTGTTGTGTGAGCACTGGCTGCTCCTCCTCTGTCCCGAGGAGTGGACGGTTCACACACACAGATGTAAGTGGCATCTCTTGTCTCTTGTGTAGAAGTTCTGGACTGGATGTGCAGAGCGTGGCTTTGGTCTTTGCTGGAAAAGAGAGCTTGTTGGCCAGTGCCATTCCCTTCTAGCTCAAATTTGCAGTCTGTCTTTGCTGCCTCAAGACTTCTCAGAAACCAGCCATTTGTGGCTGTAGGAAGGACGGAGTTAACAGTTGAAATGGGGGGGATCTTTGTGATGACGTTGTGACAGACGGGGCATGATAAATGTAGGAAACTGCAGAGGGGATCTCCCTGATCCCTCTATAAATAATTGGGTAAATTACTCAGTCTTTACAAAAAGAAACTGAATGAAGATAAGTAAATATATGGAGTGATAAGACTGAAGTGGTTCTAGTTGAAATTTCACTTGAGGGGGTAAAAAAGCACCTTAGGCTGAGAATTAATGGAGATGGTTGGGTTTTTATGTTGAGAAGTCTAGCAGATATTCAATGATTAGAGCCTACATTTACCTTGCATAGTAGCTTCAGGAGCTCTTGTGCTTTCCAGTCTCACAGGATAATGGAAAGGGATACCTGACTGTTGCGTGTTAAAAGAGTCAGGGGTCATCTCACAAGATGTACGAGTTTATTGGAATCACTAAGTTTTTTAAGTTGGTTCTTTTTCCTGCTGGCTTAGTGTTGCATCATTGACAGAGGGCTGAAGTGCCAGGGCTTGACAGGAGGTCTCTAGACTAACTCAGCAGGGTTTGTGGAGCAGTGCTCTTAGAAAGGCTAGGGGAAAATTCAAAGCTTGTGACTCCTTTGAATCTGAGGGTTGATTCCTTTGAGAATAAGAAGTGGATGCTAAGCAGCAGTAAAATAAGCTCTCTAAGGAGGGGAGAATGGGTAGGAAAACTGGAAAGGATATAGCTGCTGTGTGGTGATTGTTTCAAATGGATGCAGGCTTCGATGGAACCAGTTCTTTGTGAAGAACAACATGAGCAAGGGAAAGTGACCTTAAGCTCCACCAGGGAAGGTTCAGGTTGGGTGTCAGGAGAAATTTCTGTACAGAAAAGGTTGTCAGGCACTGGCACAGCCTGCCCAGGGAGAGGTTGAGTTCCTATCTCTGGAGATGTTGCCAAGAAGGGTGGATGTTGCGTTAGAGGACAGGGTTTAGTGGTGCTGAGAGGGCTATGGAAAGGTTGGACTCAATAATCTTGAAGATTTCTTCCAGGCAAAACTGTTCTGTGATTCAGAAAAGTCTTAGCCCATTGGTGTTTGAAAACACAATTCTTTGATAAGGGAAATGCACAGTAAGCAGTTGGCTTGATAACTTTCAGCATGGTTTCAGAATCTCTGCAGAGGTTCTTCAGACTCATTATTTTGTGCTGTGGAGATGTCAGTTAAATGATTTTGTTTGGCTTTTAATACCTGCAGGATGATGAGAGGATGGTCTGAAACACAACTTGGGTGTGAGTAGCTCCAGGGGAGGAATACCCCATAAAAAGCTGTTTGGGTAGGGTGTATGATGAATCCAAGCACTGGTTCTGCTCCAGGTCAGGCGTGAGCCTGAAACCTTCTTGGTTTATTCATTCTGGGGAGGTCGGTGCTGAGATGTCAGTTCTGTTATTCCAGTTTACTGCCCAGATCTTCCTACTGGTGGGTTGATAAAAGGAACCTTGCAGTGGGTGGTCAGAATCACTGAACGTTAGGAATTGGAAGGGATCCTGAAAGATCATCTAGTCCAATCCCCCTGCCACAGCAGGATCCCCTAGATCCAGTTGCACGGAAACAGTCCCGGCAGTCCAGGTTTTAAAGGTCTTGAGAGAAGGAGACTCCACAACCTCCCTGAGCAGCCCTTTCCAGTGCTCTGACACCATCACTGGGAAGAATTTTCTTCTCATCTTTATGTGGAGCCTCCTGTGTTCCAGCTGACACCCATTGTCCCTTGTGCTATCATTGAATGGCACTGAGAAGAGCCTGGAAAGAGATGGAAAAAGAAAAGGCACAGGAAGGAAACAAAGAAGCAGAAAGGACACTTGCAGTATTTATTATTTTCCAGTGATTGAAGTATGGGGAGCAGCAAGAATACAGAACTACACCTTGTTCTGTGTTAGCACCTGTAATGCTGGCAGAGGAAAAGTCTGCAGCACAATGGCTATAGGGTCTGTGTTTCCGTACTGCTCTGCTTTATTTTGACTCTTCTCATGCCATGGAAGAAATAAAAAGGTCTTTCTTTCTTACTTCCAAAAGAGGGATTTACTTGTCAGGTATCTGAGAGTGATCATGGCATTGTGTACTCCAAGCCACCAGCAGCTCCTGGCAGCTTCCAGAGATTGCAGGATTAATGAACTAAATGACAGAGCATCAGTCTTCATCAGGGACTTTGGTATAAGAATAGACATTCTCAGAGGCTATTTCAGCGGGACTTAGATTCGGCTTATGTTGAGACAGGTGGCTTTTATTTCTGTATAAATAATTTTAAGGTTGCTTATGGTAAAGAACTTGTGAGAGCTTTGTGGGGAACTTTCACCACCACGAAGCAGCGATGAACATCCTAAGGTTGGGATCTTTACTTCCAACAGAAAGGTTCTAAGATGTCAATGTAGGCAAGTGGAATTTTGCCAGCATAATAACTGCTGTTATCGTTACCTCTGCTCTCCTGAGGACCCCTGTATTTTTAAATAAGGTTGAATTTACCTGGCCACTGGTCTGCAACTGCAAGAGGAAGTGCAAATTGGGTTTTGTGTTTGAGAGAAATTGAAATCAGCCAGGGCACAGCTCAGGCTCAAAAGACATTTAAGTCATCCAAAACAGACTCTTGCTGTAAGGTCAGACTCTTGCTGTAAGGTCATTGTTCGCCTTACAACGTGGAAAGATACAAACTGTGAGGAAAACCCAGCCCATCAAAGAACAGCAAAGCAGCTAAGACTTAACAGGGAAGGGCTTAGCTAAGCAGTATCCTTTGTTTTCTAGCTACCTACTGCATTTCTTTCTCGTTAACATTTGAAATGACACCCGTTATTTCAGCTGCACCACCGGTGATGCTGCCAGCATCCTCTGAAGGTTGTGTGAGATGATGTGGGATGTGGGAAGCTGTTAAATGAAGTTAAAGCCGTCACATCAAAGCTTTAAAACAGCAAAAACCAAAAAAAAGGCAACAGCCTTAACGGTTGCTCCATCTTCAGTTACAGGTAAATAATGTCAGCCCAACAGGAATCTCTGGTACCTTGGAGGGGTTTTTTAAGCATGAGGATTATCTTTTGTCTGAGATAGCTGAGGATGATATGCTGGGGAGCTTTACAATAAATGCCCACACATAGCATAGGCAGAGTTTGAAGGCAGCAGCCACTGAGCTGTTCTACCAGAACTCTGTGGCTCAAGAGACATCAGTATTAGTTGAAGGACCTGAAAGCAGTGACACTTTTGCCACCAGCTTAAGCAAACGTGCTGCAACATCTTCACTAACCAAAGCATCGCAGTTAATGGAAACCTTGCAGTGCAGGTGTTGGAAATATGCTAAATCTGGTTTGGGTTTAGTAATGTTCTGTTCTCTCACACAGCCTTCAGAACTCTGCTTTCCAGCTCTGTGATGGATTCAGGCTTTGATGATGATCTTTCCAGGTCGCTTCCAATCCATAATGTTGTATTCTGTGACGTGGTCTAGGTGATCCTGCTGTGGCAGGGGGATTGGACTGGATGATCTTGCAAGGTCCCTTCCAATCTCTGATGATTCTGTCTTCTCTACAAGGCAACAAAGAAGAGTAGCAGTCTCTCCAGCTTCAAAAAACAGAGAGGACGCTCATTAGTGTCCTCTCTGCACTTTTGCTTTTAGAATTCAGTAGACAAAGCGCTTGGTCTCGGGTATTTCTGGATTTTGGAGATCTGCGCATCCCTTCCATCATGCACAGTAGATATCCCAAGTATTTTTGGAGAGGTTTTTTTAGTGCTCAGTAGAATTTTTCCAAAGAGTTCGTTCCAAGCTGAATTAATCTGTACTGGAGGGAAGCCACTGCAATTCTGAACACAGAAGGTTTTTTTAATGTTTTTATAGATTCATAGAATGGTTCATGTTGGAAGGGACCTTAAAGGTCATCTAGCTCCAACCCCCCCTGCCATGAGTAGGGGCACCCCCCCACTGGACCAGGTTGTTCAAGACCCCATCCAATCTGGCCTTGAACACTTCCAGGGTAGGGGTAGCCACAGCCTCCCTGGGCAACCTGGTCCAGTGTCTCAGCAGCCTCATCATGACGAATTTCCTCCTGACTTCCATCTTAAATTATCTTAATTGCTGAACATCTTTAGGTTTCTTTAATATCCATGCATTTATCACCTAGAAGCAGGTGTGGTGTCAGCTGTGACATGAAGCTGTTGGGCTTTCCCAAACCAGCCTTCCCCTATAAAGAAATGCCAGTTACTGCTGCCGCTGTAAACACTTGGAGCGTTTGGCTTCACTTGTCTGTATGGTCTGCTATTATCGTGATTAAATTTGCAGTCCTGAGGGTTGTTATCAGATAATACTAAGGGACAGAATTAGCTCTGAGAAGATTTCCAGTCCTAGCAGGGCTTGAGAGGAGATAACAAATTAGAGGGTAGTTGAATTTGCTTTTTGTTCTACCTAAAACTTTGTGTTCAGTTAGTACTGAAAGTTGCTTTGGGGCTGAAAGTTATAATTAGGCCAGGCAGGAAAAGAACAAACATTAATTTCCTGCTTGGGTCTGTGGATTTTAAAGCTTTTAAAGTCCCTGGATGAGTCTTCCAACGTCACCAATTACTTTCTGGGACAATCATAGGCATCGGCTAGTTCTTCTCTGAGCTAAATTCAGCATTTTCCATGAGTAAGTGCTCAAAAATAACTACCGTTGCTAAATCACAGTTTTCTAGCTGTCAGATTTTTCAAGAGCTCTGTATCAATCATCAAATTCCTGTGGCCAGGTAATGGCAGCAGAAGCAGCAGCGGAATTTCTTTGCTGTTTCTTCTCTCCTCTTGGAATCCTTGAAGTCAAGATCTGGAGATAACAAGTACATGCTCCTTCCTTCCCTTCCCCTTCCTCTCTATGTCGTGTTTCCCCTCTCACTCCTGGCTCTGGTTTTCTGAGCTTTAAATACCCATTATTTCTTTAGCAAGACATTATGTTGTGTCTCACTAATCCCTTTTGTATTGCTGCACTGGCTCAGTTTTCCCTCACTTTTCCCACTAGTGCAGTTTGTGGTGATTTGCTTCGGTTCTTTTCCTAGGAAACCTTGCATTTAATTGTACTGCATTTAATAATAGCGAAAGAATGGGAGAGCAGTGATTTCCACCACCAGCCCCTGCTTCAGTGATTCATTCCAGAATTCCCTTGATTCTCTAGTACAGGATTCAGAGATGCTGAAGCTCTCACTGAAATATTCCTCTCATTGCCAACGTGAAAGGGTGTTATAAAGAAAATCTAAATGCGTGTTTGAATCGGTACTTGCTGCACTGTTCTATCCGTGTCGCGCTCATGTGGTAGCCTACAGCTGTGATGATCGGGGCATTGCAGAATGGGCAGAGGTGTGGCTGGATGAGCTCCTGCCAGTGAGGCACTGACAGCCGCATGAGTGGCTGGAGAGCAGCCTGGCAGAGAGGGATCTGGCAGTACTAAATATGAGCCAGCAGTGTGCCCAGGCGGCACGAAAAACCAGTGGCACCCTGGCTTGGATCAGCAATAGTGATCAGCAGGACTTAGGGACGTCATTCTCTCCCCTGTACTGGTGAGGTCTCCCTTCAAGTACTGGGGGCAGTTCTGGGCCCCTCACTTTAAGAAAGAGATTGGAGGGCTGGAGCAGGTCCAGAGGAGCAACGGGGCTGGGGAAGGGACTGGAGGGAAAGGCTGATGAGGAGAGGCTGAGGGAGCT
>VZRI01002347.1:485497-505846 GCA_013397515.1 Upupa epops | reverse complement strand
GGTGGTGGAGTCCCCATCCCTGGAGGTGGTTAAGGACAGACTGGCTGTGGCCCTTAGTGTCGTGGTCTAGCTGATGTGGTGCTGTTAGGTCATGGGCTGGGCTGGGCAGTCTTAGAGGTATTTGCAGCCTCAATGATTCTGTAACTCCTGTGATCACCTACAGTTGTGATGACCGTTGTATTACAGAACAGGCAGAAGGCAGAGGTGTGGCTGGACGAGCTCCTGTGAGTGGTGCACCATCTCTTGCAGACCCTATAGGTTGGATGGGACTGTTCAGCTGTGACAGGAGAGCTTGTGTGAGTTAATCCATCTGTTGGTGGTGTGTGATGGTTTGTACATGGAAAGAGCAGCGTAGAAAAAGCAAATGAACAAGCTCAGTAGGATGGAAGAAGGAAGGGCAGGAATAAACCCAGCTGGTTTTTCCTGCAGATGTGACAACAAGGTTCCGAATAAGGAAATGCTGTGCAATCATCTCTGTATAAATCTTGCGCTATTGTCTGCAAAACATTTTGTAGACTTGAAATTCCACTCTAGTCTGATTACAGTAACAAAGGCCGTCTCAGGGGTATTTGTCTGTGTTCTCCCACCTTTGCTACAGGCTCCTTGGCCATGCCAGGAGACTTCTTGCTAGTTCAAGAGCAAATATTCTAAGCCTTGTTCTCGAAGCTATAATCTCAGTGCCTTGCATGCTCTCTGGCTTCAGTGTTCTTCAGCTGTGAGGAGTTCAGGGGGAGGTTTGCTGGGGCAGTTTAACACACTCTCAGTGCCTTACATGCTCTCTGGCTTCAGTGTTCTTCAGCTGTGAGGAGTTCAGGGGGAGGTTTGCTGGGGCAGTGTAACACACTAATACGTGCGCTGAAAAATCCCACAAATCACACCACAACTTATTAAACTCTTAAGGTGATTTGCTAGGGCTGATCTTGGGGATTGTCTCTTTATATTTAATTGCAGCAAATTATATTCCTTGAGGGGTTTATATTTTAAGAAGATAAGCTCTGATTTACCCCCTCCTCCCCCCCCCTTTTTTTTTCCTCCTCTGTTCCAGTTTATTCCAGAGTAACAATCCATTTTCTTCTGTCAGTTTCTTAGATGGTAAAGAAGATAAAAAAGCACTTGAGATCCTTGACAGCATTTCAGACAGGAGAAGCTTGATTTTGTTGTGAGTTCAGTTGTCCTCATGTCCCTGTGTGCATATTTACACCGGGAGGTCAATTTTGGCCTCTGTTGCCGAATTAGAATCTTCTCCCATATTCCTGGGATGGATAAGACGAGGTGAAATGGCCTCAAGTTGCATCAGGGGAGGTTTAGATTGGATCTTAGGAAGAAGTTCTTTCCTGAGACAGTGGTTGGGCACTGGAATAGGCTGCCCAGGGGAGGTGGTAGAGTCACCATCCCTGGAGGTGTTTAAAAACCAAGTAACTAGAACACTTGAGGCCATTTGAGAGTGGTTGGGATGAGGGCTGGACTTGGTGGTCCTAGAGGTCCTTTCCAGCCACGAGAATTCTATGAAATCATGGCAGCAATGTGATGACAAAACCACCCAGCTTCTCCAAATGCTCTGTTAGTCCTGTGCCACCAGCACCTTCCAGTGAGAAGCTGCATGTGCCTCGGTCTGCCCGTGGGATACAGGAGAGCAGAGCTGCTCTGATGTGGGAGCTGAGGCACAGGCTGTAAAGGAGACTTCTAGGTGTGCTCCACCACCTTTCCTCCTGTTCTGTGTGCACTGTGAGCAGGAGCTCACCAGGTCCTGGTCCCCATCCCTTTCTGCAGGAGGTCTCACCACTTCTCCGTTGGTTTAGAGATAAGAAGTGTGGAGGGAGCATTGCTGAGCACAAGCCCTCATCTGAGTTTTCATACTTAAAAAAAGGGATGCGTTGGTGTGGGATAAGAAGCTGCACGTTACCCAAATGAATCATTTAACCCCAAGCTTGTAGAGAGTCAACATACAGGGCTGTTTGTCTGTCTGTAGCGTTCCTGTGAGATCTGCTGTTGGCACCATCCTGTTCCATCCTCTTGTGCTGTGAGGTGAGGAGGGAACAGGAAGCCAAGGGCCTCGTACTCATGGAATGTGGTGGTGTTGGGAATGCCGACCTGGGAGGATTTCCTGCCCTTTCTTGTTTTGGGATTTTGTTTGGTTTTTTGGTTTTTTAAAGAATAATAAACCCCAGTCCTGGGTCTGTCTGCCTCTTCCTTTGCCACTCCCCACTGCTTCAGCCTCGTGCATCGCCAGGCGGGGTGGGATGTTTCCAGGCTTCTTTTTGAAGATATTTATAAATAAGCGGAGCTCCGTATGCTTGTTTGTTTTTATCCCCAAATGAGTTCTTTACTGGAAGCCATTGTATTTCTGTACACTTGAGCCCTGTGCAGCAGCTGGCATCTGGAGAGGGAAGTCACAAATGGGTTTGGCCTGTGCTGTGCAAGCGTGGAGAGAGGAAATAAAAGAATAGTTTGGCCATGACCCTATTGGGGTGACAACTGGGAGAGAGGCTCGTGAAAAAATGCGAGTTAGTTAGGAATAAGCATGCAACATCACTGCTGAGAATGGGAATAGAGCAAAGGGAGCGGGCACCAATTTCTTTCCTCTAGCTTCAGCCTGCTGGCAACATCGAGCTTTACTTTTATAGTCATCAATAGATACAGAGGGATAAAGGCTCTTCAAGTTGTGGGTATTTTTAGCAAGAAGGAAAGGCATCTCGGCGCTGTTCCTTCCCATACGTTACCGCTATAAAGCCCACTGCACTTCCACACAGAGCGGGCATTTGGGGTCAGTGTCCTCAGTGGAGATTTTGATGCCCAAGACACAAGGGCTGGATTCTACTCGCTTCTGCGAAGTAGCTCCTGCTAGGGGAAGGGGGGATGTCTGTAGGGCTGGATGTGTGCTGTGGTCAGGAATAGCTGCGGTGGAAACCATCGTGCGCGGCAGGGCGCGGGGAGCAAATGCCCTGCCGTGTCCGGGTAAGCAGATTAGGTTAATACAGCCTCATGGGCTTAGCAAAAATTAGAAAGGATAATGCCGCATTAATTCACACAGGTCTGGTTCCTGCAGCACCAGCACAAAACAAAACAAGCGATGGTCTAAAAATACAACCCTGATTAAAAGAACTTTCTCCTCCTCTTCCCTTCATTCCCTCTCCTGCCCTCGCTTCCTGCTTGGGCACCCAAAGTTGGAAACTTAGAGTGGGGTTTGAGTGGGGTTTTTCTGCCTCTCTTCCCTTCCCAGCCCCCAATGCCTTAATTCAAAATAAAAATGTCCTGTTTCTGTAGCTGTGACTCAGTCGCACGGTGCCTCTCTGCTGCTGTCAGGCGTGGTGCTGTCTGGGGGAAGCAGAGCACGCGCATACCCAAACCCTGATGCAAGACTTGAAATGGCACCAAGAGCCCACAGAGCATCAAATCTGCTGGATCACGCTGCGATTCCAGTAAGAGCCAGAGCTGGCCTGTCTCTGAGTGGGAAACGTGGTCGTGCAGCCTGAGAAGGGGAGAGAGGCCAAACTAGACATTCATTTGGATAATTAGGTAAACAGTAAATACGAGAAGTCTCTCCTCTACTCAAACCCTGTTGTTTTTCCCTAGAAGTCTACATTTGGACCTGGCAAGGCAGATTTGTTTCAATAATTGGTGCATTGTTTAAACAAGGTCACTGATGTGTGTGTGCGTGTTTATCTCTGCTCAGCTGCATTGCTTATTTGAAGTAGAAATACCTCCAACAATATTAGGCAGACCTCTTGGAAACTCGTGTCCTGGGCCCCCGAGGCACATGGTCTGTATTAGGAAATAGATGCGATTATTCACGTTCAGTGTCGCAGCTTGAAGTCTCGAGGGGTTTGTACGTAAAACTGCAGAGATTTGATTACATCCTGATTTTATGTCTCACTGCTCTACGAGTGTTTCAGATGTGTAAAAACCTTTTTATAAGGCACAGATTGCAATAAGTTACTAAGTGAAGCCATACGAGTACGGGCCCGTTGACTGGAGCTGGAATACACACGTTCATTTAGGGTTCATCCAGCTTCAGCGGGTGTTTGAGTGTTCATAAAACCCGGCGTGGCTCTGTGTTTCGTATTCAGAGCGAACCCTGGACTTGTTGGCAGGTTGGTTTGAAACTTCAAGATAGAATTTCAAAGTCGGGTGTGATTGTTCACAGCAGTTCTGCACCACGGGATGAGGATGGAGCAGGGTTTGCTAAGGGTGATTATGAGAAGAATACCCAATAACAGCTCGTTTTCCCTTGTACTGATGAGGCGAGTAAACACGAAGGCTGTGAAGAGGGATGTTTTATTCCAGTAACTGTTTGATAGCAGCTGCACAACCAGAAAGGGCGGACAGAAGCATCACAGTCACTGAGGCTGCTTACTGCTGTGACCACAGTCCCACATGGGTATCGGCAGGTCAGTCCCGTGTGCTGGCAGTAAGTGGTTTTGTAGACAATTGGTGTCTTGGTCAGTGTCGCTGCTGTGATAGCAGCACCCTAAGGACACTTGTACAAAACTGCCTGAGGGTTTAAACAGAAGTCATTTGAGAAATGTTGGCTGAGGAGGATTTAGCTCTAAGCAAGAGCATCCAATGGGGGATCTTTTGTTTTGTGGGGTGGTTTGGGTTTGTTAATCCTGGTCCTGTTAAATCTTTTGGTTAAAAATCCCATTTTGCAGTGGAAATCATTGAAAAGATGTTTTTTTCTATAAGAGATCGATGAATAGTGTCTGTCTGCTGCAAGTGCTGCTTGTGAGGACTTACAGGTGGGACTTGGTGTGGTCAGTTTGGAAAGGACTGACCTCAGAAACAGACAGTTCTGGCACCTGGCAGGCCAGCAATCTCACCTAATGAAACAAACCATTATGAGGAAAGGCTGAAGGAGCTGGGTCTCTTTAGCTTGGAGGAAAGGAGACTGCGTGGTGACCTCATTATTGTTGATCATTATGGATAGGGTGGGTGGCAGGAGGAAGGAGCCAGGCTCTGCTCAGTGTCAGGGACAAGGGTCATTGGGTGTCAGCTGGAAGAGAGGAGGTTCCACATAAAGATGAGAAGAAACTTCTTCCCAGTGAGGGTGACAGAGTGCTGGAAGGGGCTGCCCAAGGGGGGTTGTGGTGTCTCCTTCTCTGGAGATGCTTAAAACCCACCTGGCCATGTTCCTGTACGAGTGGATCTAGGGGCTCCTGCTGTGGCAGGGGGATTGGAGTGGATGATCTGTTGAGGTCCTTCCCAATCCCTGATGGTCTGTGTTTTTGTGAAATGCAAAGTCATGTTTATGCTTGTGGGAGAAGAGGTCTCTGGTCCAGTAATAATGAAAAGACACAGCAAGTGGAGTGTGTGTGCGCATGGCTCGCTGCTGTATGCAGTTGTCTGAGGACTGGGCTTTGGCCTCCCTGTCCAGCTGCCACAGAAAAGCAGCTTTAGTGGTCGAGGACACTGCCTGGGATGCAATGACTCGTAGTTTGTGCGAATCCTTTCTCATGCCCAGTTACTTTTGCTCTGTAGGGAGAAGGTGTGTGCACGCATCACGACTTTGTTCTTTAAACTGTCTCCAAAAGAGAAAGCCTGTTCCTTGCCTGTTCCCTCCCTCTCCCTCCTTCCTCTCTCTTCAAAGGCTGAAATTATTCCATGTCTTCTCCTTTTGGGAGAACCTCTCTTCTACATGTTAACCAGACATATCTTAACTTTCAAGGGCTTTCATTTAAATCCCTGGTTCAGGGTGGGTGTTGGGATGAACATGGTCATCTCTCGGAGATCACACTGCATTACTGCAAGCACTACCCTATGCTGGACATCTTCAATCATTCTTGAAATTACACAGATACAGCCAAAGAGGGTCTGCTCCTTTTGTTCCCTTCAGTCTTGTGTGGTCTCAGCGCCCACAGTCACCTTGATTCATCTGGTTCTGCACACTGCTCCAGTTGTGAAACCTCCTCCAGCCCTGGCACCGGGCTCACAGCTGGCTCAGGCTGGCAGAAGATGCAGCTCCATCTCAGTGCTTCATCACTGCCCTGACTTCTGGCTTCTGCACCCATTCCAAACTGTTCCCGACAGACAACCTGCAGAGAAAGAACTTTTCTGGTTAGAAGGTCATTTAAATTGAATAACTGCTGATTTTCCCCCTCCTCATCTCTTTTTTGTTCTCTTTGGTAGTGTATGTCCTTCTTGCCCAGGGAGGTTTTGGAGTCTCCTTCTCTGGAGACGTCTAAAGTCATAGAATCATCAGGGATCAGAAAGGACCTTGAAAGAAAACCCACCTGGACATGTTCCTTTGCAACTGGATCTAGGGGATCCTGCTCTGGCAGGGGGATTGGACTGAATGATCTTTCGAGGTCCCTTCCAATCCCTAACATTTTGGGATTCTTTTACTGCTTTCACCATGCAGTGTGTAGTAATTAGTGCTACAGCAGCTGGGCTGTTACACGGACCCTCTTCCCAAGCTGATATTAAATCACAGAATGTCAGGGGTTGGAAGGGATCTCTGAGGATCACCTAGTCCAAACCCCCTGCCAGAGCAGGATCCCCTAGAACAGACCATACAAGGCTGCACCCAGAGGGGTTCTGAAAGTCTCCAGAGACCCCACAACCTCTCTGTACAGCCTGTTTCAGGGCTCTGTCACCCACACAGTAAAGAAGTTTCTCCTCATGTTGAGGTGGAACATCCTGTGTTCAAGTTTATACCTGTTATTCCTTGTCCTATTACTGGGCACCACAGAGAAGACATTGGCCCCTTCCAATTGACATTGAATGTTTTAATTGCACACGTTGGGCTTTCTGAGATCCTGGCCTGTTTTCACCTTTCCTCCCTGCAATCCATTGCTCTCGATAGGTGAAAGTTTAATATTGAACCCCTACAAGTCACTGATTTGTTGTCAGTTGCTGCAATTTAATTTGATAGTGTTAATATGACTTTCTGGAGGGGCTGTGAGGTGCGAGGGTTTGCACGCAGCACAAGGAATTGCCCTGCCTGAATCCAGAGGGTGTGTAGGTGGGTTTGTAAGCTCTTCCTCCCGGAAACCTGTACATCCTCGCATTTTCCTGAGGCAGGAACCACCATTCACTGCAAGTGAGGCCATTTCACTGCTGTGACTTGCCATGCTGCACAGCAGCTACAGAGTCACAGAATTATCGACAGAGGGTGGAAAAGCCCTCTGAGCTCATCCAGCCCAGCCCATGACCTAACCATCTCCACATCAGCCAGCCAGGGCACTAAGGGCCACAGCCAGTCTGTCCTTAAACACCTCCAGGGATGGGGACTCCACCACCACACTGGGCACTCCGTTCCACTGTCTGATCACCCTTTCCATGTGGAAGAGCTTCCTAACATCCAACCTGACCCTCCCCTGGTGCAGCTTCAGTCCCTGCCCTCTCATTCTATCACTTGTCTGTGACAAGATCCTGACTCCCACCTGTCTGTAACTTCCCTTCAGGTAGTTGTAGAGAGGGATAAGGTCTCTCCTGAGCCTTCTCTTTTCCAGGCAGACAGTGTTTTCCTCCAGGTCAGACATTTATTTATTTGCACCAGCCCGTGTTGCTAGACCCCATGGCTGGCTTGGGGCAGCCGTGTGTGGGCTCACGCAGCCGCCGCACGCTTGGCTGGCTCCTGCCTTCGCGTCTTTATAGCCCTTGAAACTTGGCACAGGCTCTGTTTTGTTGTCAACAACAACAACAAAAGATTGCTAGTGAAATTAAAATCTGGCATCACCACTCCACAGGTTTCTGCGCAACGTATTGAAATGGGATTTTCTTGCTAACTTTCCCTGGAACCCATCCAAAGCCCAGCATCTCATAAATTTATATTATCTCCCTCTGCTCCATTGATAGGGCTGCAGCAGCTTCTCATGCCGATCACGGGAACGGCATGAGGGAATGAAGCCAAGGAGACTTCCATGCGGGGAGTTTCTGTTAGCAGAGACATTCCACAAGTTGTTTGGCTCCAGTGACGGTCCAGCAGTTAAGAGCGAGCCTTGACACTGAGGTTACGTGGAATCATGAGGGTTGCAAGAGACCTCTAAGAGCATCAAGTCCTGTCAACAACCTAGTCCCATCCTGCCCACTAAACCTTATTTCTAGGCGCCACATCTATACGTTTTTCCAACCCCTCCAGGTACAGCAACCCCAGCACCTCCCTCGGCAGTCTGTTCCAACCTCAGCCGCTCTGTCAGGGAAGACATCTTTCCTGATGACCACTTTAAATCCTTCCCAGCACAATTTGCTCTGTCAAGCCAGAGGGAACTAAATGGAAAAGCTGAGGTATCCACAGGGCACGACGCTGCCCTGTATCCCATGCATTGCTCTCACCGATGCTTGTTGAGTGAACTTCAGGCACTCACTTTGTCTGCTTCCTTCTCCTCCAGCTGTCTGCTCTTCAGCAGAAGTTCCCCAGGGTTGACTAGAAAAAGCATGTGAATACCTAAGGGAAATAAAATAAAGTAAAATCAATTAAAAAATAAAAAAATAAATTAAAAAATAAATTAAAAAATAAATTAAAAAATAAAATTAAAAAATAAAATTAATAAAATCAATTAAAGTAAAATAAAGTAAAATGAAGTAAAAAAAGTAAAATAAAATGAAGTAAAATAAAATTATAAAATCAAATAAAAAAGTAAAATAAAGTAAAATAAAATGAAATAAAATAAAATTAAAATGAAATAAAATAAAGTAAAATAAAATCAAAATAAAATGAAGTAAAATGAAATAAAATAAGAGGGCACTAAGAGAAAAACACACAGAAAGGTTTGAGGAGAAAAGAGAAGTGGTCTCTGGCATTTAAACATGTTGGGATCACTGTCTGCTGTGTTCAGAGAGATTTCATTGTCAGCATAGTGCTAGAGGGAACAGCATCCCTGGTGATTTATCGGGGACAGGTGACTGTTCCGCGTGGTCACTGAGACATGTTGTCAGCTCAAAGCTGGTGAGATAAGCATGTGGCAGCTTTGCTCCCAGGAACTCCAATGCCCACCGAACTCCAGCAAGCCTTGCTTTTCCAGTCACTAATCCCAAACACAGCCGTTTGTTAAGGCCCTCTGTGTAGCTTCACCCACTAAATATTCATGGCTCAAGTAAGTCAGGTGCAGTGGTCTGCGCTGAGCCGAGGAGAAGTGATATCCACCTGCAGGAAATATTGCAGGGGGAAACAGATGCTTCTTGGTGATAGAAGATGGGAAGGGGATGTTAGGTCATTAATTACTTAGCCTTGCATAAACAAAACTTCACATTTTGAAAAGTCTAATTTAAAGGGAAGGAAAAATCTTTCATCTTCTGTACTGTTTAGCCACATGTTAAGCTGGGTCAATGGAAGGCTTCAGTTGTGGTCTCTTGCTTTACGTATCGATTACTCCTCCGTGAGGGGTTCCAGTGCAGTGAGCACACGATTAGTTTGGAAAGGGAAGAGAGCTAATGAGACCCTGGCTGAAAAATCCCAGCATGAGTGCATCCCAGGTGGTTCATATGATGAGGATGGAAGGTGCGGTTGGTTTGACTTTTCTACACATTAAAAAACTTATTTGATGGGTAGTATTTCGGGACTTAATCTGGGCTGGGAAGGGGTAGTGTCGTAACCTGCTGGCTTTGTGCTTTGGAAAAGAGGTTGATTGAAAATCATAGTTGTGAGAAGTGTTTGGGGTTTGTGGCAGGTTTTGGTCATTGTGTGGAGTTTGGTTCTGCCTTGTAATTCTCTTATCTTCCTCCTTTTCCCTCCGCCTCCTCCTATGTCTTGGTAAATGTTTTATGAAATGAGAAGCTGCTAAGCTTTTGCTTGGTCCTAAACTAATTGAAAACAGAGCAGTTCTGTCCTGGGAGATTTCAGTTCATCTTTTCGTCCATATAAGCTTCACTGAAGATGAGCTGAGATTTTCTGTGTCGTGCCTGGATTTGAGCACTCAACCAATAGTTACAGACTTGAAGAGAGGAGATTGAGGTTGGAGAGTAGGAAACAATTCTTTCCTGAGGGGGTGGTGAGATGCTTCAGGAAGTTGCCCCAGGAAATTGTGGCTGCCCCATCCCTGAAAGTGTTTAAGGCCAGGTTGGATGGGGCCCTCAGTAACCTGACCTAAATACTGCCTGAGGATTTAATTGAGCCTATGTCTTATTCATAGGTAAGTGATGCATTTTTTTCTTCAAATCCATTATAGGGGTGGGTGTCAGGAGGATGGAGCCAGGCTCTTCTCAAGGTCGTCTGGTGATAGGGCAAGGAGTAATGGGTGCAAGCTGGAACTGAGGAGGTTCCATATAAATACCAGAAGGAACTTCTTCCCAGTGAGGGTAACAGAGCACTGGAACAGGCTGTCCAGGGGGGTGGTGGAGTCTCCTTCTCTGGAGACATTCAGGAGCTGCCTGAATGTGTTCCTGTGCAACTTGGTCTAGGTGATCCTGCTGTGGCAGGGGGATTGGACTGGATGACCTTCTGAGGTCCCTTCTGATCCCTAATGATTCTATGATTATCTTATGATGCTGGTGAACGTTAAGCCGCTGCTGCTTGTAGGTGGAATTAAAATTGCTTTAGGTGTAAAGACAGCACTTCAGCCTGAGCATGGTACTGCTAAGAGGTGGAGATAAGCAACCTTTCTTTTTGGGTGGATTACTTCACATCATTTTTGTAATGCTTGTATCACTTAATGATTGATCACATACTCCTTGTGCTTGATGCATTGGCCAATGATCCCAGCAGCTTGAGGTCCTCTGTGCAAAAGCTCTGCGTTTCCCTAGTGATCGTCTTCTCAAGGACTGAGGAGATGTTGCTGTGAGTGACGTAAACTTGACTACAGCTCCCTTTTCTTGTCTAGTGGTTTTGGTTAGTGTATTTGCATGAGCTAGCTTTTCCTAGCCTGGCCTTGGCTCTTTTTCTCTCTCCAAAGAATTACAGAATCATAGAATCATCAGGGATTGGAACTGACCCCGAAAGATCATCTAGTCTGTGTAACACAGAATTCCCTCTTGAAATTTCAGCAGTTCTTTCCCTTTTCCCCTTTGCATTGCAAATGCAGTAACAAGAGGAGAGGCAATCCCTGCGTGACTTGACCTAGGTGATCCTGCCCTGGTGGAGGGGTTGGACTAGATGATCTTTCAAGGTCCCTTTCAATCCCTAACATTCTGCAATCTAGTGAAGGTGTCCCTGCCTATGCAAGGGACTTGGAACTAGATGATCTTTAACATCCCTTTTCAACTCTGGCCGTTCCATGATTCTATGATGTCAGCTTTCAGTGAGTAAGCATGAAGCATTAATTTTTATTACTAGATACAGATCCTTCTTCCAGCTGCTTGGCAGTGATGCACATGAAGCGTTAATTTTTATTACCAGATACAGATTCCCCTTCCAGCTGCTTGGCAGAGATGCATTTGGCGTTGGGGTTTTTTTGTGCAATTGTTTGGTTTTTTAAATTGTTAATTATTAAACAACAGATACTCTGAGGAGTCCTTCTTCCCAATGAGGGTGATGGGGCACTGGAGGGGGGGCTGCCTGGGGGGTTTGTGGAGTCTCCTTCTCTGGAGACATTTGAAACCCTCATGGACTTGGCCTGGGTGATCCTGCTGTGGCAGGGGGGATTGGACTGGACGATCCTTCCAGGTTGCTTCCAGTCCATAATGTTCTGTTCTGTGACTTGGTCTAGGTGGCCTGCTGTGGCAGGGGGATTGGACTGGATGATCTTTTGAGGTCCCTTGCGATCCCTGATGATTCTATGATTCCTGAAACTTTATGCAACAGGACTGGGTACCTTGCTTTTGAGTGACTGCCCATGTGAGAGGGTTCATACGCTCGGTGAAACTGCAGTGCTGCTTGGGTGCCTTTTCTGTGAAATACTGTATGGAAGATTGTTTACCCAGAATAATCCTAAAGCTGAAGCACAAATAACTCTTCCAACACAGCAAATGTATGTTTTGTGCATAAATTACTTCAATATCTATGAATAGTGGGATATCTGCGGTTAAACATGTCAAATTGGATGATTAAATGACTTGATGGTTCGGAAGAAAACAGTAATTTTCTGAAAAAGCTTAATGAGTGATTTGGCACAAGCTGCAAACATTAAAAATCCCCCTTGTTCTGAGGAAGATTTGCTGGCTGAGGATCACGTTTTTATGCAGTAGGTATTAAAAACAGGGTGGTGCAAGTGAAAATATCCCAAGTGACTGACAGGCTCCTTTCTTTTTGTTCTACCTGCTGACAGCTGAGTGGGTGGCTCTGTGCCACCAGGGATCTCACATCACTAAGACATGAGCAGCCACTGCTGTTCGCTGATTCTTCTCGATAGCGAGACGGAACCAGTGCTGCCCAGGGTGAAATGCCATGCTGAACAGACTGGGGTTGCACCAGACTAACTGGACAGTGCCTCAAGAAGAAGGCTGTGCTCTGTGAATTGCTTTCCTGTGTGTTTTATGTACACAAGGCATGCTAGGGCCACGGGAGACCAACTTTAACTCGATGACATTGGATTAGTGTAGACCAAGGGCTATCTTTGCTACTGATGATGTGTATAAGGAGGATGGAGTCCAGCTGGACTCAAAGCCCAGGATAGAAATTCTGGGATAGCAATTCAAAACAATTGTCTTGTCTGTAGACTAAGGAAACTCGGGTCTCAGTGACGTAGTGTCAGTGAACATGGGAGCCCTGTGTGCCTTTTTAGGAGCACTTGGGGCAGGACCACACTGGGAAGAGTCAGCTGCATCACCCTTTCCTTTGATGGAGAAATGTCTGAGCAGCGGTAATGTGACAGCTGATGTCACGTTATCTTGAGTTGAGTCATTCCTCTTGGTCGTAGCAAGCTCTCCAATACAGCAGATAAGCACTTTCAGGAGTGGTGTTTCAGAACATGGTTTGTGTGAGTGCTCAGCTGGGTTGTTGTCTTTCAACAGCAGCTGGACAGTGTGCTAGAGATCCACAGCAAAACAGCCCATGAGTACAGCAGCTGCTCCTGTCTTCTCTCATAGAATCATAGAATGTTCCAGCCTGGAAGGGATCTCCAGACGTTATCTAATCCAACCTCTCTACACAAGCAGAAACATCTCTACCTAGGTGAGGTTGCTCAGAGCCTCATCAAGCCTGACCTTAAATGATGCCAGGGATGGGGCCATCACCACCTCCCCAGGCAGCCCATTGCAGCCATCAGCTACCCTCACATTGGAGAACGTTTTTCTAATCTCCAGCCTAAATCTCTCCATTCCCAGCTGTAACCTAGTGCTCCTCGTCCTATCCATACAAACCCTTTGGAGTAGACCTTCCCCTGCCTTAATGCAGGCCCCCCTTAGGTACTAGAAGGTCAAAGGAAGGTCCCCCTGGAGTCTTCTCTTCTCCAGGCTGAGCCGCCCCAACTCTCTCAGCCTGTCCTCATAAGAAAGATGCTCCACGTCCTCTCCTGCCCTTCTGGGTTCCCAAACCAGAAGGAGATGTAGATGTGTTAGTGGAAACTTGTACTTGCAGGGCTGACCAGAAACCTCCCTCACATTCTCAGCTTTCTCTGCTGATTATGGTTTGTGCTGTTAGAGCCAACCGCACCATCGACTCTCGTGTTTGTTTATACTTAGTGCTGGAGTTCCACAAATCCAGCTTCACTAGACCGGCTAATTCAAAGCATTTGTTCAAGGCACTGTTGCCACACTAGTAGTAAAGGGCTCAGTGAGGAAAAAGAGGACCTGTTCTTGAAAGGGCTGGGTGATCTAGCATCAGCAGACCCAGTTAAAGTTGGGGTTCTCAATGTGGTGTTTGCCTCACACGTCAGAGACAAGGACTGCCAGGTGCCTGTGCTTGGTGAAGGGAATCAAAGAGGGAAACTGCCAGCAGTGGATGAGGGTCTAGTCAGGAATTTCTTACAGAACCCCATACCTGCGAGTCCATGGAATGAGATGGGCTGCACCGAAGGGGGATTGGTAGCCCTTGGGATCAAGAAATTGAAGACTTTTTCCTGGTGAATTCTCTGTTTTCAGAATGGGAGGACTTGCACAGGGTCACTGCTCTCATGTTTCTCTGAAAGACTGCCCAGCAGAAAAGGACCTGGGGGTGCTGGGAGACAGCTGGCTTCATAGGAGCCAGCAGGGTGCTCAGGTGGCCAAGAAGGCCAACAGCATCCTGGCCTGGATCAGGAATAGTGTGGTCAGCAGGAGAAGGGAAGATCTTGTCCCCTTGTACTCAGCCCTTGTGAGGCCTCATCTTGAGTACTGTGTTCAGTTCTCAGTTCCTTGCGATAGGAAAGATGTGGAGATGCTGGAACAGATCCAGAGCAGAGCTACCAAGCTCAGGAGGGGTTTAGAGAACCAGTTGTGTGAGGAGAGGCTGAGGAAGCTGGGCAGGTTTAGTTGGGAGAAGAGGAGGCTGAGGAGGGACCTCATTGCCTCTATAACTCCCTGAAGGGAGGTTGTAGAAAGGTGGGTGCTGGCCTCTTTTCCTTGGTGACTACTGACAGAAGCAGGGGCAATGGTCTGCAGTTGAGGCAGGGGAGGGTTAGATTGGATCTTAGGAAGAAATTCTTTGCAGACAGAGTGGTTGGGCACTGGCAGGGCCTTCCCAAGGAGGAGGTGGAATCCCCATCCCTGGGGGTGTTGAAGAACTGTGTAGCCATGGTGCTTCTCTCTTCGCCCTGCTCGAGTGGCAGCATGGAGGGGGTTAGTTTGTGTTTTTCAGACTCTCAGGTCTTGAGGTTTTTATTGGTGTGGGGATGGTTGGACTGGGTGATCTGGGAGGTCCTTTCCAACTAGGATTATTCTGTGATCATTGTGCTGGGTGAAAATTGTAGCAGAGTTCCTGTTTAGGCACGTTTTGCCATTGAAGACTCATGCTCAGAGCAGTGTGACTTCCTACAAAGCACGAGAGCCAGCATCACTGTATCTAATGCACAGTTTGCATGGCCATGTCTGAGCAGTCCTGGGGTTATTTGTTGTGAGTTTAGATAGTCACNCGCCCTGCTAGAGTGGCAGCAGGAAGGATTTCCAGGTTAGTTTGTGTTTTTCAGTCTCTCGGGTCTTGAGGGTTTTACTGGTGTGGGGATGGTTGGACTGGGTGATCTGGGAGGTCCTTTCCAACTAGGATTATTCTGTGATCATTGTGCTGGGTGAAAATTGTAGCAGAGTTCCTGTTTAGGCACGTTTTGCCATTGAAGACTCATGCTCAGAGCAGTGTGACTTCCTACAAAGCACGAGAGCCAGCATCACTGTATCTAATGCACAGTTTGCATGGCCATGTCTGAGCTGTCCTGGCATCTGGGGTTATTTGTTGTGAGTTTAGATAGTCACTGCTGTTGAAGAAACTAACTTGCTCTTCAGTAGAGAAATTGTTTCTCGATGTGATGGAGGTATTTGGGTAACTCCATCCTGGTTCTGAGGACCAGAGATGCCCTTTCCCATATATACGTACAAGTAGGGAAGTTTTATCATGTGCAGCTGTCAGGAATGTTCTTTGGCTGACAGATGCAGCCCAGCTCAAAGGTGAGATCCCATAGTGGGTCAGTCAAGTTTGATTGGTCAGCCAGACCAGATTATCATGTTATTTAACCCGAGAAGCAGTTTTCGTTGTCACTTGATTGCCAAGGGTCTGTCAGCATTTCCATTAGAAACCCCCTATTTTCAGGGATTTGACTAGACTTGAGATTTTAAGTGAAGTAAAACTTGGCAAGCAGGATCCAACTTCACCAGCAGATATTTTCTTTATGAGATTTAAAAGTAGTCAGCTATTTCTTAAATTGTAGAGCAGGCAAGGGGGGGCATTGAGTGTGTTTTTTTCTTCTCTTGGTCAAACAGATAGGACTGTTTTTTCCATCTCACTTATTCCAGCTAGAATCATAAAAATAAACTCCTCTTCTGTGTTCTAGTAAAACCACCAAGGAGCAGGGGGAGTAAGAGGAAAATCTGTGCCTCAAAACCTTCCCTTGACTTTGGTTTGTGTTTGGTGAAGTCCTACCCTCCCTCTCTGTCCCTTTTCTCCTCCCCTTTATTTCCCTTCAGTGTATTCACACTCTCATTGCATTAAACCTCAGCATTTCTTCTCCTTACTCCATTCCTCCCCTTCACCTTCCTCGCTGGCGCTTCCAGCGCTTCATTATGATGAGTCTACATACTGTGGCACCTCTCTACAAGGCAGCTCTGGGTTACTGCTTACCACTAACCTTTGGTAAATATCAACTCGAACAGTTGTTTCCACGTTGCATAGTACTTTATGCTTTGCAATACATGGAGTGGCATGCTTTGCTGTGGAACTGGAGAAGATGATGCGCACGATGCTCAGTTGAGTGTTGGAGGGTTTCTCAGAGACTTCGTTGTGACTCTGGAGTGAAGTGCTTTCACATTCCTTTTTGGTTTTGTTTTAACCAAATCTTTACTGGAGACTGAAAAAAGCGAAGTGTGATTGGCGCAGAACACTACTGTGGGTTTTCATGGCTGGGCTCTTTTAGTCATTTCCTGAGAGCTGGGTGCAGATCTGTGACAGCGCAGGAAGCAGCAGCAAGCTCAGCAAGGCTCCGGGGGCACTCAAAAAGCAGCTTGCTGTAGGTGAGGGCTTGTCCTTCCTGCTGGGACGTAGAAGTGCCTGGTTCTGGGACTGATGCTCAATGTCTTCAGAAAGAGCTTCTGCTCTCTTGCAGCTCACAGTGGCAAAGTCACTGGGGCTTTAAACTGGTGAGTGAGGAACTACAGCTGTAGGACTGTTAAGCAACAAGGAATGTAAGATAGGAGCTGAAATTCAGGGGGTGGAAGATGAGTGTTTTCAAAAAGCACTACAGTCTCTCTCCCAGGACCTTCAGAAGATCGTTGTCAGAACAAGATGCTGGCATGACTACCTTGAAGAACTATCATTGGTACCACCAAATGAAAACCAAGAAGATGAATAAACCTGACCCAGAGAAGCCTTTCGGAGTGTACAGGTGGCAGACGCATCCTCGACTCCCCTGGAGGATGAGCAAAAGCGAGGGCTCAAGCAGCCTGAAAGGGGAATGCACTGGTCCAAATCTCGACAAAGGTTCTGACAGCGTGGATGCTACCAGTGAGGATGATCTACACAAGGACACAACAGAGATGCTTTTCCAGGCAAGGACTAGACCGTTTCGGGTGCCCTTCACCCGCTCTTTGTCTGAACCCACGCCACATGCTGGAAACAGGAATGCCAGGCCATTTCTGCAAGCAGTGTGTTCGGTTGACTCTGAGCAACAGGGCTACTTCAGCCGCGGCTTTTTCTCCTCCCTCTCAAGTGGCTTTTCAAAGATAATGAGTCGCAAAGGGGAGCCTGGCAGTGAGTCAGTGAATGAAGGGAAGACAGATGGTGATCAGATTGATTTGAGTGCAGGTAATGAACTCGTTCTTGTTTTGCTCTATTTCTGTTTGTCTAACAGGCGAGTGTGGTGAGATGTTCTTTGGGATGAACGATAGTTGTTTCAGGTGGTTTTTAACTGAGCTTTATTAACATGGCATTGGCAACTCTCCGATATTCCACCGTCATTTAAAAAGCACGAGTGGGAAAGGGCTTTTCCTGGTAAGGAAGTGGTGTGAGGCGGTTTGGTGTGTGCTGGAAATCTCAGAGGAATCTTTAGAGTCAGCATCATCAGGTGGAAGGGCCAACACTTCTCTCCCAAATACACAGGGTCTGTACTCTGCATGCACTCAGGACCCTCTGCCATGTTGTGGTGCCCTGGCTGAGGTGCCAAAACTGCTTCTGCAAGTGAGTACTGGGGAGAGACAGAAAGTCATGCCTTTTAAACAGTGTTCAGGACAGTGGAATGAGTCTAGTTCCTCCTAGCAGATTCACCCTTTTGTAATCAGCCAGCTGAACCAACGGCTGCTCTCTGGTAGATGCCAAGGACAGAAGTGTTGCAAAGGTTTAGCCAGCTGGGATTGAGGTCAGCAAGACGCCAGTCTGAGATTTCATTTCAGTCTGCCCTGCTGGTAACAACACCCTTAAAGCAGGAAAAAATCCCCATCAAAAAAAACCAGAGGAAAGGGCAAGAATTTTACCTTCAATTCTTTGGTCTTCCTGTAACGTTCTAGAAGGCTACCCAGCCTGAACCAGGTAACTGCTCGTGCTTTAACAAACCCCACGACATCTAGATTTATAATAAAATAAATCTTCCTTCTCCCCTGAACCTCAGCACTTTCCAAATTCCTCCAGATCATTGTACTAAAAACCCAGTAACATCTGGATCCAGTTCAGACTGCTGGACAAGTCATCGGTATTCAGAGAAACCTCAGCGTAGGAACAGTAGTGAAAGAAGAATATGCTCTGGTCTACAGGGGAATTCAGCTTGTCAGCCTCAGTGGAATGTTCCTGACAGGCTTACACTCGCTACTGGGAGCTTTACTTGTTTTAAAACACAGATGAATGCCCAAAGCAAAAAAAATAACTAAGAAGGGCTTTATTTGTGCAAACTTTTAGTTCCTTATAGGCACTGGTTTGTGTTTCTCCAAGCCCTTTCTCTGTTGGAGTTTGGCTGGATGGTGCTTGTTAAATTGCATGGCATACATGAGGAAAAACAGCTCATAGAGCAAGGTTTTTTCATTGTTTTCTCTGGAAGGTTTCTCATTAAATGGTTGGTTGATATGATATTTCTTTTCTCTCCTCTCCTCGTTATCTTTAGAAAGGAGATTAGATTTCTGCTGCAGGCTCCCACTGTTTTTGAGACCTCCTGGGAGATTGTTTTACAGAGTACCTGGGGTGCATCTTCCATTTGGTCTCTTCTGCCCACCGGTGTGGAATTGTGGAATATTAGGGGTTGGAAAGGACCTCGAAAGATCATCTAGTCCAGCCCCCCCTTCCAGAGCAAGATCCTCAAGGGCAGGTCACACAGAGTTGCATGCAGGTAGGGTTTGAATGCCTCCAGAGCGGAGAGTCCACAACCTCTCTGGGCAGCCTGAGCCAGGGCTGTCACCCTCACAGTGAAAAAGTTTTCTCATGTGTTTATTTGGAACCTTCTGTGCTCTAGTTTGGACCCGCTGCCCCTTGTCCTGTCACTGGATACCACTGAGCAAAGCCTGGCTCCATCCTGACATCACCCTTGATGTATTTATAAACATTAATGAGGTCACTCCTCAGTCTCTTCCAAGCAGAAGAGACCCAGCTCTCTCAGCCTTTCCTCATCAGGGACATGCTCCACTCCCTTCATCATCCTTGTACTGGACTCTGTCTAGCAATTCCCTGTCCTTCTGGAGCTGAGGGGACCAAAGTAGACTATATATTCCAGATGTGGTCGTACCAGGGCAGAAGAGAGGGGAAAGAGAACCTGTCTCAATCTACTAATCACCCCCTTGTAATCCACACCAGGAAGCCATTGGCCTTCTTGGCCACAGGGGCAGATTGCTAGCTCATGCTCACCCTGCTGTCCCCTAGGACCCTTTCCCCAGCAGGCACTATTGGGAAGATGTTCTCTGTGTTTTGACTGTTTTGGACCAAAATCTCCCCGTCTGTGAAGGGCAGAGCTTGCTGTTGTTCCTCTTTTTCCTCTGCTGTGGTGCTCTTTGGTACTGAATGGTTCCAAGTTCCTATGTATTGCCAGTTGGCAGTAGGGTATTGGGATGCTAGGCTTCTCATAAAGGCAGGAAAAGGATTGTCTGTGAGAAGCCTCCACCTGGTGAATCCTTGTGTCAGTTAGGGACAGAGCCTTTTAGCTCCTTGGGGCAGGACAAACCTCTGTCTGAGCCTGCTCAAACTGGTTTTGCGAAGAGCATCACAGTACAGGAACAGTGAGGAAAATGAGTGGGACTCCAGATTAAAAGTCAAACTCTCTCAAGGGAGGAAGTCATAGCAGCAGGTCGTTTGGGGAAACAAGGTTGTGATGCAGTCACCCACAAAATCAGCAGCCAGGTTCTGCTTGGGCTGCTGTAGCATCAGAGCCTCTGAGGAGGGGGTTGCCTTCTCAAAAGTTCAGTGTCTAATGTTCAGGTAGACAGTGCCTTAGGCTTAAGAGAAGTAGATCACCCTATAAGACATGCAGATATGCGGCATAGACAGCAGCCACAGGACAGCTAATCCCTTACCACTGGTTTCAGTTTTTCATTAAAGAATTGCTGCTCTTACCAGAGCCAGCTGGAGCTGCTGGGTAGAGTCTCCTGCCGCACACAACACTCAGGCTCTTTACTAGCCAAGAGGTGCCATGAGATTATAGAATCATTAGGGACCAGAAGGGACCTTGAAAGATTATCTAGTCCAATCCCCCTGCCACAGCAGATGTAAAGTTTCTCCAGAGTCTGCAGACAGTTGAAAAGCTTGATCAGAATCTCCCATGAACCATAGAGAATCACTTAGGTTACAATTTAAGATCATTGAATCTAAACATTAACCCAACTGCCCCATGGCCCTAAGCTCCACGTCTACATGACTTGTAAACAGGGATGGTGATTCAACCCCCTTCCTGGGAAGTCTGTTCCAAGGCCTGAGGGCCCTTTCCATGGAGGAGTTTCTCCTAATGTCCC
>VZRI01002347.1:408331-485343 GCA_013397515.1 Upupa epops | reverse complement strand
ACCCAAGACGACCTTTTCTGTGTTAATGAATAGTTAGTGGCAAGGGTGTATTTTGGAGCTCGACCAAGTTCTGCCCAAGGAGCCAAACCCTTTACTTCCACAAGCTCATTTAGTTTAAAGTATTTCTGCTTTCCTCTGAAATACTTGCAGGCTGTCAACTCTTTAAAACATCACCTTACTTCCAGCACTTGCCTGGCTTCTTGTCCTGGCCTTCATCTCTGCACTGGAACTGGAGAGGCTGGGTCATCTGTGAGGGCCTGGCTAGCAAGTGGTGAAATTTGCCACTGATCTTGGTAAGCTTAGGGAAAAGCAGTTCCCTTCCTCGATTTCCTGTAGAGAATTTCTTCTGGTTACTGCCAACAGAGGGTTGGTTGCGTTTTCCCCTCAAAAGAGGGAAGTGGAATTTAAAAAGAAAAGAGAAAAAGAAGTGAATAAATACACCAGTCTAGAAAGCATGTCCAGACACTGCTGCACCAGTTCTTGGCTCTAGAAAGCCCTTATGCATCCTCTGTAGCAATGGGGAGATGATGCTGAGTCTCAGGAGAACTGTCTTCTCTGCTCTTGTCCATGGTTTGGCGAGGTGCTGAGGTTCCCCAGAGCATGGGAGTTGTGCACAGCAGGGGATTCGAGAGGCCAGAAGGAGTGGTTGGCTGGTAGAAAGAGCAGAGGTCTTACTTGCTGTGCAGTGTGGCTCTTCACAGGAGCAGCTTGGGCTAGGTTTGGGTGCCCAGGTGGCCAATAGCAAGCATCCTGGCTTGTACCAGCACTAGTGTGGCCAGCAGGACTAGGGATGTCACTCTCCCCCTGTACTGGGCACTGGGGAGGCCTCACCTGAAGTACTGGGGGCAGTTCTGGACTCCTCACTTCAAGAAAGGGATTGAGTGGCTGGAGCAGGTCCAGAAGAGCAATGAGGCTGGGAAAGAGACTGGAGGGAGAGTCTTATGTGGAGAGGCTGAGGCAGCTTGGGTTGTTTAGCCTGGAGGAGACTTGGGGTGCCTCCTGCCTCTCTACAACTTCCTGAAAGGAAGTTTTAGACAGGTGGGGGTCAGGCTCTTCTCTGGGGCAACTATGACCAGGAGGAGAGGGCAGGGCCTGAAGCTGCCAGGGGAGGGTTAGTTTGGATGTTAGGAAGCCCTTCTTCATGGAAAGGGTGCTCAGAGCCTGGAATGGACTGCCGGGGTAGGTGGTGAGTCCCTCTCCCTGCAGGTGTTTAAGGACAGACTGGACACAGCCCTTTGTGCCCTGGTCTGGCTGATGTGGTGATGTTAGGTCATGGGCTGGGCTGGATGAGCTCAGAGGGATTTTCCAGGCTTAATAATTCTGTGATTCTGTAAATGAAGCACTTTTGCTGTGTCCAGGCTAGAAGCAGGCATTTGAGCCAGGTTGCGTTAGCATACGCAGAGCCTGAAGGTAGCAGATTTCTGCTTGGTGTTAGCTTGCTATTTATAGCTTCAGAAGAAGTTTTTAATTTGTAGTGAATGTTATCAGCGTGAGGAAGGAGAAGTCTCGTTCTCAGTAACTTGTTGGTTGGAAAGGCACCACAATTTCATAGAAACAAGATAAGGAAGGAGCTGTGCAAACGAAGCCCTGGATCCAGGGGCTGCAGGTGAGCTGCTGCACCTTCTTTTATCACTCCTCACTATCACCAGTGTCCTGTTAACACCACTGGGAATGGGTTTGTCAGAGGGTTCTCAGATAACGTTTATTTCACTGCTGCTTCTTATCTTTATCTCAGAGCAGTGTGAGTTTAATTGTAGATTGATGACAAAATAATTCTTGGGGAGAATCAATTCCCTGTATCTTCCCTGGATATCTCTGTTTTGATTTGGGCTGGGAAGAGGGTAAACACTGATTTCCTTTATTTGGTGTGCATGCAGTTTCCACAGCTGCTCTCCTGTTACGGGTTTCATGAAGACATGTCTTCAGAAGGATTTCCTTCTCTTTCCTCACCTGGATAAAGGAACATTTCTTCAGACTTCTAGTTTTCATGTCAGGCTTTAATTCAGTTGATAGAGGGCTTTGTGCCTGGAGTGAGAGAGAATATTTTATATCCTTGTTTTCTGGAATTGATTTTGGGGGCTTGCTAGTGATGAGTTTTTGAAGTTATTCACTCTCCGTGCTCTTTTAATACCTTCACAGTCTGGAGTCATTACATTCTTCTTCTGATATCTTCCTATAGAAACTTAGAGATCTGTATTTTCACATTCGTATCTCAGATTAAAGCTGGGGCAGTTCCAGATCCAGTTTCTTTCACAGATTCCCAAAATACAGAACTGTTTCTTCCTGTCTGAGACGGGAATTTAGTTTTCATTACTCACTGCAGCAGCTCTTCTGTTTTCATCGTTTCAAAACCACCACCTCATTTCAAAAATCCTTCTACTGACTCATGCCTCTCCGCTCCCGAATCTCTTTCGCTCTGAAGTAGTTTATTTTTGCTCAGGTTCCTATTAGGGAATTTTTACACAGTTGAGTTTATGCTGTAATTCCTGTGTTCGCTGAAGTGCTGTGCAAATGTCATCCTCTTTGGCTGAGTATTGATGAACACAGCACAAAATAATTAGCCATAATCTCTGAAGCCAGTAAAACGATGCGTATCTGGTTTTAATTACACTTAACGAGTGGTGACTCTAAGCAGGTAGCTGCACTCATTTCAGCGTTGACTGTTGATTCTCATTTCTTTAATCCTCAGACCATTTTGTCTGACTCTGGGGGGGATGCTGAGGACATTGATGCTTGTAACAGCTATTTCCTGACTCATGAAAACACAGCAAGGGAACGAGAGAGCCTTGTGTTCTGGATCACTGTTCCGTGGTCTGGTCTGTGGCCATGGGACTGTTGGGATAGCTGCACTTCATGCTGCTCCTGCCAAGGAGGTTGACAACTGGTGCATGTGAGAGCATTATCTGTAATCACCTTGATTATGGTGTGGGAAGTATCTCACGAGAGGGCAGTCCCCTCCTTCTCCATTTTCTTTTCAGGGAGATTCAGAGTTTGAAGAGATGCAGCTCTCTTAGAAGCAGCCAAAGAGTGAAAGTGTGGAGATTAGGAGAAAGGGCTTCCTGGAGAAGTAAAGGCTTGGAGGTTTGGTGACTTTGATAACAGTCCAGACAGGGTGGAAAGGAAGTGTCTGGAGAAAACACTCTTTGTTCTCCAGAGGAAGAGCTCTGTCTGGAGCACCTGGATTTGGAGCCTTTGGCAAAGCTTCATGTTTTGGTCTCCTAAAAGAGAAGCTTCAGCTGTGAGACCCAACAGGGCAGGATCTGGGGAAGGCAGCAAGAGATGTTCACGGTCTGAGGGCTGCCTGCATCATGTCAGCACCTACCTGGCAGCTGCTCCTTGCCCTTGAGGGATTATGAGCCCAGGCTTAGGAATTGTGAAAGAAACTGTGCTTGCCTTTCCTCAAACTCTTCTTCGAAACGATGGGCCTAGAACACAGCTGTTGGAGGATGCAGAAAGGGGAACTGTACCCTGCAGTTCAGCCCTCCTGGAAGACTCAATCCTACTAGGCTTATTCAGCACTGGAATTGGGAACCATAACTTGTAGGCACCTACACTTGGAGCCTGTAGTGAGAGGGTAAGTTCTGCGCTGGTAGACTTTTCTGTGGACAAAGCTCCCTGGTTTGTATTTCCACAGATGCTGCCCGTAACGGAACTTGGCGCGGGATGACAATTGCCTGTGTGCTTACACAGCGAGCACTTCCGAGGCACGCTGACCCTTTGCTTCTTAAAATAACAAACCCAAATGAAAGTATTTGGGGTTTAAGTCTTTGGGTTTTTTCCAAGCAACGAATGGTGTGGGTCTGTAATGCTAACAGTGATTTAGGGCTCAAAGCAATGGCATTTGGGGAGTAAACAAACTTGCATGAGATTATCTCTGCCCTTATTTATACCACTGCTCTACTACAGAGTTACTTGATCACTTGCTTTGACTGATTAACTTGTATTATCATTTAACTTTATGCTTTCCATGGGGATACTTTCTCTGTGGTAGTTTCTGGAGACTCTTCTGGAATAAATACTTCAGAGTCCTGTAAACCATCTCTTGTTTAAAGGGAGCTGTTGATGTAAACAAGAGGCTAATGCATGAAACTCTTGACATGTTAACACTGAAACCAACTGTCCCCTGTGCGGTTTTGCTCTTACTATGGGGGAAGCTGAAGCTAGACATCTGGTCTTGTGTGGGCGAGAGAGCTCTTCACAAGCAACAGCACCACGTGTTCAAGAGAAGTTCAAAAATACTTTGTACAGAGAAGGTGAAAAGAATTACTGAAATAGCTGGTTCCTCAAAGCTGCTGATGTTTTAGAGAGCAGGCGCTCTCTGTCTTTATTCCTTATGAGGAGTACACTGGACATCTGAAAGCGCGCATCTCATATAGGAGATGCACACTTCCACAGGTTTTAGGCGTTGGAAGGGACCTCCAGGGCTCATCGGGTCCAGCCTCCCTGCTCAAGCAGGATCCTAAAACCTAAGACAGGTTACACAGAGACACATCCAGAGGGGTCTTAAAAGTCTCCAGAGAATCCACAGTCCCCCTGGGCAGCCTGAGCCAGTGCTCTGTAGCGTTGACAGTAAAGAAATTTTCTCTCATATTGAGGTGGAACTTCTTGTGCTGCAACTTACACCCATTGCCCCTTGTCCTGTCACAGGGCAGAAGTGAAAAGAGATTGTCTCTTTCTTCTTGCCACCCAGTCTTCATGTATTTATAGACAGTGATGAAGGGATCCATCTCAAAAACCACTTGACTGAAAACAGAAGCAGAGAGGAGCCAGACTATTGACCACAGGTAGTGAGCAAACAGTTCCACCTCAGATGCCCGTACTTCTGTCAACATACACCACACTTGCTATTGTTGCTGCCTCTGGGTGTGAGATCCTCGGGAGCAGAGTAGTGTCTTGGTTTAATAGTTTCTTTAAAGAGGTTTGCAGTCTCATCCTTGATGTTTGTGAATCTTGCAAAGCTCCCCCATTCTTTTTGTCCTCCCTCTCCCCTCAGCACAGCTAAATCCCTCTTTCTAGGCAAGAAAACACACTGACGAGTCCAATGGCAAGTTGAAAGCACATAGACAAATTGTTTTTATGTCTGATTTTAGCTGCTTTTGGATGTTTTATAGGAACTGCAGTGCTTTCCTGCATCCCATACTCTGACCACTTCCAAGTAAAAAATTACTCTTTCAAGATCACAGCAGGCAGCCCTTCTGTGATGATGGTGTGGTCACACTTCTAGCTGCTTCTTACTCATCCCAAGCTGAGTTGCTCTAATTGACCCGTTCCAAGCTGAGATGCTGTAGGTTTTATCTGCTTAAGTCTATGTGGGTACAGAGCATTTTCACAGGAAAAGCAAAAGCCCTGTAGTCACTCTTAAGAGCAGTTTTCCTTTAACAGGCATTTAGTGACCCCGGTGCTTTGGCCAGTGATGGTTTGGCAAGATAAATTACTACCAAAACATCTGCCAAACCTTAAAGTCCTGCTGTGTGCCCATCAGCCTTGTTTGTGTCTTGTATGTGTCACTGTCCTGTGAAGATCTGACTCTTAATTATGAAGCTTCAGTGCTAGAGGTGACCTGGGTCAGTTAAGAGCATTGTGTAAGAGCCATGGCATGGGGCACCTTACAAAAGCGTAGAGAGATGATGCTCTTGTGGCTTTGCTGGGTTAGACATTAAAAGGTTTAGGTACCGTTTATCATTAATACAGCATCTCAAGGAAATGAGCTCGTTGTCCCAGTGCTTGAGAGGTGCGAGTGTGGTGGCTGTGTGTGAGTACTCACGAGGGAAGAGCAACCCAGCATACATCTGTGACTGAGCAAAATTCTCTTTATCTTGGTCCTGCAGACACAAATCCTGTACGTGGCCAAGATCAGTCTCCCCGTAGCCGATGCAGCACCACTAATGACGTTTTATTCCCCCCTCCCTTGCTCAGATCCGAGGCTGCCAGAGCCCTTATTTTGACTGTGCTAACGAGGTGGTTTTTAGCCACCTTACCTGCAGCAGCAGGGAGCTGGGTGCAGGTTGTCACAAAAGCTGCCCTAGGAGCTTGTTAGGATGACGGTTCGTTAGCTCCCTCTTAGCTGTGCTGTAATCACTGCGAGAGGGGACAACTTCTTCCCAGGAAATGCGATTCTCCTTCTGCACAGAGTTTCTTCTGAGCTTTCCGTGGGTGCCACACATCTATAAACAGAAGTGAAGCCTCTTCAATGCAACTGCAAAAGGCCACTGGGTTTGTCTGGGGGTGGATTGGAAGAGCAGAGCAGGAGTTCCAAGTTCCTTAACAAAAAAGCATGAATGGCTCAAACTTGCTCACTGAGAAACCTGTGCTTGTGCAGGCGCCGGCCCTGCTCCCCATGGGTCTGGTGGGTGCTGGCTTTGTTGCTCTGTGCAGTTGGAGAGCTCAGGGTACTGCTGTAACATCTTCCTGCTGTTACTATGGAAACCAGCATGCCTAACTCCAGACTTGGATGGCCCTGAAACAGGGTGGTGGGGGTTGGCAAAAGGAGACCAAGTCTGGAGATGAGAAGGAAATGTTCCTGTGCAGGATCAAGCCAACGCTAACTCTGGTCATGCTTCACGGCTCACATCCTGATCTTAAGAAAAGGGAGTGACTCTGGTTCATGGGCTCACTGGGGTTGACTGAAGGAGACTGACTCCATAGGTCTGCATGAAAGTCAAAGTTTACTGAAATTATCAGATTCTGAGCTCAGAAGGCACATTAATCACTGAAGTTACTAGGTGTCCAACTCAGAATAGAGGAGAGGAAAAAGGGGAAAAGGAGAGAAGAGATTTTAGAGGTCAGATCACCACTCTGGACTGCAGGCTCTGGCTCTCCCCTCACACCTCACTCCTTGGCTCCATAGGTCTCTGTCCATCTTCTCAGCAGGCAGTGTGGTGGAGATGAAAAGGTGATCTTTACTTCCCCAGCTTCACAGATTTTCCGGTGTCTCCAGTCCTTGTGTCAGTCTCTCTTCCTGGCTGCAGGCTGGGGAGGGCTGATGGTGAGGCAGTAGCACATCGTTTGAATCTCTCCCCTTTCATACTTGCTGCCAGGGCTGTTCTTCTGCCCCCACTACAGCACTGGGGACCCTATTCCCAGACTCCCAGACAGAGCAATGGCCAGTACATCTTTTAGAGATAGCAGCCCACTGTGTTCTCAAGGATCAAGCATAGTTTTTGCAGATAGGTTGGCAGACCTCCCGTGCCTGCCCACTGCAGAGTGCAGGTCTCCTCCGTTACCCTGCTCACAAATTACTATAATCATTTGAGCTATCTCGCTTGTTAATCAAAGTCTGACAACAGGGAATTGCATGTTCAAGTGGATGTAGGTAATTGTTAAACCCCAGGTAGTCACATGCAGTATAAGAACTTCCACCCGTGAACCTGAGGAGACTTTTCCGGAGAAAAGGAAGCAGTGGGATGCAGGGGGAAGCAAATCCTTACTGACTCTTATGCTGCTGGAGTGTCAAGTGTGCGGAGGGTAAAGAAGTGACAGCACAGAGCCTTGTCACTTGGACCAGATGATCACTGGAGATCCTTGCTGGCCCCTCAAAGCTTGTGAGGAGTTTAGAGAACCAGTCATATGAGGAGAGGCTGAGGGAACTGGGCAGGTTTAGTTTGGAGAAGAGAAGGCTGAGGGAGGGACCTCATTGCCTTTTACAACTACCTGGAATGAAGTTGTAGAGAGGTGGGTGTTGACCTCTTCTCCTTGGTGCCTGCTGACAGAAGCAGGGGCAGTGGTCTGCAGTTGAGGCAGGGAGGGTCAGATTGGATCTTAGGAAGAAATTATTTGCAGAAATTGTGGCTGGGCACTGGAAGGGCCTTTCCAGGAAGGTGGTGGAGTCCCCATCCCTGGAGGTGTTTAAGAAGCGTGTGGACATAGAGCTTTGTGGCAGCATGGAGGGAATTAGTTTGTGTTTTCCAGTCTCTTGGGTATTTAGTTTTCTGTTGGTGTGGGGATGGTTGGATTTAGTGATCAGGGAGGTCCTTTCCAACTAGGATTATTCTGTGATTCAGTATGCTCCCTCCCTACCTGCAACAGGCACAGGCTGACTTGAAAACCCGTAAAGCAGTGTCTGCTCTGAATAGCTCCTGCGTGGCCATATCATTGGAAGGAGAAAGGCTTACAGGGTGATGACAGGTTTGGTCTCATTCGTAATGTCTCATTTGTCTGTGGGTACCCAACAGCCTTCGCTTTGTTTGTTCAGTGATGAGCAAACGTGGAGCTGAATGGACTTTTCAGTGATCAATGTAAATTGACGTGAAAAGAGGAAATAATTATAAAATACACCCCACACAGACCTATTTAGCTCCTACACCTAGAGTTTGACTCCTCTCGTGTGCAGGGAATTCACAAAGAGACAGCCATAGCCCAGGGACAGTGAAGTGTGGTCACTGATGGATAAAATAAAATTCAAGGCTGTTTGCATTTTAATGGATCTGAATCCCAGGAGAGTTTGGCAGAGGAAAGATAGATTTTTATTTTTAATTTTTTAAAAAATTATTGTGTCTGATAGTTTCAGGGGTAGTGAAACTGGAGGCAAGGAGATATCATTGTTGGCTATTGTGCTGTTGTTAAAAGAGGGTTTTGCAAAGACAAGGGATGTATGTGGTCATCATTAGTCACCCAGAGTAGAACAAATGCTGCTGCTCTGTAGATGCGATGGGGAATACGGGCATCCTGGATGGGATCGGGAATGGTGTAACCAGCAGGAGGAGGGAGGTGGTGGTGCCCATGTACTCTGCACTCATGAGATGACACCTTGAGTACTGGGTACCACAGTATCAGAAGAATATTGAGGTGCTGGAGCAGGGCAACAAGGCTGGGGGAGAGGGTTAGAAAAGAGGCCCTGTGAGGAGTGGCTGAGGGAAACGGAGTTATTTAGTTTAAGGAAGAGGAGGCTGAGAAGAGACCTTACTGCTCTCTACAGCTACCTAAAAGGAGGTTGTAGTGAGGCTGATGCTGGTCTCTTCTCCCAAATTCCTCGTGACTGGACAAGGGGAAATGGCCTCAAGTTGCATCAGAGGAGGTTTAGATTGGATCTTAGGAAGAAGTTCTTTCCTGAGAGAGTGGTTGGGCACTGGAACAGACTGTCCAGGGAGGGAGTGGAGTCACCATCCTTGAAGGTGTTTAAAACCAAGTAGCTAGAGCACTTGAGGCCATGGTCTAGGGGTTAGGAAGATGTTGGGATGAGGTCTGGACTTGATGATCCTGGAGGTGCTTTCCAGCCATGAGGATTCTATGAATACAGGGCTTAAAGGTTTTGGTAGACAAAGTAGCAAGAAGGAAGTGACCAAGCTGCTGTGTGTGGCTTCTGCCATGAGAGAGTTACAGGAGGTAAGTTTGACATCCGTTGGGGGCTGGTGGCAGGTGCCCTCAAAGCAGCACAGGCTGTCTGCAGCAAACTGAAACTCTTTGAAAAAGTGAGTTTTTCACTCTGTCTGTACCGTTCATCAGTTTGCCTTTCCTGCTGCCTGTGACAACGTATTTGTACGTATTTTTAATGTTCTTGCTTTGTTCTGCTGGTGTGGAGCAGCTCTGCTGCTGCAGTCCCTCCTGCTCGCTCTGCTCTGCTTCTTGTCATCTGATTTGAAACTATTGGGCAGGATTTATCCCATAACCCCCAGAATTCATCTCTGGTTGAGAACACCATTACAAAGAGAGCTAAGCAGGGGGGTTGTGGTAATCATCTTGCTAAAAATATACTGTACAAGAAGCTTTACAGTATTCCTCATGCTATTGAAAAAGCCCTACTCTGCTTTCTTCTGACATCTTCGACGTGTTTTCAAAAGAGTCAATCATAGAATCATAGAATGGCCAGGGTTGGAAGGGACTTTAAAGATCATCTAGCTCCAGCCCCCTGCAGAGGCAGGGACACCTTCACTAGATCAGGTTACTCGGGGCCAGGTCCAACCTGCCCTTGAACACTTCCAGGGATGGGGCAGCCACAACTTCCTGGGGCAAGCGGTTCCTGCATCTCAGCAGCCTCACAGGAAAGAATTGTTTCCTCCTGTCCAACCTAAATCTTCCCTCTTCAAGTCTGTAGCACTTTCCCCTTATCCTCTTGCTACCACCTGTGTCAAAAGCCCTATCCTTTTCTTGTAGCCCCCTTCAGATACTGCAAAGCTGCTAGAAGGTCATCGTGGAGCCTCCTCTTATCCAGACTGAACAACCGCAACTTGCTCAGCCTGTCCTCATAGGGGAGGTGCTTCAGCCCTCTGATCATTTGAGTTGCTCTCCTCTGGACACCTTCCAGGAGCTCCATGTCCTTCTTATGCTGCGAACTCCAGAACTGGACATAAAACTCCAGGTGGGGTCTCTCAGGCGCAGAGTAGTGGGGGAGAATCACCTACCTCAACTGATTGTCACTGCTGCTTTTGATACAGCCCAGGACACGGTCAGCTTTCTGGGCTGCAAGTGCACACTTATGGCTCCTGTTAATCTTCTGCTCCACCACCCCCCCAGTCCTTCTCCTCAGGGTTGTCCACAATCCTTTCTCCTTCCAATCTGTATTCATGCATGGAATTGCCTTTACCCTTGCGCTGCCTCATGTTGAGCTCCATACAGTTTGCATGAGCCCACTTCTTGAGTCCCTCTGGATGGCCTCCCTTCCCTCCAGTGTGTTGACTTCACCTCACAGTTCGGTGCCATCAGCAAACTGCCTGAGGACGAACTCAGTTCCACTGTCCCTGTTGCCAGCAAAGACGTTAAAAAAGGTTGAGATGCCAGGCAGAAAACAGAGAAACTCAAGGTTTTTCCCCCTATTTTCTTTTGTTATGTCACTAAGTGGATGTTTGTGTCTGTTTATACTCTGACTTCGTGTGTGTTTTGAAATCTCATTGTACTCGGCGGTGGAAAATTGGCTGCTTAAGCAAAGGCAGGTTAAGGACAGCTGTCTACAGTAGCTGGAAGGAAATGCTTCGCAAACGTATTGTCCAAGCTAGTTCTAGTTAATAGTCTCTTGGGGGTATGAACTTTCCTCACCTTCCCCACCCATCTTCTGGCAGCAGGTAGAATTCTTAGCATCTCAACTTGAAAATTAATTGATTAATAAATCCCTGTGTTGCCTCTGTTAATGGTTTCTCGATAGGAATGAAATAGATTTCAGTCAGATTTCATAAAATCACTCGTGTGGGTTGGTTACCCCTGCTGGGGGCAGTCCCACAAAATGGTATTATAAAGCAAATCTCTTCAAACTGAGTGAAAATTAGGATATTTATAGAAAGATTCCTCCCGGTCTGGTCGGATTTACTGTTACAAAATGGAGTTGTGCGGTGGGACTGCTAATTAGATGTTATCCAGCCTCTTTCTGCAAGGTTGTGACCTAGAAATTTCTGTTTAGTGTTGCTGTAGGAAAGACATTTTTTCTCCACTGGTTACTTATCCTTACTGGGCTCCTTCCAGGAGTCTTCTAAGATGAGCACTTGTGGCTTGATCCTTCTGATAGAAGGGGGGTTGAATGTGCTGTGGGGGCTTCTGTTAGCAGAATGGCAGGGAAATCACAGAATAATCCTTGTTGGAAAGGACTTCCCAGATTACCAGCTCCAACCATCCCCACACCAACAAAACACCTAAATACCTCATAGATTGAAAAACACAAACTAACCCCCTCCATGCTGCCACTCCAGCAGGGTGTGGAGCACCATGGCTGCACGGTTCTTAATAACATCCAGGGCTGGGGACTCCACCGCTTCCCTGGGAAAGCCCTTCCAGTGCCCAACCACTCTTTCTGTAAAGACTTTCTTCCTAAGATCCAATCTAACCCTCCCCTGCCTCAACTGCAGACCATTGCTCCTGCTTCTGTCAGCAGTAAACAAGGAGAAGAGGCCAGCCCCCACCTCTCTACAACCTCCCTTCAGGTATTTCATTCCCCCATTAACACCTCTCTCTTCAAAGTAAACCTGCCCAGCTCCTTCAGCCTCTCCTCATACGACTGGTTCTCTAAACCCCTCACAAGCTTGGTAGCTCTGCTCTGGACACAAACTAGCATCTCAATGTCTTTCCCTTTCCTTAGGAAGCCAGTGGCTGTGTTGGGGGATTTGTGGCTTTACCCACTAAACATCAGATAAATAGGCTAGAAAGCAGGAGAGCGAACAACAAAAGGTTTGATCCTCGCAAGCTTTATGTTGTGTAGGTTGTGGGGACCACAGCAAGAGTCAGGAGGAAAAGCCTTGTAGGTGTGGGCTCTGCATTGGAGAGTGTTTGGGGTGAGGATGCGGGGTTGCCCCTGTTCCTCATAGTCTACCTCACTGGAGAGAAGGAAATGTATTAAGGAGAGGGAAAACCCAGCTGGCGACTACCTGAAATACTGCTCCCCAGCTACTGATCCTTTTAATTAGCCAGCCCATCATCAAAGGAGACATTAATCACGCTCATTTGGGTCTGCCAAAAGCAGAGTAAACCTGCTCCACCTGTTCTGGTGATGTCTCGGGAGCCTTGATCTCAGCACAACTATGATGTCCAAAGGGAGCTGCCCTGCGAGGACATGTTTGCTCTGACACAGTGTTAGCCCAGCGTTTCCACTTCTCTGTCTTGGCACTGCGATTTCTCGTGTTGCCTCATTCACAGCTGGTCTCCCACAACATCTTAACACAGAGTCACAGAGTTATTGAGGCTGGAAAAGATCTCAAAGATCATCAAGTTCAGCCCACGACTTAACATTACCACATCAGCCAGACCAGGGCACTAAGGGCAATGTGCAGTTGCTTCTTTCCTTAAACACCTCCAAGGGATGGGGACTTGACCACTGCCCTGGGCAGTCCATTCCAGGGTCTGGTCACCCTTTCCGTGAGGAAGGGCTTCCTAACATCCAGCCTCCCCTGGCACAGCTTCTGGCCCTGCCCTCTCGTCCTATCACTAGTTGCCTGGGAGAAGAGCCTCATCCCCACCTGACTCCAGCCTCCCTTCAGGTAGTTACAGAGAGGGATAAGGTCCCCTCTGAGTCTCCTCCAGGCTAAACAATCCCAGCTCTCTCAGCCTCTCCTCATGTGCCTTTCCCTCCAGTCCCTTCCCCAGCCCCGTTGCTCCTCTGGACCTGCTCCAGCCCCTCAATCTCTTTCTTGAAGTGAGGGGCCCCCAGTACTTGAGGGGAGACCTCTCCAGTGCCCAGTACAGGGGGAGAATTACGTCTGTGGTCCTGCTGGCCACACTAGTGCCAATACAAGCCAGGATGCCATTGGCCTCGTGAAGTAAAGAAGAGGAAAGAAATCACCTGCTGCATTGTGGCACTTGGGGACAGAACACAGCTTTGATTTGCAAATGTTGGCACCTCATGGCAATGGGGAGAGCAAAGCGCCCTGAGTTGGGAGGTTCCCGAGCCTAGGTCTGAGTGAGTAGCTCCAAGTCCAGCTGTGACTGAAGTGGTGGTGACCTCCTTATGCACAACCAAAGCGGAATTTTCCCTACAAACAGGTAGAGTTGCTGGGTTACATTACAAAGGGAAGCTGACCTCATCTTACCTTCAACTAGAGGTTAAATGGGAGAGCCAGCAGAAGAGCTATTCCAGGTCATCACCTCACTCTGCCACGTTCAGCGTGGGGTTCAGATCCTTTGCAATAAGACATCTCTTTGCATAAATGTAAATAGGGCTCAGAATCCCCGCTGCGTGTGTAGGATTTATGATGCATTTATGCAGGAGCCAGTCTCCTTCCTCAGCAGTTTTGTGTCTGATCCACCTTTAAAGGATGAAAGAGTGCCAGTCCTTTGTACGTGAACGTGGCATCGCTACGATGCACAAAGACCTCTAAGGCGTTAAGGAGAAAAATGGACTGAGGAGCATCCTGGTGCCTTTGTATGGGGTTTTGTTTTTAAGTAGGTCAGCTCAGCGCATCGGTGTGTAATAGCTCCTTCCAGGGTCATCTGAAAACACGTTGAAGATGCCAGAAGGAAGCAGAGTAGGGCTTTTTAGATAGCGTAGGGAGTATATTATGTTTGAATCCCTCGAGGTGGTCCCTAACTAAGTGGTCTAAGTAGACAGACAGGCAGGTTCAGCCTGTGTGTCTGAATGACCTGGATAATCTGAAAAGCACCCTGCACGTCACTGTACGAGGTGTTAGTGTCTTCTGAACTCTCCCCACAGCAAGGGAAGTAATCTTGTCTGTCAGATACCTGTGTTGGCTGGAACTCCTACATTCCCTTTTCCCAAAAGTCCATTGAGGGACAGAACCCAACCCAAAAGAAGCCCTGAAATCACAGGTAGAAAACAGCAGAAAGAGTAGAGCAGCAGCAGCAGGCTGTGCACTGACTGCAGGGGGACCACTGAGGGTTGAAAGTGGCCATGATAGAGCCTCTTCCTTTATTTTTCCTGTGTTTTTCTCTCTCACCCTTCCACAAGTGGGGAGGGCTGTTTCTGGAGCCCACTGTTTCAGTGTAGGTGAAATGTACATGAAAGCCCAAAAGATGCCGTGTTAGTTTTTGAGTTGTTCAGCCTGGGCATGCTGTGGTCACTGTCTCATCATCTCGCCTGCTCCTGTGGCTTCTTCTTGTCTCAGCTTCTCTACATTTGCTCTTCCTGCCCACCCCCAACTCAGCAGAAGTAAAAAGGACCTTAGTCTGTTGAAGGTGATGCGTGACGGGTCATTGGCAGCTGGTTGATGCCACGTTGACAGGGGCAGAGCTGCTGGTGAACCTCGAGTGCTCCATTCAGTGCTTGTGGTCTGCGTCTGGTTAGCCCTGACCCTGAGAGCACTGGAAAAAAAGCTGTGCAGGAACTGAGCAGCGTTCACTTTGAAATTGTTTTGGTTTGGGGTTTTTTCACAGCTGCCTTGGGCCAAGGTCCTTTTTGAGTTCAGGATGCTTTTCCTCTTGTTGTGAAGAGAGGCTGAGGGAGATGGGGTTGTTTAGCCTGGAGAAGAGGAGACTCAGGGGGGACCTCACCACGCTCTATAACTACCTGAAGGGAGATTGTAGGCGGGTAGGGGACAGGCTCTTCTCCCAGGCAACTAGTGATAGGATGAGAGGGCAGGGCCTGAAGCTGCCAGTGGAGGATGTCAGGAAGCCCTTCCTCATAGAAAGACTGGTTAGACACTGGAATGGACTGCCCAGGACAGTGGTGGAGTGCCCATCCCTGGAGGTGTTTAAGGACAGACTGGCTGTGGCCCTTAGTGCCTTGGTCTGGCTGATGTTGTGATGTTCGGCCATGGGCTGGGCTGGATGAGCTCAGAGGTCTTTTCCAGCCTCAATGATTCTGTGATTCTTGATGAGGGAACAGCCTAATGTGGATGCCCCATGCTGTGAGATGGGGGCTAGGGTTGATGAGAGCAGGGACAGCAAAGCAAAGTCAAGGACAGGGGTTCAGAGCTGGGTAAGAAAAGGCGCATGCAGAAATGCAGAGGGAAAACAGCAGAGGTTTTTCTCCCACAAATAATTAACTTTTCAGCTATTCTTCATTTTCTGCTTCCTGAGCCGCTCACAAGAGCCTCTCCGTGCTGCCGGGAGAAGTGACACTTGAGAATATTCTCAGAACTTGGCAGCTCTGTAAGAGGGACATGTAATCTTTTATAATCCCCTCTGCAGGTCTGTAATAACCGTTTCTGTCTTGAGATTCCAAAGTGTTTTGTAGGCCAAGTGGGAATTTAACTGTGAGAGAAGAATGTAGTTAATATTCAGGAGCAGACATGAGCGGTCCTGGGCAGGGGACGAGAACTGAATGAGAAGGAAGAAAATCCTCCTTAGTATTGTAGGAAGGGTCACAGTGACAGCTCTGAGTAGCTGTGGGATATTAGGACTCTCAGGTAACCTGGGAACCAAACTGGTTTTTCACACGGATGGCAGCTCCTGTGGTGGTGATGTCATGAGATGGATGAGGCTGCACAATGAGCCACTTGTCTGCAGGCGCTTACGGGAGCCTGGGATGAGCACAAAGCTTACCTGTGTGGCTTGGGAGGTCCTCATCTTGGCTGGTTTGTGTTTTCTGGTTTCACTTGTTGAGCTGTGAGGTTTGTAGCCCACTGCAGGCTTTGAGGCTGCTGGCACCAATCTGTTGGAGAAGGCGCTGATGTCTGCTGACTGACACATCTTCCACACAGTCTCCCAGGAATCTGGCTGGTGCAGACCGCGAGAACAGGGACAGAATGAAGCACAGCAGAGGGCGGTGAGGATCAGTTACCCTTTGTAAGTTCAGCAGTCGGCTATGTGGCACATAAGGAGCTTAGAGTTGCTCAGCAGTGTTGAAGCTAATTGGCAGCTTTAACCTGCTATTAAGAGCTCCCACACCTTTTGCTCAGAGAAGCTGCACAGTGACAGCGAGCTGGTGCAGCTCTCTGATCTCTAATCAGAATTACCCTGCCAGGCCAATTTTAGCTTTATGCCTAATTTCTGCTCCTAGCTTCTGAGCTCTCATATTTAAGGGCTTTGCGAGAAAGCTCGAGACTGCTGGCACACTCCGCATCTGCTCGCTAAACTGCTCGTAAGGTTTTAAGACTTGTGGTTTCTTCTTTGGAACAGCTCCACGTTTTTTCCTTTCTACAAGAAAGTCTTGGTGAAACTGCTCGTGTGGTTGTGGCCTCACTGGATCAGACACTTGGGTATCAGGGACGCTGGGGCTGAGGGTGGCCCGCTGGGGATGGCTTGGGCTGTGGTGGCTTTGGATTGCCTGTGTCATGGGGAAAGCTTGGCTGATCTCTACCGCCTTGGTGTGAAACCTATGGAGCTGTTGATGGGCAGAGTGACGACATCGCAAGTGTGGGACACATGTATGGACTCGGGACTGAGTAAACTTGGCAGAGCTGCTGGGAGCTCAGCTGGGGCCATGAGCCTGCTGCACCTTGCTTGTTGCCAGCCCTCTCCTGTACAAACAAGTCAGATCTCTGCTAGGGAAGGAACAACGGGCTGGGAATGATGTCAGCAGCTGAGAAGAAGCAGCAAGAGCTCATCCTTCTGGGAGATGCCAGGCTGCTGAAGCAGTAGCATTCTGTATTTTATCTCCTGCTGGTTGCAAAGGAGACAGCCCTTGGCTGGTTTTAGGTGTTTGCTCATCTCATGACTGAGCCTTTCCCATCTAAAAATTGTTTCTTACTTTTGTTTTTAAAGCAGAAAGTCTGTAGGAAGTGTAAGAGTCTGGCTGATGGCTCTGGTAGTGGACAAAGTGTTTCAGCTGTAAAGGGTAGTCTTGTTTTCTCTGTGTTGAGGAGAAACTGCTGCACATGAGAAAATCTGAGCAAGATGGTGACTCTTCTCCCTTCTCACCCCAGATCTCATCTAGGCTCTCCACAGCTGGGGAAAGAAAGCTGTGCCTGCAGAAGAGATCACTGTCCTCGTTCAGGGGGGAGAACAGCTCAAAACCTTACAGTAAGCAGTGAGCAGCAGAGACAGTCACACTTCTTGTCTCTCAGTTGTAAGAGACTCTTTGCCTGGGGTTGACATTCTCACGGTGGGGGAGTGGAAGCACACACAGTCAATAGAGACACTGCCGTGGAAATATTTCTGTGAGGATATAGGGCATGAAAACTGCATCTGGCTGAACAGCTTTTGCATCATTGCTTTGTGTGTGGCTTGCGAAGTTCCCCGCTGGATAATGGCAAACCAGATTTCACACTGTGCCTGATCACTGCAGCTCATTACAGGTGGAAAGGTAATAGGTTAGATCGGCAAGATGGGCCTGGACTAGAAAAATCAACAAATTCATTAATGACTTGGGTGAGGGATCAGGGGGCACTGTCAGTAAGTTTGCTGATGACACAAAGCTGGGTGGTGTCACCGACACCCCAGCAGACTGTGCTGCCATTCAGAGAGACCTGGACAGGCTGGAGAGCTGGGCAGAGAGAAATAGAATGAGGTCCAACAAGGNTCTGGGCCCCAGTTCCAGAAGGACACAGAGCTGCTGGAGGGTGTCCAGCGCAGAGAAACAAAGATGATGGAGGAAGTAGAGCACCTCCCTGTTGAGGAAAGGCTGAGGGAGCTGAGCCTCTTGACTCTTGAGAGTCTTGAGCCTCCTCTTGAGCTTGGAGAAGAGGAGGCTGAGGGGTGACTTCATTCATGTCTATAAATCTGTGAGGGGTGGGTGTCAGGAGGATGGAGCCAGGCTCTTCTCAAAGTCATCTGGTGATAGGACAAGGGGCAGTGGGTGCCAGCTGGAACAGAGGAGGTTCCATATCAATATCAGCAGGAACTTCTTCCCAGGGAGGGTACCGGAGCATTGAACAGGCTGCCCAGGAGGGGCGGGGATTCTCCTTCTCTGGAGACGTTCCAGACCCGCCTGGATGTGTTCCTGTGTGGCTTGGCCTAGGTGATCCTGCTGTGGCAGGGGGATTGGACTGGATGATCTTTCGAGATCCCTTTCGATCCTTAACGATTCTATGATTCTATGTTGCAGTGCCAACTGCATGGGTATCTGAGAAAGTCATGGTGCTGGTCGTGGCTCCTGCCAGCTTCTGCTAACCATTCACAACTAACTTATTAAACCTTTTATGCCTTCCTTCTGTTCAGAGTGGGGTTTCCAGGTAGCATTTTGGCTGTAATCAGCTGGCACGAGAGCTTCTGCGATCTCTGAAATCTTGTAGTTTGACAAAGCTTTCCTTACCTCCTACCCTGGATATCAGATTTGCTCCAGGATTTGATTATCACAGCACGCAGCTGCCACAGGAGCGCAACTGTAATCGACTGAATTGAGGGCCAGTTCATTGCGTCTGTGAGGGAGTTGGTTGAGCGTGGCTGCGAGATCTCACAAAGAATTCACGCACGATATTTAACCGCTGTAATAACATCCTACATAAATAGCATGCCTCTCATCCTGGAGGATCTAGTCGTGCTTTCCATGCTTAAAATATCACCTACTTCACCAGGGAGATTGGTTGCTGACCACAGAAATGTAGGTCCCTCTTAACTGAAAGAGAGCTGTACCCATGGTGATTCAGAAGGAGAGGTGAGCGATGTCATGTCTCGAAGTAGTAGCTGCAAGAAACTTCCTAGAAAGCCTAGAGCCATTCCCTGTGCTGTGGTCTGACATAAAAAGGTTGGATTGATAGTTTTCATTTCGACAGTGTGTGCTGGTTGTATCTCTAGTGTGTTGTGATTCAGAGGAGAAGTAATCAACCCCGACAGTTGTCGTGTTTTCTCTGTAGTGTGCAAGCCTCTGCATCACCACACACAGGATGTGCTGAACTTTCCTTATCATACTGCAGGGTTAGTCATGAGCACAGTATGTTCTGTGCTGGGACAGCATGGTGGTCATCCCTACAGACGTGGAGGATGACTGTCCTCTCCGTGCCCTGAGTGGATTTGTGCATCGTGGTAGGTTTCCTTTGAAAAGCTGTTTCTGATGGGGTGTGTGTGCAGTCCTGCTTGGATCAAGAGCCGCTGCGTATGGCCCAGAGTTGGTTTGTGAAGTCAGAAATGTAAACAAAAGCTATTTATATTAGCAGGAGAGAAAGTGGAAGTTGTCTCGATTGTGCTTTCCCTAGCAGACCCTCAGTAACTGACCTCCATCGTCATCTGCTCTGTGTCACTGGTGTTCCGGTCCCTGCTTTAGCTCAGCTAAGGTTGCTGTGATGCCTGTGTCTGTTCTCAGGGCAGAGGCACTGATTTCTCTTCTGTTTGAAATCCAGACCCTGCAGCTTTTCTGAGCATCACAGAGCTGTCTGAGATAAGCTCTGTGTGTGTGTGCACGCATCTATGTCACATAACTGTTGCTGCTGTTTATTTTCACTTGCTTTAGTGACTTTCTGCGGAAGTCCTGCCTCATTCCCAGGTCTGAGGGAATAGGACAAGTTGAGACCTGGTGTCGTTCCCTCTCTGTCCTATCTTTCCCTTAAATCACAAGTTTCATCAGCTTTTTCACAGAATCACAGAGGTTGGAAAAGATCTCTGAGCTCATCCAGCCCAGCCCATGACCTAACATCACCACATGAGCTGGATCAGGGCACTAACTGCCACATCCAGTCTGTCCTTAAACACCTCCAGGGATGGGGACTCCATCACTGCCCTGGGCAGTCCATTCCGGTGTCTGATCAGCCTTTCCCTGAGGAAGGACTTCTTAACATCAAACCTAACCCTTCCCTGGTGCAGTTTCAGGCCCTGCCCTCTAATCCTGTCATTAGCTGCCTGAGAGAAGACCCTGTCCCTCAGCTGTCTATAACTTCCCTTCAGGTAGCTATAGAGCACAGTAGGGTCCCCCCAAAGTATCCTCCAGGCTAAAGCACCCCAGCTCCCTCAGCCTCTCTTCATAAAGACTTTCCCTCTAGTCCCTTCACCAGCCTTGTTGCTTGAGGCACTGTAAGATTGTGGAAGGACTTGCAGTTGCTGTTTGGCTTTGGAGCTCTGTGTCACTACTCAGGCTTGTCTCTGCTTCTGTTCAGCTGGTGATCAGGGCAGTGATTTTTTTTCAGCAGGACTGCACCTCCTGAGCAGATGGGTAGGTCGAGTACTGGCAAGCTCTCAGACAACGGCACTGACCTAAAGTTCTCTGAGTCCTATCTCTATGGCAGGTACATAAAACACCATGGAAACATCGACACTGGGCAAACAGACCTGTTGTCAGAAGGTGTTAGGGCTCCTACTAATCTCTCTTTAGGGGGGTATGAAAAACCCTCCCTGAATACGGACTTGGCCACTGCGTTAGTTACTCAGCTGCTTGGCAGCTCCTTATTGAAAATGCTGAGGACATAATACGGACCTTAATAAAGTCAGTGAAAATTTGGCAAGCGCTTCAGTAGGCTCTTGGTTTCACCGTAGGAAAAGCGTGGTTGAAAAAAAGCAGCTTTGACACACGCCAGGGGTGCTTGTGTCATCAGCGGGATGGAGGTTTATTCCTGTGTTCTTACTGATGGCGAGTAGAGAGAACCTTTTGGCAAGGACACCAAAGACATCGCTTTACCTTCAATGTAGTTTTCTTGGCCCGATTTCTTCCCATTCTCTCCCTTCACTAGCTCTGAGGAGGAAATGCTGCTCTCCAGAGTAGCAGCTGGAGGCTAAGGGATACGGGAACCCCAGTCATCTCTTGAAGATAACTTCTGAGGCTGCCCCTTGCCTGCTTTAGGTGAAGTGTCCTCCACTTGCAACTGCATTTGGAATTAGAAAGACTCGTTGCTTTTGCACTGGAAGATACAGGAATGTTCCCGTCTGATAGCACCAGTGCTGCTCCATAAATACTCCTCAGCTCCCGTCGGGTTTTAAGTGTCTGTGGGCACAGACTTGGTAGTGGTTGCTGCTTTCCTTCTCTCCTCGCCCTGCACCAGTCAACACTTGGTTGTTGTTGTTGTGTGGTTATGGCAAAGCTGTTCCTTGGGATTTTTACTCCCTTATTTTTAATCAGCTCTGTACTTCAAGAATAATGAGGTACAAGTTGTCGTTTGGCTGAGAGAAAGGGAGCTCTGTGGATATTTATAACACTACTAACGGCATTTCAGCGCCCCGAGGAAGAACAACAGCGCAGTTTCCCATCCTGAGCTGTGTCAGATGTGGCAGGCGGGCAGCGATGCTCTGCTCCCTTCAGCAGGGGAGGATGAACCGAGAATGGGATTTTTTCCAAGCTGTTACTTAACTGACATTAGCATATGAAGGCACAGAAGGCATGACCTCTAATCCAGCGGGCCCACTAACCGATCTGCCTGCTTGAATGCCTCATTGTAGGGATGCTGAACGGAAAGCATTGCATCAGAGCAGAGACAGAAATCGTGTCTCCAGAACTTGCCCTTGTCTCTAGAACTATGTCTTGTCTCTAGAACTTGCATATTTAGGTGCGTGGCTCCATGAGCCCATCCCACACCTAACACCTGCACACTCAGAGCTCCCATCTGCAGTTGCATTAACCAGTGAGGTACCCTCCAAAGCACAGCCCTTTGCGTGTGAGCTGACAGACAGTTTCCCAAGCATGAGAAAGGACAGCGTTGGCTTTCTCTCTGTCCCAGAAGTGTACCTGGTCCTAGTTACATGTGGACCTTCTGCTGTTTATTTCCATAGTGATTCAATTGGAGGTGGTAAATTAGTTTCAAGGGTCATTAGTGGAAGAGGTGGGTAGGTTCTATTACATTACTGTGAAAAGCTGGAGCTGAGATTGTGAAATGAAAACTGATGAGTTCCAGGAAACAGAATGGGATAGTGAAGCAAACTAGTGTTTAGATGATACTGTGTAAAGGCCCAGAGAGTCTTCAGTCTAAACTGGAATACATATTTCACAGAATAACAGAATTATTGAGGCTGGAAAAGACCTCTGAGCTCATCCAGCCCAGCCCATGACCAGATATCACAACATCAGCCAGACCAGGGCACTAAGTGCCACATCCAGTCTGTTCTTTAACACCTCCAGGGATGGGGATACCACCACCACCCTAGACATTCCGTTCCAAGCTCTGAGCGCCCTTTCCCTGAGGAAGGGCTTCCTAACACCCAACCTAACCCTCTCCTGGCAGCTTCAGGCTCCAGCCTCTCATCCTGTCATAGTTTCCTGGGAGAAGAGCCCGATCCCCACCTGTCTACAACCTCCCTTCAGGTAGTTATAGAGAGTGGTGAGGTCTCCCCCTGAGTCTCCTCTTCTCCAGGCTAAACAACCCCAGCACCCACAGCCTCTCCTCACAGGACTTTCCCTCTAGTCCCTTCACCAGCCTTGTTGTTCTCCTCTGGACCCACTCCAGTACCTCTTGAAGTGAGTGGCCCAGCACTGCCCGCAGTACTCGAGGTGAGGCATCACCAGTGCCTTTACTTTTCCAAAGAGGTTGCAGCTGTTGCAAGAGGCTCCAGAGAGGTCAACCCGGCTGGAGGGCCAGCTGAGGAATAATTTTAATGGGAGGGACAAACACACCAAAGCAACACTGTGATTTTTGTTGCACTGAGTTTTCTTGTAACGTGTGTTCAGCATCCGGCTGGTTTCTGAGTTGGGTTTGCACCAACCACCCGCGGGGATGCAGCTGATGTTAATGGGAACTGAGAAGTTGGAGAACTCACTTGCAACTGCTCTTCTGTGCCGAAGAGAGCACGTGGTCAGCCCACAGGGCTGGCAGGGTTGTGTCCCAACATGCCGATAGACACAAAATACTAATGCCTCAGTGCTCTTTGGTGACGATTGACAGTCCAGACACTGAGATGGCACATTGCTCTGCCAGCAGCCTGGGGAAAGCTGTTCTGACATCGCCAACCCACTTGGCAGCAGAGCCATGGCTGGCCCGCAGCACCTGATGACTCAGTCAAGTCCTGGAGTTGTTATTGCCGTGGAAGAAGTCATTCTGTTCTTGAATTCCTTTTGCACAGCCCATGGCTCAGTTGGATGCAGACCAAGGCTTGTCGTTAGTCGAAATTATAATACCAAAGTCTCGGGGCTGAACGAACCATGACTGTAGATTCTGCACTGGAGCTAGTAGTCCTGAAGGGTTTTCTTTATCACGAGAGAGTCTACCAGCAGTTCAGTCTACTTTGCTACCTCTTGGGATAGCACTGCAGGCACCCTCTTTCTGTTAGCCCACCTGTGTTAGCCCCATGGGCCATGCCATCACCCTTTGTCCCCATGTGCTTTCTTTACCCAAGAGACTAGATTCTCAGAGCTTAGGTCTTCACTCATGCTAGGAGCTTACAGCTCTGTCCTGCTCCCTTCTCTTCCCTCTGTCTGCCTGTTGCTCGGAGGTTTGTTTTGCTTAGGTGGAGAAGCCAAGGGGCAAGCCACAGTGGTTTTATTTTGCTTTTGCTTGGGTGCCATGGTAAATGTGAGTGGAAATTGTGCCTGAAATCTGCCCGGAGAGTTAACATCTTAAGGTGGGCAAAACCATAACCTGTGAGAGAGTCTCTTGTGCTCCAAGAGGTTGCACAGATGCGCTTCTGCTTCCCTGAGCTTGTGGTGGTTTCTACTGCCCAGGGCTGTAGTTTGGGGCAGTTTTGAGACCTGTAACATCGGTCGTCACTGTTGGAAACCAGACCTTGTTAGGAGTTGGAGCCTGTTTCAGAATCTTAGCTTCTTCCCTGAATTATCTGGTCTGAAGTTAAGAGAGCAGAGGTGCATTTCATTGTTATTCAGAGGAGCAGCAGCCATGCAGTCCTCTTTGTTCTCTTACTTAAAGGTATCTAGTTGCTTCTCCTGGGTGATCCTAAAAACCCTAAGGAGGTTGAACCGTGGACTGAAAGTCATCTTTCAGGTTAATCCTCTGCCTTCAGGAGTCTGCACATCCCCTCCAGTGCAGAGGCAAAGTGGCTGTTACAGGCAGGAAACGAGCGAGAAGGTGGTGCAGCTTTTTTCATAGAGGTGGGATGTGGCACCCACAGGGTCTGCAGGCAGCGAGGTCAGCTGGAGGGTTCATTCCTCAACCTGTAACGCTGGTTTGGACTCGCTCTTCATTGCACTGGGAAGGTGCTGGGTGTTTGAGGATCCGCTGGCCTCTAGTGGTGACGCTGGGTAGGAGCTGCAAGTATCTGGGCAGGGTTAGTGTCTGTGCTGAAAAAATCGCAGAATCACAGAATTACTGAGGCTGGAAAAGACCTCTGAGCTCATCCAGCCCAGCCCAGCACCTAACATCACCACATCAACCAGACCAGGGCACTAAGGGCCACAGCCAGTCTGTCCTTAAACACCTCCAAGGATGGGGACTCCACCACCTTGCTGAGCAGTCCATTGTCTGTGATCACTGTTTCTGTGAGGAAGGGCTTCCTAACATCCCACCTAACCCTCCCCTGGCGCAGCTTCAGACCCTGCCCTCTCATCCTATCAGTAGTTGCCTAGGAGAAGAGCCTGACCCCTACCTATCTACAGCTTCCCTTCAGGTAGTTGTAGAGAGGGATAAGGTGCCCCCTGAGTCTCCTCCAGGCTAAATGACCCCAGCTCCCTCAGCCTCTCTTTATCAGACTTTCTCTGCAGTCCCTACTCCAGCCTAGTTGCTGCTCTAGATCTGCTCCAGCCCCTCAATCTCTTGAAGTGAGTGTCCTAGAACTCCCCAGTACTGGAGGGGAGGCCTCCCCAGTGCCCAGCACAGGGAGAGAATGAAGTCTCTAGTCCTGCTGGCCACACTATGGCTGATCCAAGCCAAGATGCCTTTCATGTCACCTGGGCACACTGCTGGCTCATATTTTGCTGTTTTTTGACCAGGACTGCCAGGTTCCCCTCTATCAGGCTGCTCTCCAGCCACTCATCCCCAGTCTGTAGCTGAAGGAGGTTATTGTGGCCAAAATGTAGGACCCTGCATTTGGCCCTGTTAAACCTCCACAGGAGGCTCGCGGCACAAAACACTTCAGGTTTGAACCTTCATTATGCCTAAAGAGCTCCTGAAGTAGTTGCAGAAGCTCCTGGACTCCTGTGCAGCAAAAGAAGTTGCGGGTCAAACAAGCTGGATTGTTGTGGATTTGGTTTTTTGTTTGGGCTTTTTGGGAGGATTTTTTATTGGAGTCTTTTGTCACTACGGTGGCTGCGACTAAATGAAACTGCTGGAAGATTCCTGTCTATCACAGTTTAATCAAACAGCTTCCCTACCAAAAGAGGCCAGTAAGCCCTTTCCAATTAAACATCTATCTCCCTGGATTTCCCCTGTCTTCTTCAAGCCTGCCTTCCTTGATCCCATCTTCCTGCCTGTGTCTCTCTACCCTTAGTCTCAAATAATCGAGTTAATTAAGATGCAGGACCCTACCCCTTTTAAAGAGATGTTGCAGGGGGAATTAATTTTTCCTGAGAGCTCCTAGTCTTTTATTTTGATTCTATTTCATTCTTTGACAGACATTTATCCTACTCCTGGGTATTGCCAGTTTTGTAAGTCACACCATATTAAAGAAGTACTTGTGGTGTACCTTGCCTGGTCTTCCCCACGGTACCTCCCAGGATTAGCATCTTGCCTTTCAGCACGCTGCAGTACTGCTTGCAGATGACATTTAACAGCGGAACAGCAGAAGCAAACAAGGCAGTTAATGACCCTCACTAATGATGGGTTTCTGTTCACAGATGTGAAAGGACCACCTACACACAGACTGTCCTGTGGCCAGTCCCCCTACACCGACACCACGACATGGGAAAGGAAATACTGCATCCTGACCGACAGCCAGCTGGTGCTGCTCAACAGGGAGAAAGAGGTGAGACGCTCACATTGACCGCTCAGGATTTGACTCTTGGGCTCTGTTGGTAAAACAAGAAGGCAGCTTTTATCTCCTCCGCATTGTTTTATACATGAGAAGTGTGTGAAAAGGGGGAAAAGTGGAACTAACCTTGTCTGTGTGGAGCACACACTTATAACCCAGCTGGCCCTGATGCTGGTTGCACAGAAGAGGTGGGCAGCAAACTGCATCCACAGCTGCCTCCTGGAGGCTTACAGCCTGCCTTTACGACTGCCACTACGTCTTCCTGTGTTATTGCTGCTTTTAATGGCAGTGAAAGCCACTGCAGCTATGTAAACCACCCTCCTCGTGTCAGTGCAGGTGTAAAGGAAGGGAAAAGTGCAGTAAAGGTAGGGAAAGGGGATTCGTTTGTGTGTGCACTGGGGTGCTGGGCAGAGGAGGTACGTGCAGCCCTCATGCTGTAAAGCCAGCCATGGTGGAGGCACCATGTAAATCATTCAAGAAAGAAGTTAGTCCCCTCTCTTGCTAAACAAATGCAGCAGGGAAAATTGGGTGCCCCTTGGCACAGATCCCCAGAGCTATTAGAGCCATCTTTGCTTTAATTGTAAAATTACTGTGTGTGTACATCTGGCATGTAGCACTTGGCATTGTGCCGGGAAGGTAATGTCAGCGTGGTTAAAGAACAGGAGTGTTTTAGTTGATTGAAACATTGAGCAAACAAATGTCGGTAATTACCTTCTCCTTCGTTATTCCATGATTTATATTTTTTTCTTGTGATATTTGATGTCTAGAGACTGTCACGAAAACATGAGTTGTAGAAGCATTTGATAATACTCCTGGCTGGCTTGGTTTGTTTGTTGAAATCCTCTGTTGTAGATTTACCCTGTTGAAAAACAAACCTTTCATGAAGAAATAGGAAACAGGAGTGTTTTCAAATCGCTGGAATCAATGTTATCACACATAAATGCCCGTGACTTTGAGTCTTGTGCCCTGGCTTTCTACAACTGGAGATCAGCTGAATTTTGTGTGTGCTTTATGGATTCTTTTGGAGCGTCTGCGTGTGGCCCTGTACAGGCTGAGAGACCTGTTCGTGGTATAGCAGTTACTCATCTTCAGCTGTCATCAGTTTTATTTATATGGGCTGAGATATAGAGTAGGAAGAAATGGTTCAGAGAAAGACTCGAGCTATTAGTAGGAGACAACATCAGTGCTAACACGTAGGAGAGGTGATCAAACATGGGGAAAAGGGAAGGTCTGTACCATGGTGTGAGTTTGCTGTGTAATTTCATTTCTAGTCTGACAGGACTGTCACCCAGGCATCTGAAGTACATTCTGAAGACCCTTAAGGACATGCCAGAGTTACTCCTAAAACTGGGCTGTACCAGCACAGCTGGGCTGAAAGGGAGCATCTCATTAAGGAAATGTAGTTGGGAACAACACCGCCTCACATCACAGATGATTAGCTGAAGGTGGTAACAGGGCACTTACGGGTGTCTGCTGCCTCATACAGTTAAGGGCGTTTTGCTGGGAGTGAGATGAGTCTGTGGCTTAGACCCCGAGGAGTGAATACAGGCAGCCTGATGTGAATCCCTGCTGCCTTAAGTCATTCTGTACCACGTCGTGCATTTTGTCAGAAGCTGGAGAATTCACTATCAGACTGCACAGCACCTGCGTTTGGAGTACAGAGGTACCCCAGGCAGTCCAGCAGTAGAGGAGCAGCCTGCAGTATGCTTGCTGGGTGATGGCACTGAGAAATATCTTGTGCTGGGAAGCACTGCCTGCAGATGGGCTGAGCAGACCTGCCTTTGGTGCTGGTGTGACTTCACACGCTGGGGATGTGATTCACAAGGTAGTTGCTGGAGTCAGATTGGCCATTCTGACTTTCAAGTAATTTGGGACTACTGTAAGTGAAAGGGAACTCCTTGCAGAGTTATGAGTCCGGAGGAAAAGAAAAGGTGGTTTCAGTCTGCCTTCAGAGTCTGCTCTCCTAGCAGTGTACACACTGTCCCTTACAGAGACAGAGAGAACTGGGGGTAGGAGAGATACACAGCTGGTACTCTGGATTTGTACCTTCTCCTTCTTTTTTCTGGAATAAAAATGTGGCTTGTAGCTTCCACGAGAGAGGGGAGGGGAGGCAACCGGGTTTAACTGAACTTGGCAAGTCACTCAGAGTTGAAAGAGGCTCTGTGAGATGTGAACAAAGGCCCAAGGCAGCGCTGGGGAGATGCTTGGGAAGAGCGTAATGATTGAAAGGTATGTGGGAGGGGAATTGCAGAAAGCCCAGGGTGGGACCACAGGAACAGGGAGCCTGAGCAAAAGGCCGAGTGGAAGAGAGAAAAAGGCGATTCCTTATTCCTTAAAGAAGAAAGTGGAAAATTATGTTTAGAGTAAAATTACTGGGAAGGTGATGCTGGAGGAAGCTTTTAGTTAACCTGAAATGAGGTGAGAGGAAACAGGAGCTGAACATGATGGAGGTTCCTGCTCTGACCATGCTGGTCACGTTTTCTTAGAAACAACACGAGGTTCAGCAGGTGGGATGTGGGGAGGAGGAAGAAATGTCACCAGCAGCCTGCCCATGCAGCCGAAAGGGAGCACCTGCATCATCACAGGGCTGGTGTTGTTTGAAAACTGTCAGTCTGGAGCACCTCATTGTATTCTCCGTGCATCTGCTTTGTTATTTCATGGAATAAAAATCCAAGAAGCGTAGCCTGTGGGAAATTGAAAGGGAACAGAGGCGTTTGATGTTCGTAATGCTTTGTAAAATCATTATGCAAGTATGTGTGTCAGAGCCAAAACATAGGGAAACAGAGGCAAAATGCAAAGGGGTAAATGAAAGCTGTCTTCATTACTAAAGAATCTCAGACCAGTAGGGGTTGGGAGGGACCTCTGAAGATCATCTGTTCCAACACCTTGCTAGAGCAGAATCCCCTCGAGCAGCTCTTTCAAGTGTAAGGCTGAGTTTGGCTTCTTTCAGTCAATGCCGTTCAAACGCGGCGTTACGATCTGCACAGCTTTTTAAGACCGAGGGAACAGCACAGCGCAAACACAAGAGTAGGTTGGAGATTGGAGACATTGCGAGGTGCTGCTGGATCCAAAAATATCTGTAATTACACAGACTGAAATAGTCTGGTGGTGGTATCACCCTGTGCAGTGTAGAAAGATCTTAATTACTTGATACCTCGTCAACCTTGTAAAATGAAACTAGGTGAGACTGAAGAATGAAGATGATTAATGAAGGGAAGAGATTGATGCCCAAAGAGTAAGTAGAAAGAAAATTAATCCCTGTAGGGAGATGAGAGGAGGAATCATGAGAGACAGGAGATGTGCAATTACTACATGTTGTGGTGCAGTAAGAACACCTAGCAGTGCCTTCCGAGAGTAGAACAAGTCTAGATTGATTCATTAACAGATCAGGTGGGCTTTCTACAAGGTAGACGAGTTTCCCACTGTCAGGAAATGTTAGCTCCTCTCGTTGTTCGTGAGCCTGTTCCACGTGAGGGCACAGAAGAGACGCGTCTGCTGGATCAGTGCCATTGAAACAGGAGTAAGGGAATGAGGTAGAGTTTATGACGAGGTATCAGATGGATAATCCATGGCACAGAGCTTTCATGAGGAGTGTGACAAATGGCTGCATCTGGTTTGAGGCTGCTTTTTAGTCTTGAACTTGGCTGCGGTCCTGCAGAGAGCCTTTTAGTTTTGTGCCTGCTTGATAAGGAAGAACAACACTCGTGACTTTGTTAGACTCTTCCTTTTTCCTTCCTGCACCCAGACCTTTGGATTTAGAGGTGGTTTTAATCAAGGGCAAAGGATAGTAAAGATCTGTATTCCCTGTGACAAGATTTACTGCTTCTCAGTGCTGGTGACAGAGGCCAGCAGCAGGACATATCCGATGAGTTTTCCTACTTCTCCTGCCACAGCCACCGGTAGTGGAGCACAGAGGTGATCCCAAGAGGAAACAGCAAGAGCAAACACCGATGCGTGGGGTCCCCGGGGGAGGTTCTCCAGAAATGCCCCCTGCCCTTCTCAAAAGACACGTCACACCGCTGTCTGTATTTGCCGCAGCAAATAGGCTTTGCCTGTGCGTCAGAGTTCATCAAAGCTTAACCCAGTCCTAAGAACAGATTTGCTTCCAGTCCCAAATGAATTTAATTATTCATTTTTCAAGAGCCCAGAGAAATGTTTTGTCGTCAACATTGTTAAAATGGATTTCCATGTCAGCCAGTGTTTAACTTTCCAGAGGAAGTTAAAAGATGCAGATGTATTGTTTAACTGTTTCGTAGACGTGATTCCAAAATTCCTCATTACTGGCTCAGAAAATGAACGTAGCTTCTTCACCAAGGAGCCTTTTTTTAGTGCACAGCCTTAACTGTGTTTCCCTAGTCTGGGCAAACGTTGCGTACAAAAGGACGAGTGACCCAGAATTAGGACCTGAGCTCTTGGATGACCTTCCTAATGGCTCTCTTCCTCTGTGAAGATAAATCCTATCTCTGGTATGCAGAAGCAGCTTTGTCTTTGACACTGGCTCCGGTGTGCTGCAGCCTGTTTGCTTTTCCCAAGGACACAGAGGACAGCGTGGCTTCAATCACCACTGTCCTCCTCACCCTCAGCAGCAAGGCAGTGCATCCAGAGCATCACCACAGTTGTCAGGGTGGTAATGGTGCTTTTTCTTCATGCCAGCAGTCTCAAGAACAATTCTGGGCATAGGTGCACCAGTTCACTGAGGAATGAGGATTGCAGGGAGGTAGTGGGACAAGGGAAAGTGTAGAGTCTTGCATCTGGGCAAGAACAACCCCAGGGACCAGTATAGGTTGGGGACTGACCTGTTGGAGAGCAGTGTAGGAGAAAGGGACCTGGCGGTCCTAGTGGACAGCAGGATGACTCTGAGCCAGCAATGTGCTCTTGTGGCCAAGAGGGCCAACAGTATTCTCAGCGGGATCAGAAGTGGGGTGGTTAGCAGATCAAGAGAGGTCTTTCTCTCCCTCTACTCTGCACTGGTGAGACTGCATGTGGAGTATTGTGTCCAGTTGTGGGTCCCTGTCAGTCCCTCAGTTCAAGAAGGACACAGAGCTGCTGGAGGGAGGAGCAATGAAGAAGATGAAGTAGAACCCCTGCCTTCTGAGGAAAGGCTGAGGGAGCTGGGTCTCTTTAGCTTGGAGATGAGGAGACTGAGGGGTGCCCTCCTTAAATCTATAAATATGGGAGTGGTGGGTGTCAGGAAGATGGAGCCAAGACCTTGTCAATGTCATCTGGTGATAGGACAAGGGGCAATGAGTGCAAGCTAGAACAAAGGAGGTTCCCTCTAAATATCAGAAGGAACTTCTTCCCAGTGAGGGTAACGGAGCACTGGAAAAGGCTGTCCAGGGGGATTCTAAGATCCCTAATGATTCTCTGGTCCTATGCTTTTGGGGTGTGCTGCAATAGGCTTGTGCTAATGGCCATTCTGGAAGTAAACAGCTTGCAGCATCCCATCAAAAGTGCTCTGAAAGAGGGGCAGAAGAGGTGCTGGAGCAAAAGGGGTTAACACTAAATGGAGCCTCCAGATGAAAATGGAAAATCTAATATGTGAACTTGATTGAATGAATGCGACAGAAACTAACAAAATTAGTCTCTGCTTAAGCTCCTAATGGGGTTTCACACTGCGATTGTTCGGTGAAGGAGTTGCTGTGAACATCTACCAGTGAAGAAAGCAGCTTTAACAGAATAACCACTGTAGAGCTTAGGAACTTGTTTTCAAAAACGAGTGCTGTTTGAAGGAGACAGATAGACCAGCACAGTAATAAATAGCATTAAAAAATGACCTTAAGAGAATGCTAAGTGCTTAAAAGTCAGGAAATGCCAGGACTAGTTTGTGAGAGCCACTGTAGTGCAGCCCGTTTCTAAAATAGAACCGTATCTGGTACATCTCTTAACAGCATTCACCACCAAAAATAATATCTTCTTGTTTCTTGTTAGTGTTTGGGTCTCAGAGATGGTTGGAGATAGGAAAGGGTAAGCAGCACAGGAAGCATTCTGATTAGGGATCAGAAGGGACCTCAAAAATCATGTAGTCAAGTCCCCCTGCCACAGCTGGATCACCTAGACCAGGTTGCACGGGAACAGACCCAGGGGGATCTTGAACATTTCCAGAGAAGGAGACTCCACAACCCCCCTGGGCAGCCTGTTCCAATGCTCCAGTACCCTCCCTGTGATGAAGTTGGATAGGGCTACTATTCCTTTAGCTGCAAGCTGTCTTTTACATAGCTGCATGAAGAGAAGCTGCTTTATCACATGTTGCACAGTTGTGCAGCTGAAGCCCACGGCCTCATCAGGAGTGTGCTGAGCCCTGCCACCAGCCCCTCGATGCTCCATCTCTCCTTCATCCCTTGGGATGTCTTAGAACAGTTGCAAAGCTTAAAGTGACCAAACTAGCTCCAGACATGATACCAGACAGCAGATGAGCAGCTTCACAGATTTAATCTTCTCTGTAAGTAACCCTGTGGTACCTAATACAGACCAGGAATATGATTGTCCAAGTGCTTACAGCAACAGCTGGAGCAACTCCATAGCGCTGTCACCCGGGTTGAAATGACAGCAAATCCTGTAGTTCACCAATACCGAGATAAACCTGATAGCTGAGCACGCAGAGACCTGCAAAACCGTGGGGAGGGACAGAGTGGCAGGCTAGCAGGATGTAGGGCAGGGCTTCCTGGGCCATGCAGCTCTGACCACCCAGCAGGCCGAGGGATTCCCAGTTCCCCCAGTGGGAAGTCCTCTTCTTTATATATGGAGGTACTAACCAGACTTGTTTCACCGTGGCATGAGGTCAGGAAGTGCTGTGTAAGGCTGCTCTGGCCCCACGTGCTGTCCCATCGGTGGGCTCTTGGATAAGGAAACAGATTGCCATGGGCCGGGAACCTTGTTGCCAGGACAGGTTCTTCTTGCTGGCTCCATCTCTAGAGCCAGCCTTTCACCAGCTCAGAGGTTCTTTGCTGTCTTTTGCCTTTTGAACCTCTTCAGAACAACCTTCATGTTCTTCAGAAGGGTGAAGAATGCTTTCCTCCTGATGGAGGCAGTGTTCTCCTGCCTTTTGACGGGCTGAACCCAGGCTGCAGGGCTATCCAGATGGCTCTTGTGCAGAGCAGGTAGCTGTGGAAGTTCTTCTCTGCCTGCCTTTCTGCATGCAGACTAACCAAGGCTTGAATGATTAACCTGTGCTGATCATGCAGGCAAGATCAGGATGCAAAACAGTGTCCATGTACATTCATAGAATCATAGAATCATCAGGGATTGGAAGGGACCTCAAAAGATCATCTAGTCCAATCCTCTGATGCATCAGGATCACCGAGACCAAGCCACAGAACAGAACATTACACATTGGAAGTGACCTGGAAAAATCATCCAGTCCAATCCCCCTGCCACAGCAGGATCACCCAGACCAAGTCCAGGAGGGTTTCAAACGTCTCTAGAGATGGAGACTCCACAAACCACCTGGGCAGCCCCCTCCAGTGCCCCGTCACCCTCACTGGGAAACCCTCCTGTAGTAGTTGGGTCCTTTTCCTCATCCTCCAAATCCTGTTGTCTGTTCTTGAGGACTGGATTTGGAGTCCAGCAGGCTCCATTTTCTTCCCACACAATGGAGCTGTTGGACTCAGTGCCCTGCAGCTGTTAACGAGAAGGTAGCTTGATGTACAACAAGGCAGAGTTGGGAAGGGAGCAAACCCTGGCAGGTCAAGTTCTGCCAAACCTTTCAGAAGATAAACAAGATCTTTATAAACCCTGTCCTTTTAAAGAGAATTTTACTACTGTGGCATAGTGAGGGCTCCAAGCCTTTCATAGAGCCTTCTGAGGTCCCACTTTTAGGATGAGTTTGAATGGTAGAAGGTATCCTCTGCCTCCGTGTGCCTGGTATGACCCGTGGAACGTCTGTTTTTCTTTGATGTGCTGTGTCTGATCTCTGAATACGTGCTGAGGCTGCAAAAACACTCTTGTAATTCCAAAGTTTTACCCACAGCCTCCTGTCCCGCAGCCTCTGCCTGCCTGGAAACGGGCAAGACTGGGTAGCAGTGGCTCTGGCAGAAAAGAACCAGTTTGGAAAGGAAGGACAGTTGTGTTAGTCACCCTGTCAGAGGTGTTTGGGCTTGATGGTACCTCTGGGATGCGGGCTGCTGCACATCCCTGTGTGTCCGAACACTCCTCACCGCTGCAGCAAGGGCCTTGGGAATTCCACAGTGGAGCTGGGCATGCTGAGCTGTGCCTGAAAGTCATCACTGGATGAGCACAACATCCAGTTCCTAACCGGACATCATGTTAACTGTCAGCATCCTTCCACGCAGGTGCCTATCGATGGGGTCCAGGAGCCGGCGGCCGATGCTGCCAAGGGTCGCTGCCTGCGCCGGACAGTGAGTGTCCCCTCGGAGGGCCAGTTCCCCGAGTACCCAGCAGAGGGGGCCACCAAACTGGGTAAGTGAGGCCTGCCTGGCACACTCAGGGGTTCATTTGTAGCTGGTACCCAGCAGCATCCCCGCCAAGGAGCCTGAGGTGGTGGGGTTGTGTGGCGTCTGAGAGGTGATGGAGCGGGTCCTGCGACCGTGGTGTTGTTTGTGAATGTCTCCAGCAACTGGACTGCAGGATTTATTCAAACATCAGTGAGGGTACCAGAGAAGCTGCGCACAGGGAAGTTGGCAGGTGGCTGGAGAGCCCTGTTTACAAAACAAAGGTCGACAGCAGAGCAGCTTTTGCAGACAGCTCTAAGTGTAACCAGCTGTTGGTTCTGGTTGTTGGAACAGTTAGGTGGTCCCGTTTTACCTCTCTGGAGTTTCCTTTGCTTGATATTTTCACAAGTAGTGAAGAGCAGGTTTTTCTCTAACTTACCTCATGCCTCTTCAGGGCGCAGGTCCTAAAAGAACCAGCCGATTGCTGCCGTCGGCTGTATTAACACCTGTTGAAATGTAAGGAAAGCAAACGAAATCACAGGTATTAAAACAACAGACAGAAGTGCTGCTGCAGTTGTTTCCCAAGTCCAGATTTGGCCAAGTTCCCTCCTTTGTGGTTGCATAAAGAGTACCCTTGCAGCACTTTCCAGAAGAAAGGAAGAGTGAAGGGAGGAACAGAGCACACACAGGTAAACTCTTTCTACTCCCAGCCTCTGCCAGCAGGTTTCCTTGGCACAGGCTGATAGGATCTAGGAGCAAATCTTTCCTTAGTTCAGCTGTAAAAAACACCAATCCTGGGAAAGAGGGAGCTATGAGGAACAAACCACCAGGCATCTTGAGACAGCAGAGCAGCCTCCATCAGTTTGGTATCTTTGGTTTCAGAAGTGAAGAGCAGGTAAGGGGATTTTCATCTCGGCTGTGAATCCTTAAGCCAAAGAATTGTATTCAGTGAGAATTACTCAGGAGTAATTAAAATCCCACTCTTCTAGATAGTTAATTAACACGTTGCTACTGTAGTACTTATTTATTTGCACTTGCCAGTAGCACCAACTCTTCCTTATTCATTGAGAAAGGCAGATAGGGTCCTTTAGTTGGACTTGATTCATGGATTGGAAGTCTGCAAAGAAACAGGGCAGGTGGGGGATGTAGGAGGGAAAACTGCAAATACTTGGGGATGAGTGACATAAACAGGAGCCCCTATTGGATTTGTTGGTGGCATTTCAAATGCAGCTCTGCATTAGCATCTTGTTTTGCCACACAAACAGATACTCATTCTTGTTTGGAACTAAAACTAGCATTAAACATGTTTACACAGTGCTGTGTGCCAAGCGCTTGCCCCAGGCATGTGGCTACTGAGGTGATTCAAGACTCATACAGCAACCCATCTGTGTGAGCCAACGAGTATTACTTGCAGCTTTGCAGGCTAGGAAGACCTTTAAATCTAGGATTTAATTGCCTTTTTCTGCACACAGTAGAGGAATTTCTAGACTTCACTGATCCCCTGAACAGCTGGAAATTCCAGTGTTAGGTTTTCATCACCTTGTAACCATCTTCATCTTCTGAGGCTGTGGTGCAGAAGGATGTCTGAGCTGTTTGGGAACATCCCTTACTGTGTATTTTGCTGCAGTTTTAGATGCATGTGGCCTCCTGCAGCACGTGGCATGCTACTTGATGCATGCCTGGTAAGACTGCATTAAAAGTACAAGAAAAACTTGGATCCATGTGGTCTTCATACGAGAGCTGCAACAAGTGAATACAGATGTCACGAAGTGTGTAGCTAGAGGTCATGCGGTGAGAGAGGAAGGAGAGAGATGTGAGAAGGAGAACAAACAGGTGCTGTCTGTACTGTGGGTTAGGATAAGGTGTGAAGGAAGGTTATATAAGATCTCGTATTGCAGTGATCTAGGTAGTTCCTTTGTGTTTGCATCCTGACTAGACATGTCTTGTCCCATGATTGCAGAATTCCTACTAATGGAAGAAGGTGGATTAATAGGAGGCAGTGAGAATAGCTTTGTGTCAAGATGTTGAATCAGAGGGCAAACTGGTGAAGGAAACCATTGAACCTTAGTTCAAGGACACAGCGCTGCTTGAGAGAGTTCAGCACAGAGCCACAAAGATGATGAAGAGAGTGGAGCATCTCCCTGATGAGGAAAGGCTGAGGGAGCTGGGTCTCTTCAGCTTGGAAAAAAAGGAGACTGACAGGGACCGCATTAACGTTGAACAATATGGAAAGGACGGTTGTCAGGAAGAAAGAGCCAGGCTCTGCTCAGTGTCATCTAATGATAGGACAAGGGGCAGTGGGTGTCAGCTGGAACACTGGAGGTTCCTCATTAGGATGAGAAGAAACTTCTTCCCAATGGAGGTGACAGAGCACTGAAAGGGACTGCCCAGGGGGGTTGTGGAGTCTCCTTCTCTGGAGACATTCCAGACCCGCCTGGATCTGTTCCTGTGCGTCTTGGTCTAAGTGGTCGTGCTGTGGCAGGGGGATTGGACTGGGTGATCTTTCTAGGTCCCTTCCAGTCCCCAACAGCCTGTGAGTCTGTGATTATAAAGAGAAAGAAACAGTTGGTGGCAATCAGAACGTATCCTCAGCAGTGCAGAGAACAAATGGACCAAAATAGCTTTGGAATGGACACCAAAAGCTGAAAAGTGCAGCAGAGGCAGCTAAAATATCTGCTAGAGGAACAGCTATGCAGAGCTGATAAGAATATCTAGCTCGTCCTAGAGAAGCATGTGTGTAACATGGCAACAGCAGGCATTGCATCTTACCATGGTATCTGACATTACTGCTTGCAGAGCAGCTACTTAGGGCTGGCTATAGAGTAGGGGTTAAAGCACGGCACTGGCATTTGCTCTTTACACAAGTAAGACTGCCAGAACTCTCTTGATTGATTGATTGCTTGCTTGATTGATTGATTGAAACAAAAAAGGTATAAATCAGGTGGCAAAACACTTTCTCATTGGTGGCAGTATACCTACACATCATATGAAACATCAAGTATCGTGTGAGGTCAAGCCTTTTGTTAGTGGAGCAGCTGGAACAGTGTGTGTTCTTCAGGGGCTCTGCGTAATCAGCAGTAGAGCCCGTTCTGCACATTTTTGTGGCATTCTTTAGAGCACTGCGCACACATCCTTGCAGCACCATTCCTAGGAAGTGTGTGGGAGAGAAACTGCCCACGTTACAGCTGAGAAGCTGAAGCAGGAGGTGTGTAACTTACCAGAGGTCAACATGAAGTCAAGTGTGCCTTGCCCAAGGGCTGTGGTAGTCGTTCTTGCCGTCTCTTTCATTTTTACCCTTGCTGCAGGGTTGGCTCAGCTGTTGGCAAGGCAGCTGCTGAACCACCGTGGTTTACAGTCCCCTGTACCAAGATAGACACCAATTTCCACATACTTCAGTACAGTAAGCTGTAATTTGTGATGGTTCAGCAGCTGCCAGAAGAGCAGCTGAGCCATCCCTTCTGTGCAGGCTCAAACCGCTGTGGTCACCCTCGACCAGAGCCAGAGGGGCCGACACAAAGATAAAACACAAGATAGAACGTAATAAGATCATTGAAAAGCTGTAACTCCAGAGGACTCTCACCATCTCCCGATAGCTTAAGAGCTCAGCCTCTGCTTGCAGGCAGCGGGGACGTGGCGTCTTATGTTGAAAGGTTTAATCCTGTGTGTAAGGTACACAGTGTGCGGAGTCGTGTCAGCAAGCCGCCTGGTAAATACGTGCCGAGAGATGTCTTTGTACGTCATCGTGGCAGTAGTACCTCGCTGCGAGTGAGCAGGCACGCTCTAAGTAAGTCATTTACTTGCCAGAATTGAATCGTGGATTTCAGCACTTACTGAGGGGTGCTCCTGTTCAGGGAAGCTATAAATGTAGCTGTAATTCTCCCAAACTCCAGCTCCCTCTTGTTTCAAGCGTCCCTTTCAGTGGACTCATTCCATAATGAATGTGACAGAGGCCCTAGAGACCATCGCAGGAAGAGGTAAGACAAAGAAAACTCAAGCTGGTCTGTCTCTGTATAGGCTCCACTTGTGCTTCAGACCCTGCTCCTTCTAACAGGTGTATTTTTTCCTGTAGGGGAGATTACAGCCTTTCTAGAGGATAGCTGGTGATGACAGTGTGCTGGAATTAACCATTCACACAGTAAAAGCGTGATTCAGATTTCCACCATTCATGCTGTTTGACAGCCTAGTAACAAGTTACTGCTTCCTTTCCCAAAATAATCCCCTCTTACTCGGCTTCCTTCTCACCACCTGCTCACTCTGAATGAATGCTGTTCAGGGGAAGATGTAGAGAAAGTTTAGATTCTGGCATCTGCCTGCAGCCTGGTGACATTAATAGGAGATTTTCTTTACCAACATCTATGAGAATACCAGGAGGGACTGAGTGTCCTGCCTCTGTACTGCTTTCAGAGGTTGTGTCCAGAGGCTTGGAAGCGGAGCAAGCAGCAGAGGATTAGTTAGCTCTTACAGCAGCTCCTGCCTGGGATGATTGCACAGTTTGTGCTTCTCCTTCAGGTAAAAACTTGTCAGGAGAGAAGAGGCAGTAGCTGAAAAGACTTCTAGGGCTATTTTGATCACTGCTGTTTCCCAAACAAGGTTGTTTGCAACTAAAATAAAGTTGAGACAAGGTTGTTTGCAACTGAAACGCTCAGATGTGAGCCTTGCTTACCGTGTATTCCAGTTGGAATGAGCATGTTGTGGGGAAAGAGTAGATCGGCTCTGTGCTCACCACATAATTACAGTCTTCATGCATGAAGGTTTAGGATGAACCTGGGCAGGGATTCTGCTTCAGAGAGAGGTGTGTAGAGGCATTTAGGCTGCTTTGGAAAAGAGATTGATTGTGACCTGGGCAATGAAACAACCAGCAGTGCACATTCAGTAAAGATTTACCTAAGAAAGATGCAGGAACTGGAAATAATGGACATCCTGAAACCTCTAAAACAGAGGGCTGTCCCCTCATCTTCCACCACTCAACCTCATTTGCTTACAAAGATTATCTGTTGGAAATTGAGGATGAAGAAACACAGCTTATAGCTCTCTGTGTTGAGAGAGTCCAGTGGAGGCCTACGAGGACGATGAAGGGACTGGAATAGCTGCCTTACGAGTTCTAATGTCTATAAATACATGAGGGCTGAGCGACAAGGAGCCAGAGACAACCTCTTTTCACTTATGCCCTGGAATAGGACAAGGGGCAGTGGATTCAAGCTCAAGCACAGGATGTTCTACCTCAACATGAGGAAGAACTTTACTGTAAGGTGGCAGAGCCCTGGAACAGGCTCCCCAGAGAGGGTGTGGAGTCTCCTGCTCTGAGACTTTCCAGACCTGTCTGGATTCATTTCTGAATGATCTGCCCTAGTTTTGGTCCTGCTCTGGCAGCGGGGTTGGACTCGATGATCTTCATAATTCTCTCCCAACCCCTTGTTGTTAAGTCAGCTGTAGGGATTTATGATGTGCCTCAAAATAATTCCCCCAGCAATGCTATGTGCTGTTTCACCCTGTTGCTATCTGCAAAATATCCATCTCCTGTCACCCATTATGCATGGCAGGGATGCAAAAAAGGGCTTTGGCTTTAGCCCTCAAATTGAGGGGTGTGTTGTACAGCAGTATCTCTGGCAGGAAGATGGATTCAGATGTGCTGACTTGACTTGTTTGCAGCTCCCTGGGTTTACCCGATGTGGGCTTGCACGAGCGTGTTCATACACAGGCTCGCAACTAGACTTGTGAGAGAGATTCGCCTCATCTCCTGTGCATGCCCAGGGGTCTGAAGGATCCGATGCATTACTGCCCTTCCTCGGTTAAATTAGCAACCCACCTCAAATGCTTTTTCTTTTTGACCTGCAAGTTCTTTGTACTAAGTATCTCAAGTGTGGGTCCCCTGCAGCTGTAGGCGATGCCAGCACGGGAGGTGCCATTCCACACTCACAGGAGGTGCCATTCCACACTCAGGTGGTTTGTGCTGCTCAGTGGCAGCTGAAGAATTGGCTGTTGCCATAGGCTGCACATTTAGGCTCTGTTCTTTGCTACTTCAGCCCTGACCTGACTGTGTTGCCAGAACCTGTGTGTGGGAACCCTTTGTGAGCTGAGATCTGAAGGGTTTGGCTCAAGTCGTAACATAAACAAGGGTTTGCTAACACCTTTGTGCTTTGCTTGCCTCGCTGTCGAGCGTGCTGGGTCACAGTGTCCTCGTGCTGTGGCAGTTGGATGTGATGTAGCTACACCGAGCTCAACTGAAATTCTAAAAGCATCTTTAGATGACATTGTTTACCCCGCATGTCCTATCCAAAAATGCAAATAGGTGCAACCTGTGAGTTGCATTATAAATAATCTGTGAAATGCAGCTGCCTTTGGGCATCACTGAAGAACCAGCAGGGGCTGCACAGGACAGCAGTTACTGTGTGAAAGTTGTCCTGCTGCCATCTATGTCCAAGGAAGGGGTTCAACAGGAAGCTCTGGGGAAAGCCCCGAAGTAATGTGAAATGTGGGATAGGTGAGGTGCAGTTTGCTCGCCTTGGAAGGACAGAGAGTCTGGACAACTCCACCTGAAATTAAATTAGAGAGGTGAGACGCTGCGCACAGGATTGCTGGATCTCAGTGACATCCCCATGGGCAGCTGGAGATAGTAGTACAGAGAAGATTCATACAATCATCAGGGATCGGGAGGGACATGGAAAGATCATCCAGTCCAATCCCCCTGCCACAGCAGGATCACCTAGACCAGGTCCAGGTGGGTTTCAAACGTCTCCAGAAAAGGAGACTCCACAACCCTCCCAGGCAGCCCCCTCCAGTGCCCCGTCACCCTCCCTGGAAAGAAGTTACAGAATCGGTCAGGGTTGGAAGGGACAACAGGATCATCCAGTTCCAACCCCCCTGCCATGCTGCTATCTGTCTGTTTCTTCAGTAAGGCAAACGAAACCAAGGTGTTGTGTTTTGTTCTGAATGCTGCTGATACTGTATTCCTTTGCCCAGAGATTGTCTGTGCTGAACAAGTTTTGTCACTGAGCAAATCAGGGATGAGTGCAGGGACCAGTTCTGTTCAACATCTTTACTGATTACCTGGATGAGGGGATCAAATCTCCCCTGAGTAAACTGGCGGGTGACACCAAGTTGCAGGGGCAATGTTGATCTGCTGGAGGATGATGCTGCAGAGAGATCTGGACAGGCTGGGTCAATGGCATGAGGTTTAACAGGACCAAGTGCAGGGTACTACATTTTGGCCACAATAACCACCTGCAGCTACAGACTGGGGATGAGTGGCTGGAGAGCAGCCTGATAGAGGGGAACCTGGCAGTACTGATTGGCAGCCTGCTGTTTATGAGCCAGCAGTGTGCCCAGATAGCACGAAAGGCCAATGGCATCCTGGCTTGTACCAGCAATACTGTGGCCAGCAGGACTAGAGACAGAATTCTCCCCCTGTACTGGGCACTGGAGAGGCCTCCCCTTGAGTACTGGGGGCAGTTCTGGGATGGAGCAGGTCCAAAGGAGCAATGTGGCTGGGGAAAGGGACTGGAGGGAAAGTCTGATGAGGAGAGGCTGAGAGAGCTGGTGTTGGTTAAGAAGAAGAGAATCAGGGGGCACCTTCTTCCTCTCTTGGACTGCCTGAAGGGAAGTTGTAGTCAAGTAGGTGTCAGGTTCTTCTCTCAGGCAACCAGTGACAGGATGAGAGGGCAGGGCCTGAAAGAAGGGTTAGCACACGGGAGGGTTCAGTTGGATCTAAGGAAGCCCTTCCTCCTGGAAAGGGTGAGCAGACACTGGAATGGGCTGCCCAGGGTAGTGGTGGAATCCCCATCCTCAGAGATGTTTAAGGACAGACTGGCTGTGGCCTGTAGTGCTCTTGTCTAACTGATGTGGTCACTGTCCTTGAGAAGGTTCCTAGTAGATGTGGCCCTGGGGAATTGGGTGGGTAGGGTTGGGTTGATGTGGATGATCTTATAGGTGTCTTCCAACCCTAATGATTCGGTGATGTTACAGTCTGATCTGTTGAGCTGAGTTTTCAAATGGTGCTGTAATTGAGCCTCACTCAGACTTCGGTGCTAGTTACAGAACTAGTTGCTGGTCAGTTTATGGCTTCAGCATGAAGTGACGCCTGGCAATGCAAATACTTGTGTGATTGGATTGAGCACAGCTAGTCTGGAGATGGTACAACATTCAATACACAGAGTCCTCTCTGCTGCACCAAGCTGCCTCCCTGCCTTACCCACCCACGGTGATGCTGGCCCTGTCACTCACCTGCCAGCAGAAGCCATTTGACTTCACACAGCAGATCTGTGTTCACAGTGGCAAGTTATCACAGAATCCGATCTGGGAGATGTTCCAGGTAACCCTGCAACCATGTGGGGGCTCCAGCATGAAAGAGATGGTGGGAGCTACTGCTTAAGGGCAGCAGGAGAGCCAGGCTGCTCCCCCAAGGCTGGACTTAGAGTGGCTTGGGCATAACGCAAGTCTGTGCTGTGTTAGCTTTGGTCTGAGCAGTGCGCTTGCAGTAAGAGTGGAGCCACAACAGCAGAGACTGAGCAAGGGCTGTGAGGGATTTTCACAGCTTGTGTCACTGCCCACTTCTGCAGTGAGAGCACTGAAATCTGTGCTCTCACATTCTCACAGCTCCTATTACTTGAGCTACTTCTGGTATGTCTTTGTGCCTGGGAGCCAGGGCTTGTCCCTCACTTCTGCAAACTGCTCCACTGGGGTTTGTACGTTTTTCTGTGCTCAGCACAGCCCTGCAATCCCTATCTCATGGTGGCTATCCACACGCTGTGGTACAGGTTCATCCACTGCTGCAGCAGAGATGTGTTCCTGTAATCTTCATAGAATCATAGAATCCTTAGGGATCAGAAGGGACCTCGAAAGATCATCCAGTCCAATCCTCCTGCCACAGCAGGATCACCCAGACCAGGTCACACAGAAACACATCCAGGTGGGTCTGGAATGTCTCCGGACAAGGAGACTCCACAACCCCCTTGAGCAGCCTGTTCCAAGGCTCTGTTAAACTCGATGGGAAGAAGTTCCTTCTGATATTGACATGGAACCTCCTCTGTTCCAACTGGCACCCATTGCCCTTGTCCTGTCACCAGATGACCTTGAGAAGAGCCTGCTTCCATCCTCCTGATGCCCACCCCTCATCCCTAGATAATGGATGGATGAGACTACACAAAACAGTAGGATTCCTTCAGGTGAGGCTTCAGGGAACTTTAAAGAAACAGAATTGTTCTACCGAAGTGCAGTATGCTGAGAAGTCAAACCATTCCTTTTTATTACTTGACCTTTGGAACTGTCACTTCTGCTTGGTTTAGTGTTGATTCTAGGAGTTTGAATTGGTCTTTTCTTCTCCCATACCCACCCCTTTTCTCAATATACCTTCTCCACATCCACTTCTGGACCCCTCCAACACAGGAAGGTGATTGAGCTGTTGGATCATGTCCAGAGGAGGGCCACGAGGATAAGTGGAGGGCAGGAGCACCTCTCCTACAGGGACAGGCTGAGAGAGTTGGGGGCTGTTCAGCCTGGAGGAGACTCTGCGAAGATCTTAGAGCAGCCTTTCAGTACCTGAAGGGGGCTGCAGGAAAACTGGGGAGGGGCTGTTTCCAAGGGCCTGGAGTGGTAGGAGCAGGGGGAATGAAAGAGGGGAGGTTTGGACTAGAAATGAGGATAAACTTCTTCATGGTGAGGGTGCTGCAACACTGGAGCAGGTTGCCCAGGGAGGTTGTGGCTGTCCCCTCCCTGGAAGTGTTCAAGGCCAGATTGGATGGGGCGTTGAGCACCCTGGTCTAGTGGGGGGTGTCCCTGCTTGTGGCAGGGGGCTTGGAGCTAGATAGACTTTAAAGTCCCTTCCAACCTGAACCTTTCTAGGAATCTGTGAACATGTTGGACATGCTCATAACAAGTAGGTACAGGCAAGCAGGGTTGGGCTTTTACAGAATCAGAATTATTGAGACTCTGAGCTCATCCAGCCCAGCCCATGACCTGACATCACCACATCAGCCAGACCAGGGCACTAAGGGCCACAGGCAGTCTGTCCTTAAACACCTCCAGGGATGGGGATTCCACCACTGCTCTGGGCAGTTCGTTCCAGTGTCTGATCACCCTTTCCAGGAGGAAGGGCTTCCTGACATCCAACCTAACCCTCCCCTGGTGCTAACCCTCCCTTCAGGCCCTGCCCTCTTGTCCTATCATGAGTTGCCTGGGAGAAGATCCTGACCCCCACCTGACTCTAACTTCCTAGATTGTGGTAAGTTCCCCCCTGAATCGTCTCCAGTCTAGATCACTGCAGTAATCAATGAGCTGCCCTGTATCTTGCCTCAGGAGTTCTCAAAACCTGTGAATCCTCATGTGTTTGGTTTGGCCCTACGGGATGCTGATATGGCCTTTGGCAGGTTCCTCCTGTGCTGCCCCGGACGAAACATCTCTGTAGGTTTTCAGTGAAAGGCTTGTGTTGGCTGCATAAGAAGTGCTGCAGAACTTTTCTATCACTGCTGCCCTGGCACCTGGAGTTGTGGGAGATTTTATTCCTCGGTTGAAGATGGTAAAACTTGCTAAGAATTCTAGAGTAGGGCAAGAAATCCACTCTCAGTTTCCTAGCGGGTCTTTCCATGCAAGATCTCATGAGATTAGTTTTCCATCAGGCAGTAATATTCTTACATCTTCAGGACGGTGTGTGAACATCAGCTAATTAATCTCCACGGTACCTCGGGGAAGCAGACGAGTTGAGGTTTTAAAAAATAAATAAAGGAAGTGGAGTTTTTGGATCTCCCTGTGGCATTTACGCTGAACTGGGGCAGCCACACACCTCCTGTGGGTGAACTACTTTCTTATCGATCCAGAAATAAAAGGATGCGTCATCTATGAGGTGGCTTAGGTGTTAAATTGGACTGACTCACGCATGGAGTGGGTATTTCACTAACCTGCTACCCTATTTGTAAGTGAGGGATCACCCTGTCGTAGGACGAGGGGAGGAAAGGAATTAGAACTGTGATTTTTATCTGCAAAACTGTTGCAGCAGCACAGCAGGGAGATAATTGACTTAAAATAATACAGCAACAGAGGAAAAGTGGGCTGTTGAGCTCCCTTGGAGTTCATCAGAAACTCTTCTAACAGGCACCTTGGTGTTGCAAGCAAATCCCTGATTCCCAAAAGAAGCCCAGGAGATGGAGGGGACTCTATGTTCTAGCAGTGATTAGTGTCCATTAAGAGTCAACCCACTGTCCAGTAAATGCTTTTAGCTACAAGCTACTAATTCTTGATGCACATCTGAGACTGCTTTTTCATGTGCATTACCCTGTGAAGGACTGGTTTTCTGCTTTCTTTCCATCTCTGATGGAACAGCAAAATAATTCCCTGCCTTGCAGCCTTCTTTCAGAGATTTAGATGTCGCTTTGGTGAGAATCTGAGCATCGAAAACCCCAGCCGTCTCACTCGTTCCTCACTTTCCCGCTGTTATGTGGCATGTATGGCCTAAAACAGTAGCAGGAAAGCCAAAACCCGTGGTCACCAACCTTGCTGACCCAAAGATAACAGTGTGGTTGCAATCAACACTGCCCTTACCCTTTGGCTGCGGATGGTGGTGCAGGTTGCTAGTGTAAAGGCTGGGAAACCCAAAGGGAGTTCCGGAGGCTGGTCGGTTTGGTTTGTGGTTGGCTGAGTGCTGTGGTGGGGTTTTGACAGTGAGGGTAAGGTGTTCCTGTTCCACTGCAGAGCAAACAGGAAGGATTTCAGGAATGGTTTGAGATGGATTTCAGCGACTCAGTTTTGGAAGAGGTAGAATAATTAGGGATAGGAAGGGACCTCGAAAGATCATCCAGTCCAATCCCCCTGCCACAGCAGGATCACCCAGACCAAGTCACACAGGAACACAGCCAGGCAGGTCTGGAACATCTCCAGAGAAGGAGACTCCACAACCCCCCTGGGCAGCCTGTTCGATGTTTTATTCCTGTGTCTGGTAAAGCATGTGATGGTGTTGGCAGGCTGCTGGCCACCCACCCACCTGCTCTCATCCTCATTTTCAAGAGGACAGAGAGAAAATTAGGTGAGTAAGTTCATGGGTCAAGAGAATGACAGGGCAACCACTTTCCAATGACAGAGTAAACCAGGCTTCATTTGGGAAAATTAATGTATTGCTAATTCAATTAAGTCCGGAGGAATAAAATCTAAAGCAGCAGCGTCTCCCATCCCTTTTCCAACTTCACACTTTTATTCCTGACTCCCTCACAACCTCTTCTCACAGGGAGTCACCAGCACCCTGCACAGGTAGTCAGGAAGCCAGGGCTCAGTGCAGCCTTCCTGGGTGCATGGACACAGAAGCAAAGGGCCTCATTCTTCCACACTGGCACTGCAATGGAAACCTGTGGGGAAAAGAGGGTCCACACCAAGTACCAGCCTCATGTCACGTTGCTTCTCCCTGATGCTCTTGGCAACGTGATCAGTACAGACATGTGAACCCAGTTCAGTACCTTTTCCTTTCTCCGTGCATATTGCAGTAATCGACCTTAATTCAGATTAGCTGTGCTCTAAGGTGTTAGAGAAACCCAATGATGTGTCCTGGTTTTGCTGAGGTTTTGAACTAATTTTGGAATCCTTTCCATCAGCCCAAGTAGTGGAAAGTTTGCTGAACGCAGGCAGCCGGGTTTTTGATCAATTAAAGTGGAGTATGCTGGCTGTATGAAGGGAATCTCTATTAGAGCATTCTTCTGGTAGCTTCTCTCCCTGCATAATTCGGCATTTTAAGAAATCTTCCACCAGCCAAGCATTCCCATACGGACTTCTAATCTTAAGTAGCTGGGATAGATCATGGGAAGATAGACCCTAAGCTGACATCTTCCCTTTAATTATAAATGATTTATACTAGAAGAAATGGGTTTGCATTTGAAATTTAGATTTTACCTTTGATTTTATTTTTCATAAAGAAACTCCAACTGCCAGTTATTTTCTATTTATCAGTTCTGCTCTGGTGCTCCGGCTCTGCTCACAGGTTCCTTCAGTAGGAGTCAGAAGCTGTAACCATGCTGGGTCTAACTGAAAGCAGCAGAGCCGGCCAGGAACTGGTTAATTCCTTGCACTGATGCTTTTCTTGAGGTTCTGGAAGCAACTTCCTATTCCTCCAATTCCACAGACCTTTTCAAAGGAGAAGTAGGATCTGACACTCCCAGAAGATCAGTTGGTTGAACAAATCACGTGCTGATACTGTCTGGGGGCTTTCTAATCATTATCCTGTGTTACACTCTTTTAGGAATGACTTTTACATCCCAGGTCCCTGCAAGTGGGGTAGATCTTGCGAACAGGGCTCAAAGCAGTTGTGTGCTTTGCCCTTTGTTCCCCCAGTTTATCTTTAAACATCTGCCTAACTCACTGTCCCTTCCCAAGTCTCTGGCAGTGTACAGACAGCTCCTTCAGCATTTCAGAACTCTCGTTTTGAGGTCGGTACAGCAAGGTTTAGGGTTGACAAAAATAGATACTGGGGGGTTGAGCCTTCTCACATCACTAAAAACGGCTCCTCTGCAAGAAACAGGCAGGTTGTGGCCTTATTTCAGAGCTGGGTCTGAAGGTTTAACCCTTCTATTTGAACCCAATTTAAAAGCTAGAAGATTCCTATGTGGAGTGAAATGGAAAAGGAAACATGGAAATGAATCCCAGGAATGTAATCAGGCAAACCTTAAAAAAAGAAGAGAGAAGGCAGAAGGTGCCCGTGGGATCACAGTATCACAGACAGTTAGGGATTGGAAGGGACCTGGAAAGACCGTCCAGTCCAGTCTCCCTGTCGCAGTAGGATCCCCTAGATCCAGTTGGACAGGAACAGTCCAGGAGGGTTTTAAACCTCTCTGAGGAAGGAGACTCCACAGCCCCCTGGGCAGCCCCTTCCAGTGCTCTGTCACCCTCACCGGGAAGAAGTTTCTTCTCATCTTTATGTGGAACCTCCTCTGTTCCAGCTGACTCCCAGTGCCCCTTGTCCTATCATTGGGTGCCACTGAGCAGAGCCAGGCTCCTTCCTCCTGACACCCACCCTTCCCATCTTGCCCAGCATTCATGGGGTCCCCATCAGTCTTCTTTTTTCCAAGCTGAAGAGACCCAGCTCCCTCAACCTTTCCTCATCAGGGAGATGCTCCACTCCCTTCACCATCTTATGGCTCGTGGCTCTCAAGATGCTCTGTGTCCTTCTGCAACTTGAGGGGCGCAGACCTGGACGCAGTGGAAGTGTCAGAACAACTTTGCAGACTGACTTTACCATCCCGGTCCTTCATTTTTCCATCTTTTCTCTCATGCCCTGTGGCGTGTGTGAATTGCCTGGTGTAGCTCCTCCCTCGCGAGATGCTTTTTGTGGCGTTGCTGTGGACGCAGTGGTGGCACAGCCTCTGGAATGAAATGTCCTGTGTAATTATCGCCGTTCGGTATTTTGCAGAGAGAGGGGAGATTGCAGTCGCTTACAAGCCATTACTGCTGCTTTTTTTTTTGGCTGAATCTGCCTCAAGTGAGATCATGAGAGAGTTTTGCCCTGCTGTTTCCAGTAACCGGGCATTTCTGGGCAGCAGGTCAAACCAATTTGCCTTTCGGAGGGGCTGTTTGTTTTATCTCACTGTCGCTGATGACGGGGTTGTTTGGGGGTTGCCTGCTTTTTGAGCTGCTCGTTCTGCTCCGGTGCTGAGCTCGGTGTAGAATCCCTGCGTGAGGGATTAATTGCAAGGTTCTGTTATTTCCTGTGCAGTTGGTATCATTCATCGAGGTTCTTTCCCAATGGCCACGCTCAGCTTTTCACACAGATCCCTCCTGCAAGCTCTGGCATGGGGTAGGGTGGCCAGAGTTACTGAGGAGAAACCCTGCAAGGCCAAAGGAGGTCTGTGCCTAAGAGCACTTAGGACTCAGCCTGAGTAATCCAGGAGGTGGGCAGAATCAGAGGGGGGTGTTGTGCTGCAAACAAGTGGCAAAAAGAGAGTGAAACCAGTGTGTTCAGCTCTTTGCTCCCATATGCTTTCTCTCAAGAACTGCAGAAGGCAGGACAGAGCAACTCCTTCAGCAACAGGCTGAGCAGCTTCGCATTCCTCTTGTGCCTGCTTGTCTGCTCCGGCCCCAGCTGGCAGGTGGGATCTGCAGGGAATCAAGCCCTGCACTGCTCAACTGATCCAGCTTGGCACGCCGTTCTCAGCAGGGACAGTAGCCTGTGAGAGGGACCCTGTTACGATGGCAGCACTCACCAAACTAAAGCAACTACCTGGAAGTTCAGGTCTCAACACTTGTAAAATACACAAGAGAGCTCAGGGAAAGCCTTATGGTATCAGACTTCACCATTTCACTGTCAAACCCACAGATCTTAGATTGAAATTAAAGAAAAACTTCTGAAAAAAACCCGTTCAGGAAACAAGGCAGCCAGAGAAAGAAGTTCATTGTTTGTGCGGGTGACTGTCTGGGGCTCTTCTGGTACTGACTGTTTCCTAAGCTGCAGGACCGTCTGTGGTGGGGTAACATCTTCTAATAAATAGCAGTTCTGTCAAACACGCAGATGTTCCTTGTTCTGCTGACAAAACCGTCTCGCCTGGTTTCTTGTACCCCAGGCGATGAGTGCAGTGGTCCCAGCCTCTTCGCTTTCCCTGTAGCTGATTTTAGACTTGGAGCCAGCTGCTTGAAATCCCTGAATTTTCTCGGCATCAGACACGTTTCTGCTGAAGCAGAGTCTCCTCCTGCCCACACCCCCTTCCACCCCACCCTGAGTGCTCACGCTGTCTCCCAGCTCCCCCACCCTCCCTTGGGACAGGAAAAATGAAGTGTCTGCCAGTCCCGGATAGTTTGTGCGGCCATCCGCAGGGAGCACGGGGTGCGTCCCGTCCAATTCGCCACGAGGGCAAGCGAGCGACCGAAGGGCGGCTATTGTTCAACTCCAGCCAAGGAGTTGAATAGAGAGTCTTGCACTCGACGGGCTTCGGCTCTGGCTTTTCTGCATTCCAGCCCGTCTGAGGCAGAGAAAACAGCGCGGGAGGGCAGTGCGCGGAGGCTACGCTGGCTGCCTGGTTGGCATGGTGGCAGGACCATGGTAGAGGTGTTAGGATTACCGCAGGATGCAGTTCACAGGTGAGAGAGATCCCTCTGGCACGGTCCATACAAATAGGGGATGGTATTGCTGCAACGCTTGCAGCGAGGCGGGACTGGGCAGGACGCACATAGGCACGGGGCTGCAAGTTTAAACTGACTGTGCTTGCAGCAAAGAGGAACTTTAGGGGGTTTTTTTCTCCTTGTTGCATGCGTCAGCTCAGTTCTTCATGATTTCAGTTTTAAGTGCGGGTTTTTAAAGAGAGATTTGCACGGATTTAATGTGATGAATGCGAAAGTGGGTGCTTGGAACAGAAATTACCTGGCAGTATTCAAACCTTGTGTAGGTGCAAAGATGAGGAACAAGGTTTTGTAATGGCTTTCAAAGTTAAAAATCTACTTTATCACCACCTGACTTGTTAGGCTTTGCTTTCCTCCCTCTCCCTGAAAGCCTGTCCTTTCCAAACATGAGTCAGTGTGTTTTTACCTGACACTGGGTTTCTGGCTGAGCCCAGAGCTCACTCTTCAAGGGCAGGCTGTGGGATTGTTTCTCAGTGTTTGCGTGGGGCTGGCACTGCGTACCATCCTGCCAGCCTCGCTTCCCATCCTCCAGCAAGTGCTGGTCAGTCAGGGCACTTCAAGGGTGATCTAGGTGATCCTGCTCTGGCAGGGGGATTGGACTAGCTGATCGTTGGAGGTCTCTGTGCCCTGACCTTCTGTGATTCTGTGAATCCTACAGGTTTCTCGTAAAAGCAAGAGGATTTGTTTTCTTTTCACTATAAAAGGCTCTGCCTTAATAATAGCACTTGCTTTTCTGGCAGCTTTTGTCTTAAAACATGTCTTCAGTGGTGGCGAGCCACGAAGTGTTCACATGTCATCTCTTTGGATGTAGCTGAACGGTTTTCAAAGCGAAATAAATATTGTCTGAGGCAACTGGTGAATGGAATCTCCCCAGTTCAATTTTTCTCTACCTTGGAAACACGCTTTAATAGGTACTGATTATAGAGCCCTTAGTCATTTCCCTCCCCATCTGTACAGCAGGGAGAATACCAATTTGTGAACTCGGAGAGACTGTTTTTGTTAGCCTGAACCAATGAGGTTGTTCTGCAGCTGCTTTTGAATTACACGATCAGAAAATGAAAACCTTCTGCCTTAGCCTTTTTTTTTTCTGGACAACTAGGGGTTTCTTTTCAAACACAAGAGAACTTCTGGCAAGCTGATCGGGAGAGATCAGGACAACACAATCCCAGTCCTTTCCAAGTTTCATTTAGGTGATTCTGGGGTGGTTACCAAGAGGTGCCCTTTAGAATTTCCTGTCCCTTTTTGGGGCTCTTTCACATGATTAACATGTTAATAGGGTGGTGATTTAAAAATGCAATACTGAGGAGCCCTGCGACCTGGTCTAGGTGATCCTGCTGTGGTAGGGGAATTGGACTAGATGATCTTTCAAGGTCCCTTCTGATCCTTAATGATTCTATGGTTCTATAGAAGGCAGACGTGAGCAGCAGCTTCTGTTCTTCTGAGTTCTTCATTGCAAGCCCAGCTTTATCTAATACTCTGTGAGTGCTCACGCTCTTTCTCACTCTAAATCTGTGGGGAGTGGAACATGGTGTAATTGTAAGGAATACTTGAGGTGACTTCTGTCAGAAAGCTCTGTCATGGCTTTAAGGCACATGAGAACAACAGTTTGTATGTAAACAGGAGGAAGGGATGCTCAGCTATGGTGAGCCTTGATCTGCTCCTTGCTGTTCTCTGCATCTGGGAGGATGTGTTGGTGCAGCTCGGTGATACTGGGAGCGAGGCCATTCTGCAAAACACAGGGCATGGACACACTTGTTGGCATCAAGAGGCAGAGTCATTTACCAGCCTGTGGAAACCTTTTCCAAGCTTTGATTCTCCACAAAGGGAATACTTCCTTTTGTCTGTACTTCCTGGCTAATTTGCATCAGACAGCACAAATGTGTTTTAGGAGATCTAATAATAATGGTGGGATTTGAAACTGGGCCAATGGCAGAAGGGAGACCTAATGATCCCCTTCCACTTAATTTTCTAATACATGGGTGACTGCTTCTAGGGAGGGAGACGGGTATCTGCACAAGAAGTTGACGAGCAAATGATGCAACTCTAACCGGTACTTAGAGTTTCAGCAGCAGCATCTCCACATGTTAAATGGTCAACAGACTCTGACTGCCTGTCTAGTGGGTTTAATGGCAAATGATATGGTGGTAAATGTAAATGCAAGGGTTGGGTGGTGGAGTTGCGCTGTAGTAGGTTCTCTGGGAAATGCTCAGGTGTGCTGTGTGGGGTTTACTTGCACAGCCGAGCAGTGTCACTCCCGAGTAGCAACAATAGATCAAGGGAGGTTCTTCTCCCCCTCTACTCTGCACTAGTGGGACTGCATCTGGAGTATTGTGTCCAGTTCTGGGCCCCTCAGTTCAAGAAGGACACAGAGCTGCTGGAGGGTGTCCAGCGTAGAGCAACAAAGATGACGAAGGAAGTAGAGCACCTCCCTTATGAGGAAAGACTGAGGGAGCTGGGACTCTTTAGCTTGAGGAAGAGGAGGCTGAGGGGTGCTCTCCTGGATGTCTGTAAATCTGTGAGGGGAGGGTGTCAGGAGGGTGGAGCCAGGCTCTTCTCAAGGTCATCTGGTGATAGGACAAGGGGCAATGGGTGCCAGCTGGAACAGAGGAGGTTCCATATCAAGATCAGAATGAATTTTTCAGTGAAGGTGATGGAGCATTGGAGCAGGCTTCCCAGGGCGGTTGTTGAGTCTCCTTCTCTGGAGACGTTCCAGACCCACCTGGATGTGTTCCTGTGNTATAAATACGTGACTTGTCCTCTGTGACTTGGTCTAGGTGATCCTGCTGTGGCAGGGGGATTGGACTAGATGAACTTTTGAGGTCCCTTCCAATCCCTAAGGATTCTATGATTCTATGATTCAGTGGAACACATCATGACCATTGTTTTCTGTTGCTATGAGGGTGACATCATGACTTGGATACCTACCAGAGGACAAGCGGCTTTGCTGGTACGTTGGCTTAGAGTGGGCATTTGGGCAACCTACAGCAGGTTTTAATGCCAGTCAGGCATTAAAAATGCAAGTCTGGCTTACTGAAAATACTAGTTTGGCGCTCCTTTGGATCCCTTCCCTCTTTACCAGACCTGCAGCATCAACAGCTGCCTTGTGTCCAATGACAGGACAAGGGACAGTGGGTGTCAGCTGGAACAGAGGAGGTTTCACATAAATACGAGAAGAAACCTCTTCGTGGTGAGGGTGCCAGGGCACTGGAAGGGGCTGCCCAGGGAGGTTGTGGAGTCTCCTTCTTTTGAGACATCTAAAACCTGCCTGGCCATGATCCTGTGTGACTGGGTCTGGGGGATCCTGCTGTGGCAGGGGGATTTGACTGGATGATCCTTCAAGCTCCCTTGCAATCCCTAACAGTCTGATTCTGTTATTCCTTTTGAGAGTAGGCTTTGATCAGATTCTCAACCTCATTTGAACCTTCACTCAAGCCCTGAAAGTCAGGCCCTTTTTCTAGAATACAGGCTGTAATTGTCTCTACATTTGATTCCAGGGGCAGTGACTACAGAAACGTCACCAAATGCACAAAACACAGTGTAATTTTGGTGCCAGCTTCCAGAATATTCATGCTCTTACAGCCTGGTCCTGGTACACACTAAGGTCACTCCAATCTGTCAGCTGTGTTTGTCAGGGTAACACTGACCAGAGTGTCCAGGAAGAATCTTTCGGGTGTTGCATCAGTCAGAAATTAAGCCCCTGCCCACAAGATGAAGGATCCGGTGTGTTCTTGTGAAAATTCCCTCACCCACACAGTCTTTCACCTTGCCGTGTCTCCTCGCTTCGTCGCTAAACTCGGTCCCTGGCTTGGACACGGATTAAAGCACCCCTCCTGTCCCACACAGATCTCTAGTGTTTGGAAAGGCCCTGGGCTCTGGCAGTTGCCTTATTTTGATGCTTACATAGAGATTAACATCATATTCCTATAAACACAGGTGGAACCAAGTAGTGAGAGGGAGGGAGACCACATGATTCATAGGCAGGAGTAGGAGATCGTCCTGCTGGTCACAACCGCTCGTTCTCCAGAATGTTCCTGCACTTCTGCTGCGTCCCTGGTAAGTGCAGGCTGTGTGCTTCCAGGCAGCTGGACACCAGCAGGGTTCGGTTGGTGGTTTTCTGCCTTGTTATGTGGTGTGAGAAGTGCAGGTTGTTGTGAAGTAGTGTTTTATTTCCGTATGTGTGTGTGTGTGCCTGTGCATGTGTGTGTGCGCGCCAGGCAAGGAGAGTTCAACTCCCACCTGGTGATGTCGACAAAGCTGTGGTTTCTTGACATATAAAGGGAGCGAGCAGTGACCTCAGGGTGGAGTAAAGCTCCTGTTGGCACAGCACCTTCAACCTTGCTCTGCAAGAATCACTGGTATTTCGTTTGTGCTGAAAACAAGCAAGTCGGACTCGTTGTGGGCGTACTGCGTGAATCTGTACCCTTGTACTGAAACTTGTCGGAAGAGGGTAAATAATGCTGGAATGGATGGGGTGCTGTGACAATTCCTGCGTGATCTGACCAGGAGCTTAAGAACTCGTATAGTCAGTAAAATGATCATACATCAATCACATTGAATTGCTTCCCAAAGTCCTTGGAAGCCGTCTGTGTGTGTTTAGTGCATTCCGATGGCCTTGAGATGTTGCAGACTTATTGATAAGACATTCAGTTCTCTTTTGTCTGAGGCTGTTTTTTCTCAAGGTTGTGGTTTTCTGGTATCTGTGTGATCTTATCACAGAAGACAAAAAAAAACCCCAAACCACCCACCACCTGTGTTTGTGGGGAGGTGCTTTGCTCTCCCAGCAGCAGCTTGGAGGACAGCTGAAAGCAAGGTGTCCTCTTTCTCTAAAACCCTGCCTGCTCCGTTCTGTCTTGCTGGCAGTTCACAGCACATTGCATCTTGAAATGAAAAGGATCAAGAAGGTTGGTCCTTGAGGTCAGCTCGAATTGCCAACCCTTTGTACCATCCCTGTCCCTGCCAATTACATTACAAGCACTGGGAAGAATGATTCAAAAGACACCTTTTCCATCATGCTCCGATATGGTGTCTGATAAGTCCTTCATGTGTTAACTGCTTCTCCCTGTCTGTCTTCCTAATAAAGCTCCTCTGTAATGGTTTAGAACAGATTAAATCTGAAGGGCATTTAAGATCATCTGTGAAATGACAGTGCTGCTGCCGTTAGAGAATCATAGAATCATTAGGGATCGGAAGGGACCTTGAAAGATCATCTAGTCCAACCCCCCTGCCACAGCAGGATCACCTAGACCAAGTCACACAGGAACACATCCAGACGGGTCTGGAACTTCTCCAGAGGAGGAGACTCCACACCCCTCCCTGGGCAGCCTGTTCCAATGCTCCGTTACCCTCCCTGGGAAGAAGTTCCTGCTGATATTGATATGGAACCTCCTCTGTTCCAGCTGGCACCCAGTGCCCCTTGTCCTATCACCAGATGCCCTTGAGAAGAGCCTGGCTCCATCCTCCTGACACCCACCCCCCTGGACAGTCAGTCACTGAGATTTTATCTTCTAACATCTGGGAGACTTGGAAGTGAAGCCAGCAAGGCTTCCTCGCCTGGAAATGCTGATTTTGCTATGACTGCTGTTAGGTGAAATGGGTCTGGGGGACAGACAGCAGGAAGGAATCTATGAGGTTTTGAGCTGGGGTGGGGTTTTTTTGAGTCAACGAAAGTTTTGCTCTTTTCCTTTCGGTATCTCCCAGGATAACTTGAGTCCTGGCTGCGTTCCAGCTGTACTTCTGTCTGAAGTTTGCATTTCTTGGGAATTCTTGTTGAGCAAAGCTGATGCTGCTGTCGCTTGAGACACTGGCAACGTCAGTCCTCGGTAACTGACTTCAAAGAATGACTCCCCAGTCCTCTTTCACAGCACTTTAAAAGACAGGAGAGCTTTTGGATATCTGAGATGGCTCTTCAGATGTGTGAAGCAGGAGATACCTATCGTTGGACTCAGAGGGCAGTGGATCAGACCTCAGTGTTGATCTTTTTCATGTTCTTTATCTCTTCTTGATGATTTGTCACCTCTCAGGGCTTCTTAATTTCCATGGCAGCCTTGGCATTGGAAATGTTATTTTATTGCTGAATAACCTCAGAGCTAACGTCACCTTTCTAGCAAAGATGGCCCAGAAATCCTTCTATAAATGGAGGTACCTGAAGCTCAGCTCACTTCAAGCTGACATTTTCCCTGTGTTATTGAGCTAGGGCTTCCATATCAATCTTTGTGGAAAATCTTGGGGGGATTCGTTTTGGTTTTGTAGCTCCATATTTTCAGTCACAGGATCACACAATGATTGAGGCTGGAAAAGCCCTCTGAGCTCATCCAGCCCAGCCCATGACCTAACATCACCACATCAGCCAGACCAGGGCACTAAGTGCCACGTCCAGTCCTTAAACACCTCCAGGGATGGGGACTCCACCACTGCCGTGACCAGTCCATTCCAGTGTATGATCACCCTTTCTGTGAGGAAGGGCTTCCTGACATCCTCCACTGGCAGCTTCAGGCCCTGCCCTCTCATCCTGTCACTAGTTGCCTGGGAGAAGAGCCTGTCCCCTACCTGCCTACAATCTCCCTTCAGGTAGTTATAGAGAGTGGTGAGGTCCCCCCTGAGTCTCCTCTTCTTCAGGCTGAACAACCCCTGTCTTTAGTTGCCTGGGAGAAGAGCCCAACCCCCACCTGTCTACAACTTCCCTTCAGGTAGTTGTAGAGTGTGATATGGTCCCCCCTGCGTCTCCTCTTCTCCAGAAGAGTCTGCTGTTTCTTTTCAACATGCAGCGTTTGGGTTGTAGGGAAAGCAGATAGAAGATCATCTTCATGACCACGTTCTTGGAGGAAAAGTCATTGCATGAATACGAGCATGAGAAATGATGTAGTCTTCACATAGTACTCATTAAATACATAGCTGTACGCATTCCTACTTATGTACATGTGTGTTTACATAAGGCATATGGCTCACAGTTTGGGAAGGCACTCCAGAGTGAATGGCTTGATAAATGATGTCTTGGCCCTAACTGGCAATTAAATCAGCTTTAATGTTTTTAGAGCAGTCATTAATAGAGTCTTACAAACTACCACACTGCTAGCATCCTAACTTAGCTGCATCCCTTGGCGATGCTGAGGATACCTGAAGTTGGATTGGGTGTAAATATTGAACCAACACTGGCGCTTCTTTAGTCAAGCTCTGAAAGTCCAGCAGGTCTCCACAGCAGAAATACCTGGGTCAGAGCTCTTTGTGCTTTGGTTTGGTCACTGGTTTGTAATGCTGGCAGTGGTTTCCATGAGAAATCGGACAACAGTGAGAGGAGGATTTCGGCTGCAGTAGTAAAACTTTCACTGAATCACAGAATTACTGAGGCTGGAAAAGACCTCTAAGATCATCCAGCCCAACCCATGACCTGACATCACCACATCAGCTAGACCAGGGCACTAAGGGCCACAGACAGATTGTCCTTAAACACCTCCAGGGATGGTGACTCCACCACTGCCCTGGGCATTCTAATGTCTGATCACCCTTTCCATGAGGAAGGGCTTCCTAACATCCAACCTAACCCTCCCCTGGCGCAGCTTTAGGACCTGCCCTCTCATTCTGTTGCTACTTACATGGGAGAAGAGCCCCACCTGTCTACTGCTTCCCTTCAGGTGGTTATAGATTATGATAAAGTCGCCACTGATTCTCCTCTTCTGCAGGCTAAACAACCCTAGTTCCCTCAGCCTCTCTTCATCAGACTTTCCCTCCAGTCCCTTCACCAGCCTTGTTGTTCTCTGGACCCACTCTTTCTTGAAGTGAGGGGCCCACAACTCCCCCCAGTACTTGAGGGGAGGCCTCCCCAGTGCCCACTACAGGGGACAAATTACATCTCTAGTCCTTCTGGCCACACTTTTGCTGATACAAGCCAGGATGCCATTGGCTTTTCATGCCACCTGGGTACCCTGCTGGCTTCTGTTCAGCAGTCTGTCAACCCATACTCTCAGGTCCCTCTCTGCCAGACTGCTCTCCAGCTACTCATCAACCAGTCTGTGGCTCTGCTGGGCGTTATTGTGGCCAAAGATGATTCTGTGATTCTATGAAAGGGTAGGACCCTGCACTTGGCCCTTTAAATGTCATCCCTTTGGCCTCTGCCCCTTGACCCAGCCTCTGCAGACCTTTCCAATAGCCAGCTGGTCTGCTTTTGGAACTGGCTTACCCAGGGTTACTGTGCCCAGAACCAAAATCAGAGGAATGTGCCTGTTCTTCATATTCATTTTTTTTAAAACCCTTGAGCACTGCATCTTTCTCGCTGGACATGGGCAGCAGGATGGTTCTTCACACCTTACCTTCCTGGCCTCTAGATAGCCACGAGTTACACTGTGCTGGACATTGTCGGTGGTGTGGGTTGCAGGTACAACAGGTCTCACTCAGTCTGTTGATCTTCAGCTGATGATCTGACTCCCAGGCTTCGTGTTCTGCTGAAGTATCTGTAATACATTCTGGAGGAAAGAAGCTGTAGGGGTGTATAGTCTTAGACTCAACAAAACTGAATGTTGGGGGTGGGTGCAGGCAGCAGCAGACAGGTTTCCTCTCCTGCCCCTACAGCAGTACAGTCTCGCATCAGGACTGGGATCTAGAGAGCGAACTGGGCCAGGCAGCCTTCTAAAAAAAGCCACCTTGTTTATGCTGTATGAGGATGTTCAGGAGGAAAATGTCACGGAAAAATTGAACACTTGATTTAAAAGCAGTTTGAAATCAGCTCCTTAGCAAGTCACCTCGCAGGTTCCCGACAGCTTTTCTTCTTTAACCTGAAAAGCATGTCTGTAATTCTGAGATGTGTTGCATACCTAAAATAGTTCGTGAGCTCCAAGGAGACTCATGCAGTGGGAGGTCTCTTGAGGCACAGCTTGCTGTTACAGAGGAGACTCAAACATCAGTTGGGTTCATCCAGGCAGTTAGATGTCTCTGTATATTGCAAGAGAGGTGTCAGCCAACTTCTGCGCTGCTGACTGTGGGGTTTGTGTCCAAGGAAACTGACTTCACGTGGATGTTGTCTGAGGAGTCTGTGACCGGGCTTACGTGTTTTTGAAAGGATCTAAAGTGCTTATGGTAGGGACCTGCTGCTTGGTTTCCAAAAGGTGAAGTATGAATAGGGAGTCGATTGGCCAGCTGATTTTGCTAGGGAGGCTCAGTGGGCCATGAGGAGCTTTATAAAGGCTGGTAACTTGAGGGTTACTTTCCGTTTCCATTACGGGGGCTGACCTCTTTGTCTCCAGTGCCCTGTCAAACTTAAGCGTGGTGATACCCTCCTGCAGTTATTTCAGTGTCAGCTGTACACGGGAGCTGCTGCCAGGATTATTAAATACTAGAGAACTTCAAGGTTTGGTGCTTTTTCCTCACCTTCATTTTGAGCCTTTCTGTCCCTATTTATCTTTGCAGGCTGTCAGCAAGCAGAGCTTTCCTGCCCCTGGACTCCTCACTGCCCCAGCAGCTGCTATTTAGGAAATTCTTTGCCTCCCTCCTGAGTAACCACCAGGTTAACGCCTCTGATCTCAGCTGGGTTTGCAAGGGTGGTGATGTTCACCCTGGAAAGTAAGGGGAACCATTACCCTGGTGAAAAATAATAGGCATCAGTGCTGTGGCATGTGCAGGTTGTCATCTTCAGCTGGATGAGAGCTGTTGAGAGTGAGTGCTGGAGATCTCTGTGCTAAAATCACTTCATTAAGCAATTGGAAAGGATAAAACACTAGACGATGATGTGTATGTGTGGGCTGGTACTTCATCAGCACACAGCTTCTGTTCCACAGCAGCTTGGACTGGCTTAGAGAGACTCGTGCCCATCTTTCTCGTTGTAGTTTGGGGTTTGCTTTTCTATAGCAGTGCTTTCTCTGTGCGGTGTAGTGCTCCGGCAGCACTGTCCACATCTTCTCATGCCTGATGTAAATCTGCTGTTGATTTACATTGCAACAGAATGATTCTGTTCTGCTGCCCATGGCTTGTTCCTAGGATTGTGTCATGCTGCTTCATCCTGGTTTTGATTATACAGCTTAAGCCAGAAAGTTACCCGTGTCAGAAAATAATCGGGAAGCCTTCCAGCAGAGTTACTTGACCTTCCCTGTCTGGATGGTCTGAACTAGCAGACAGTGTGGTTAGAGGGGTGTGAGGTTGTAAAGCCACTTCTCAAAGCCAAGTGACTTTCATTATAGATAGATATTTAAAATCATTTAATGCAGGAAACAGAGCCCTTTGCATATGGATTTGACATTTTTAGATGTCTGAGAAATCTGTTTTCAAGCTGTCTTGCCTGTTTGGTGCTGTGGCACAGTCAGATTGGAAAGTTATTACTGCTTGGCATTTTTCTGGAGCAGAGTGACTCAGATAACTTCTGTGTCCTCATGGACAGGTATGAGGGTGAGTAGTATTGTCTGTGATATCGATCCTGGTCTTGGAGAAGTAGATGTTTATTGTTTCTCATGGATTAGTGGGTGCTGCAGCCTCAGCAAGCTGCTTTATGTGCCTCTGCCTGCCTGCTGCTTCTGGAAAACTTTGCCCTGTGCCCCTGCTGTGAAGGCTGCTTTTCATTTTTCAAGTGTTTAAATATCCTGTCGCGGTTCTCTTCTAAATTAACTGTAAAACAGTTTAATACGAATGACTTGGGTGTGTGATGTCTGATGCGTGTTGCTGTGAAGACATCATCTCCTGACTATAGCAATATCCATCAATCTGTCCATCAGAGCCTGTCCCTAGTGCCAGCAAGATCCATTTTTCCTCTACTTGTAAGTGCCTCGTGCAGAGAACATTAATCCTTTATGATTTATAGCGCCGCCGCCACTTTGTGCTTACAAAGCATCCGCATCAGAAGGCATCTGCGCTCCGTTCGCTGCGTACGTTGCGAGATACCCTTCGCTGAAACTCCTGTCGGAAAGCCCCAAGAGCTCCTGTAGTGTGGCTCCTCAAGAATGCTAATTTGTAAACCCTCGCGATGGCAGAGCTGCTTAGTTTCATGGGTTTCCAAATCAGAACTGTAGGAGGGTGACATTTGTGACAAGTGCAGAAAGGAGCAGAAGCTCATTCGCCGATGGTAACACAAGGAATGACTGGCTGGGGATGTGTACGGGTTTTAAACAACTTGTTTATGCAAGAGGTTCCAAAACACAAGGGCTTGGTTTGATTTGTAGCCTTGTGAACTCGACTGCTTTTTGGAACGCAGGGGTCAGAGAGGTGAACCCCAGCACTTTGAAGGAGTTGTTTTATAGTTGCAGGGTTTTCACCTGCTCCTCTGCACGGCTCCTGGTGCTAATTTTGAAGAACAGCAGACTCTGAAGGCGTCTTACTCCTGGCTGGAGTTGTTGGTGGCCAATAGCATCCTGGGGTGCATCAGAAGGGGGATGGTTAGCAAATGGAGAGAGCTTCTTCTCCCCCTCTACTCTGCACTAGTGAGACTGCATCTGGAGTGTTGTGTCCAGTTCTGGGCCCCTCAGTTCAAGGACACACAGCTGCTGGAGGGTGTCCAGCACAGAGCAACAAAGAAGGAAGTGGAACAGCTCCCTTATGAGGAAAGGCTGAAGGAGCTGGGTCTCTCGAGCTTGGAGAAGAGGAGGCTGAGGGGTGACTGCATTAGTGCCTCTAAATATGTGAGGGGTGGGTGTCAGGAGGATGGAGCCAGGCTCTTCTCAAGGTCATCTGGACCCCTGGACAAGGGGCAATGGGTGGCCGCTGGAACAGAGGAGGTTCCATGTAAATATCAGAAGGAGCTTCTTCCCAGTGAGGGTAACAGAGCATTGGAACAGGCTGCCCAGGGGGTCGTTGAGTCTCCTTCTCTGGAGACATTCCAGACCTGCCTGGATGTGTTCCTATTTGACTTGGTCTAGGTGGTCCTGCTGTGGCAGGGGAATGGACTAGATGACCTTTTGCGGTCCCTTCTGATCCCTAAGGATTCTATGATTCTATGATAGAGCAGTTTGTATCAGTATCTGCATTGGTTCCATATGCTTTTTGCCTGGTGTAGGCAGGTCTCACAGCACTGTGATGTTAGTCATGTTTTGAATATTCCTCTCAGGCTCATTTGCAGCTTGTCTCAAAACCTGGCTGCCCCAGCCAATTGAGACTTTTTGAAAGCTCTGGAGCACAAGAGGTGCTTTTAAGACAGAGACAGACAGATGCTAAGAAGCTTTTTGCAGTATTTCTTCTTCCTGTGTCAAGCTTCAGTGGGAGACAGGCACCGCATCCCTCCTGCAGTTGTGGAGCAAGCTTAGTCACTGCTTTTCTTGCACAGCACAAAGTTCCAAATCTCAAATCAACACTACAGAAGAGTTTCAAGGTATTTGTAAGTGATTGCTTGAAACCAGCTATTCAGAGGATGCCAACGGGGGGGAGATTTCTGATACCAGTATGAGTTTGATAATGGCGCATATCGAACCATACAGATGTCAGCCAGTGACCATGATGGGAGATGTAAATTCATTCTTGAAAATAAGAAGCACATTGTTGAGCGTGAGCAGAGTAACCTTTGGAGCCGCTTACCATGGGAGTGGGGCTGGCTTTTCATTCCTTTGCAGTGTCTGTTCACGATCTGATGTCCAATTGTTTTCCAGAAGACGTGTCTTTGTTTAACTAGAAATGGATGGGAGTCACTGGTTGACGTCCCAAAGGTGTTTCAGGTCAGGTTAGATGATTTTAATCATCATTCTACTTGTAAATTTGATGGATTTGGTGCTTCAAAATGTCTGTAGCTCTTCTACCTCTATCTATTGCTTTCAGTTCCTTGGATTTCTACTTGCTGGGGGGAGTGTTGTGACTTACTTCCCCACAAAGGCTTTTCACTTCGTGCTTCCGATGTCTATCTCTGTCTTCTGACAGTGCACTGAGACAAGTTTCCTGCGTGGTATTGTGACCTGTTACACCACACCACAAGGAGATAAATGCTAGGGAAGTGTTTATGCAAGTTTTTCCTCCCCGTTGTGTGTTGCCCCAGGAATGTTGATGCTCAGGAGCGGTCTACCTATGAAAAACTTGAATGCCTTTTCACTTCCTAGTTACATCCTCTGGACTGAAGGTCTGCCTCCAGTTTTTCACCAAGATTTTAATGTTCACAAACATCCCAACAAGCCGGTTTCAGATTGGGTATTGAACAGACTTCTCCTGTGATCATTACCATCATAAAACATTGGAAGGGATTAATGAAGTGAAATTATCATGCCAGATGAGGCAACGAGGGAAGAAAGTAGGATCCAAGCCGTGCTCCTAGAAAGGGTATGGGATTGGTCAGCATTCATGGGAAGTTAGTACTCTTCACTTTGTTTCCTCTACAACCTGTTGTTTGTGGAGTTGATAGTTAATTCTGGAAATCAGACCAGTTTTTAATGGGAGGACAGTCAGGTACTGTGGGTGCAGTATTGGGTTCAGAGAAAACTCAAAGGAACAGGGTAACATCTTTGTTTCATACTGACCAACCAGACAGAAGAAAATCTCTGTCTAATCCTTTCTCTGAATTTCTTTCCCTTCCATTCTAACTGTGAGAAGATTTGCATCATCACTTCGCACAATGGTAACTCAAGATTCTGCTTGTACAAGTCGGACAAAACGTAGTCCTCCCACACACAGTAAATTTTGTTGGAGAAGCTCATTTTGTCAAAAAAAAACCTGGATTTTGCATAGATGGGAAATGCATCAGATGCCTTTTTATCATTGGACTTTATGTGGGAAGTGTTCCTGCTTCATTATTCCTCCGTTCATACTGGAGGTGGAGGCGCGTAGTTTCCCGGCGTCAGCAGAAGGACCGCTCAGCTAAGTTGTCCGTGGTGCTGTGGTACCTCACTCCTGCAGTGGCTGCCCCGTGTTCCCTCAGTCATTGTGCATTCTGCGTGGCATCTGCCCTGCTTGGCAGGTGTTTTATGAAAATATCAGTCCCGCACAAACAACAGTGGCCACAATTTGTCTTGGTAATTGGAATTGTCTTCCCTGCTGGGACTTGATAGTGGGTTTTTTCTTCATTTGTTGGTTGGGATCTAATTCTTGGCTTTGCTGATCTAATGGCTTTTTGTTGGGCTGTAGTCAGTGGTCAGCAAGCATCCTACTTTGTAATAGGGGTTGGCAGCGGTATAAATTATTTAAAGTAACGACAGGTTCAGAAAATGGTGAACAAAAGGCAGCTGTCTCTTTAAAGAGTGCAGTTTGATCGGAGCATCGGCTCCATCCCCTGAGGACAAAGGCAATTTTGATTTGTGGGGCCCAGGAGCCCCTCACTTAGTAGCATTCGTCTCTGCTCGTGCATGTGTAAACCTGTAAAACACTCTTTTGTGTAGAATAAATCATATGCTATAAACCCCCTACAATTAAATGTGACCCCTCATAAAGTGCCAATGACAAGTCCTCGTTGCGGAGCGGTGGCAGCGAGCTCTCTGTCTAGACAGAGCAGAATTATTCCCCATTTATCTTTTCTCTTCTGCGTGCGTGAAATAAAGAACCGATCGCGAGCGCTCATGACTTCTTTGAACCCCCAAGAACGCTGCTCTCTCCTCACCTCTTTCTCCTGTGCCCCGTGGCAGGGGAGGCTGAAGCCTGGCAGGGCTGTGGCTCTGCTCTGCGTGGATGAAGAGGAGCAGCGGTTCCCCTCTCCCTAATGCTGCTGTTGGCGGTCAGGAGCAGATTCCATTATTGCCGATCAATGCCGCCGCCATGCAGGAGGAGGGGAGAGGGAGGGGGGGGAGCTTCCTATTCACAGATTGATCAACCTGCCATTGCACGAACAAATTCATTGTAAGGAAGGCTGGGTTGCTGTTGTAATAGCTGGAGCAGGAAGGGGCTTGTAAACAGGGGAAGGCAGGCTCTTCAGTAGTGGGGAGGGTGTTTCAATTGCCTCTGAGCTGGCTTTGTATTTTTTTTGCCTTTTAGCATAAAGCATAATACCTGAGCCTACAAACAAAGCCAACACTCTAAGGAACGATAGGGCTGTATTACACTTAGCTGACGAGCTATTGTGCTGACTGCCCTCAGCTTTCTCAGCACTGAGACCTGTTTCTTCTTTTGACTTTAACTGATTCTACTTAACCTGCTGCCTTCTTTGGATCTGAAAACCTCAGTTTCCCCTGCTCCCCTTTTTTGCTGCTGTTCTGTTCCTGCTTGGACTGAAACCTCACACAAAGGGACAACAAGTGCAGATCCCAGTCCCTGCTCCTACCCATGCCTGCTCGGTCAGGAGCTGCCAGACGTGGGATGAGAGAGCAGGGCAGGATCTCATGTTGTCAGTGTAGACAATAGCTGGAGTACTGGAATCCCAAGACCATCAGCTCCTCCCCACCCGTCTTCCCCTGCTTCGTTCACTTCTTGGTTTCTGTATGGAGAAGTTTTCTGGCTGGAGAATGAGTCTTCTCTCTCCTGGTGATGTGGCTGAATGGCTGGATAGCAGCACAGAAGATGAGAAAAGCCTTCTCTCGTTTCTCGGTACGGTAGGGCACTTTTGGGGTTTTAATCACTTAATGGGAAGCCTTTAATGCTGTCACTGGTGCTTAATTTCTTCACTTGCCTGTTGTGTTTTGTTTTTAAAAGCTTTTAAGTGGTTGCAGTTGCTAGTTGAACTTGGTTACAGTCTGTTTGATGCAGTTGCAGGCACGTTGGGCCATGGTCAAGTTACACCTGGGCACGTGCCCTGTGGAGAAGAGTTTCTGGTCCAAGCAGTGCTCCTCACTGGTCTGGTTCTCCTCTCTGTGCCATCTGGCCAGCTGACTGTGGTGTTCCGTCTGCGTCGGCTCATTCCTGCCAGCCTAACTACAACTTCTCAGCACTGTGGTGGTAGTATGATAAATCAGAGGAGGCTGAAGTTTTTCTTCTTGAGAGAAGTGTTTAGACTTGTTTGGAATACAGATTTGAGCCAACGGAGCTGGTACTTCTCTACCCTAGAAATTAACTCTAGGAAGCACAATCAGCCAATCCTGTGCTCTGATTCGGGCTGCTCACACAGTAGTTTCACAGCATTTGGGTAGAAAACTGAAATGATCATTTATACCCCAGCATAAATACTATTAAGAGTTTAAAAGCTTTTTAAAGAATCCACACACAGAAGGTGATTATTGCCTTGACTTTTCCTTTCAGCTGTTGCTGCTTCCAATTGTTGTTGTTTGGTTTTGGTCTATCAATCCCAGCCTCTCTCCTTAGTGGTTTGTGTTCTCAGGATGCAGTGCCTTTTCATTCTGTTTCGATTACTTCTAGGAACTGAACTGCTCAGACAGGTTGCTTGGTATGGGTGATTGCTCTCCTTTCCATAGAATCACAAAATTATTGAGGCTGGAAAACACCTCTGAGCTCATCCAGCCCAGCCCTTGACCTGACATCACCGCATCAGCCAGACCAGGGCACTAAGGGCCACAGCCAGTCTGTCCTTAAACACCTCCAGGGATGGGGGAGTCCACCACTGCCCTGGGCAGTTCGTTCCAGTGTCTGATCACCCTTTCCATGAGGAAGAGCTTCCTAACATCCGTGGACTATTTAAAATAATAACTGCTATCATTTGTTTTTCCCAGGACCCAGTAGTCAGCAGTATTGATCTTTGTCTGTCAGTCAAACAGGCAAACACCAGTCCAGTGCTACTTTATCCCCAGTTATGTTGCACTCCATCCAAACCCCAGACAGGTACCTGGTGCCGTCGTGCTCTTCTTGAGAGGTGGAGCTGGCACTCGTCTCTCTGTGCTGAGCAAGTCCAGAACAGTGCAGAATGTGGGAGGAAAGTTAGAGACCCAACAGAGTCTCTCTTCCCATTTGCTGACCCTTTGTCACCACATGCTGTGGCCGTCTTTGGGATGTGAACAGGGCCAAGCCTGTGCAGGGGCTGGGCAGTGCTGCTGCTGTCTTTCCCCCCTCACACGTGTGCCTGCCTTCACATTTTGTTCCACACCAAGAAATCCTCAGGTGTCTCCTGAGTCTCACCCCAGAAACACCAGAAATTATTTATCCAGCCCAGAGTGTGACGGCTGTCGCAAAGCTGAGCTATTTAAGGCAACATTTTTGCCTCCTATTACACATTTTTAGTTAAATGATAGTTTTTCATCTCAAGGAGATGCCAGTTCCCAAAGGATCTCTTAACTCTGGGACTATATTTAATGTTTGGTGACATCCCTCCAGTGCCTACAGTGTATTGGGCTCTTTTCTTTTTGTGGATCCATGTTACTCAGGGGCAAAATGCTGCTGTAGTGAGCAAGAGGTACTGAAGCTTAGAGCAGCCTTCTGGTCCGCTGAGAGGAAGGAGGAAGAGCTGTTGTGCTTTGATGCCTCCAAGAGCCAGTCACTTGTGAAAGTATCCCAATAACTGGAGCAAAGGCTCCTTTTTTTAGAGAACGCCTTGATTCACAGCCCTTTCGCAGGGAGGAGGAAGATTGGTTTTGAAAAGCTGTGGCTCAAGGCTGTTGTTTAATAGTGAGGATAATAAATATTGATATGGTACTCATGTTTGTCTGAGCCGTAAGCCTCTAAACAAATTACATCCTGGGATCTAGTTACCACGAATCAGCCGATCTGCGTTAATTGTCTGTGGGCAATCTCTCTGCAGCAAACACAAGGTAATTTGAATTAACAGGGGCAGTCCAAGATCATTAAGAGCTAACGAGGACATCAGCATCTCCAGGTCATGTGCAGTAGCTCCTTCTGCCTGCTTTTGTGTTGGCTTAGTTGTCCAGGCAGTTTGCGTTGCTGTGCAGAGTCAACAATGAGAGGAGATGTTCAAGGCTGATACACGAGGAGGTTAGAACGGGGCAGCTACTGCAATGTTTGCATGGCCATGCACATCGTGCAGAGGATGCGTTAAAGGGTTTGGGCCATGCCTGAGTTTCATTTCTGCTGTGTTTTCAGAGCTGGAGGATTCCTTCCTCAGCCAAGAAGTGAGCACATCAGTCTAATAGCAGCTGATGTTGAACTCGCTAACTGCCAGGTGCATTTTCCTCAGTGTTCTGCAAAAAGAAATCGTGAGAGTCAGTACTTGAAAGCCAAAAATTAATATCTCCTGCAATATTCTTGCCCTTCCTTCCAGTCTTCTCTGTGTGTTCTTCTGCTTTGCCTGTTTGGTCTTCCAGACCTAGGAATCGGTGACAATGTCTTTTAAGCGACTTAACCTCCACTGAGGCTGCTTGCTGTGTGCCTTCTGAACTGAGCACTCATTCAGTGACACCTTTGGTACAGGCCAGGACAGTGCAGGTGTCTAACACCAACAGAATTACCTGGCTGTACATTAAAAATCTTTGAGATTCATCTGGGTCATCTTGCAAGGCTCATCTGATGGACTCGATGCTCAGTAAAGCACAGCATCTTCTTTTGCAGTCCCTGCTAATCGACTGGGAGCGCTTGCGATCGTAATTGGCACCTAGCCGCTGTTTGATGCCGGAGTTCTATAGCCAGGTTGCTCCGCAGAGGTTCCCTCATATTTCCCTTTGCAGGCTTTGTAGCTTTTGTGCAGCTTAGTGCACTGTGACTTGGTTTCGTTCTCTCTGATGTCTGCTCTGGTGGCCTTTTTCCCTGTGTCTCGTGCTCTTGGTGGATGTGGCAAAGCTATCACTGCAAGTCTTCGTTTTCTCCTTTGAGTTAGACCACGTAGAATTTACATAATGCAGTTTAGTCAGAAGGGGTGTTTCAGAGTTGCCCTAAGCTTCATGCATAGGCATCTAGCTGACTTTTTATGAGTCTGTGAATGGGACTCGAGTCTGAATTCTCCCCAGGAGCAAAATGAGAGAGAATGTATTTATTTTAAGTGAGGCTTCCCACTTCATTAGGTCATACTTGTCTGAAAGACGCTGTTCAGACACTTTGTGTTCTTTCTGATAGGACACTTAGATATCTCCTAACCTCCTGTTTTTCTGCTGTTCACTACTCTGCTCTACACAGCCATTTGTTTGGAATGGAAGTACTTGAATTAGCAGCCCAGCTGAGTGTATTTCTACTTCAGGCACCGCAACAGGCTGCCCAGGAAGGTGGTAGAGTCACCATCCCTAGAGGTGTTTAAAAACCGAGAGGAGCCTCCTTCTCTGGAGATGTTCAAACCCACCTGAATCTGTTCAAGGTGATCGTGCTGTGGCAGGGGGATTGGACTGGATGATCTTTCCTGGTCATTTCCAATCCGTAATGTCCTGTGACTTGGTCCAGGTGTCCTGCTGTAGCAGGGGGATTGGAGTGGATGATCTTTCGAGGTCCCTTCCAATCCCTAATGATTCTATGATTTAATGATCAAGCACTTGAGGCCATGGTCTAGGGGTTAGGGAGATGCTGGAATGAGAGCTGGACTTGATGATCCTGTAAGTCCTTTCCAGCCATACTATTCATGGACATCCATTTGTGCATGCAAACCGGTGTTTTAACATGACATACACACGTGTTTGTGGGACATACCTTTTATTTCTATAAAATCTGTGTGTGTGGGAAGAAACCCAGCCACCAGGATCACATAAGCACGTTCGTTGTTCATGTACTGTGGTTGTTGAACATCAGCTGGCAGTGCACATGGTTAATGAACAGGGAGAAAGGCAGAATCTTTGTTTCCCTGCCCTACAAGCTAAATGTTTTCGTGTCCTGTCAGCAACAAGCTCTGTAGTTCCTGTTGTCTGTGAAACGAATACCTAGTCTGCATTTGTGTCTAACAGACCACTCAGCTGGTGGTTACATCTGTGAACAGCATCGTCCAGAACCAGCTGCCAACAGCAAACCCATGAATGCTCCAGCCCCTCTTAGCTTAGGATTGAGACCATTCATTCTTTGTGTTTCGAGAAGAAATGCTAAGTCACAAGAAGTCAAGTGCTGCGGGATTTTATCCAGTATTTCCTTTGTAGTAAACCCATAAGACTAATTAGCCTTTCGACAGAGTGGAAAATAGTGCTGATGGAGACCTTGAAATCCTTTACTCCTTTCAAATCCATCCCCACATCCCCAGAAAAGTCTCTTCTGTCCTCTTTGAGAGACACACTTGTCCATCCTCTTGTTACAGATCTCCAAGTAACAAAGGGTTTGTTTGTTGGGTTTTTATTCCAAATCCTTCCTCACGAAGGATTTCGTCCTCTGGGTTTCAGGTATTTATCTGGGCATCATTATTTTGGTAGAAGTTTATTTTTAAAATCCACTACCCAGAGGCCCATAAAGAGCAAGTTACTAATTCACGTTTTACTTGCTCAAAGTAGTTGTTTGGGTTAGGGCTCCCAACTGTTTGGGGCAGAACTGGAGCCTGTTCTGCGTGCGTTCCAGCCAAGCTGTGTCCTAACAAGAGCCTTCCAAGCAGCGCAGGGTCTGAAATGCAGAATTACCCGTCCAGGCAGGTGAATTTCTGCTAAAGATGAAGTAAGTTGGGAGCTGCTGGAGCTGTTCTGCTGTGGGAACACGGCTCAATAGGGTAGCACTGGGCAGAGGAGCAGATCTCCTGACCCCAGAAGTGTCCTCATGGAGGAAGTTTAGCTGTTTGGACGTTCATGGGGAGTTTTTGTCGGTGCAACCTGCTCACACCCAGGCTTAGCAAGTGGAGTCAAAGCTGCAGATCTGCCCTGACACATTGGGTGTCAGCTGGAACATAAGAGGTTCTACATAAATACGAGAAGAAGCCTCTTCACAGTGAGGGTGACAGAGCACTGGAATGAGCAGCCCAGGGGGGGTTGTGGACTCTCCTTCTCTGGAGGCGTTTAAAACCCGCCTGGCCATGTTCCTGTGTGACTGGATCTAGGGAATCCTGCTGTGGCAGGGGGATTAGACTGGATGATCTTTTGAGGTCTCTTCCAATCCCTAACACTCTGTGAGTGTCTGTGAGTAGGATTTAGATAGTTTCCCCACTGTACTAACTACTGCGTGTGCATGGTGCTGCGTTGAAAACCATGACAAATCCTGCTCAAAATAGGGGCATAGAGCGTGCAGCTTATCGATCCGTCAGCACAGAGGCTAATTGCAGGACTGCTCACTGGTTCAGCTAATGCCAGGACCAGCAGCAATTAAACATTCTCTCTTGGGGAGTGCCTGGGGAGCAATGTGAAGTGGGGGGAAATATTTGGGTGGGGTTCCACTTGGTTTCAGCTGGGGACATTTTAATGCAGGTGCCTACGCGTGGCCGTTCTGGGCACCAGCGGCTGCTGGGTGGGGAACCAGTGCTGCTCTTTCTCAGATGCCTGTAATTAAGCTAGGCTTGAGAGGCAGAATGAATTGATTCTTTTTATGAATCATAGTCTGTATCCCCTCTAGTCACATCATATCAGGATGTGCACAGGCAAAACAAAAGGAAGTCCCAGTCCCTGAAATCATATTATGTCTTTCTTTTATTGTCCTAACCAGCAGATAATAGACACCAGCAGTCGGCCCCTTCCTAGCAAAGACAAACCAAGATGGCAAATGAAGATACTTGGAAAATGAGGTTTCTTCTTTTATTCCCTCAATAGAATCTCTGTGTTGGGAGAGAAATATCCATGGAGTTTGATGTTAGTGCATGCTAAATGTCCCCATTCACAAACCCAGGTATTTCTTACACATCATAGAATCATAGAATCATTAGGAATCGGAAAGGACCTTGATAGATCATCTAGTACACTCCCCCTGCCACAGCAGGATCACCTAGACCAAGTTGCACAGGAACACATCCAGGCGAGTCTGGAACGTCTTCAGAGATGTTTTACAACTGACCTGGCAGCCTGTTCCAATGCTCTGTTACCCTCACTGGGAAGAAGTTTCTTGTGATATTGATATAGAACCTCCTCTGTTCCAGCTTACACCCATTGCACCTTGTCCTGTCACCAGATCACCTCGAGAAGAGCCTGGCTCCATCCTCCTGACACCCACCCCTCACATATTTCTAGACATGAATGAGGTCCCCCCTCAGCCTCCTCTTCTCCAAGCTCGAAACCCAGCTCCCTCAGCCTTTCCTCATAGCTGTTCTACTTCCTTCAACATCTTTGTTGCTGTACGCTGGACACCCTCCAGCAGCTCTGTGTCCTTCTGGAATCTGAGGGGCCCAGAACTGGACACAATACTCCATCAGAGTGAAGGACATTGTAGCAGATCAGGGATGTATGAACAGGTATCATTCGATTATTGATTTGACCATCAATTGGTTGATTACTGTGCTCTGCTAAAAGTCACAACTGACAGGCCAGAGTAGTCACAACCGGCCAGGCCAGAGTAGCTGTTGTTCATGTGATAATGAGCAGCACCAGCCCCTTGTGAGGGATGATGGAACAGCAGTACGCTCAGACACATGCTCCCCCTTCTTTGCATCCCCAGGTAGGTCTTTGGGACTGGATTTCATAAGCAGAAACTCAGACCTGGAGATGCTGTCAGTTCTGGGAAGACATGAGCTCAGTCTGGAAGATGCTAAATTCTTGAGCAGAAGTTCTTGACTGAGGGGTGAACTCATTCATGTCTCTAAATCTGTGAGGGGTGGGTGTCAGGAGGATGGAGCCAGGCTCTTCTCAAGATCATCTGGTGATAGGACAAGGGGCAATGGGTGCCAGCTGGAACAGAGGAGGTTCCATATCAATATCAGCAGGAACTTCTTCCCAGTGAGGGTACCAGAGCATTGGAACAGGCTGCCCAGGGCGTTTGTGGAGTCTCCTTTTCTGGAGATGTTCCAGACCCGCCTGGCTGTGTTCCTGCACGACTTGGTCTAGGTGATCCTGCTGTAGCAGGGGGATTGGACTGGATGATCTTTCGAGGTCCCTTCTGATTCCTAATGATTCTATGATTCTGCTGAGACTGCACAGTAGTAGTTCTATTGCATCGCCCTTTGCAAAATCACAGACACCCCTGTAATCTTTGCTTCTGTGACCTTACTTGCAAGTTCAGCAACGTAATTCTTTTGACTCTACCCCCAAGTGAGTTTATTCATTCCAAATTGGTTTTCCTTGCCTTTCTCCCATCCTTTTCTAATTCATCCAAGTGGAGATAAAGTAGCAAGCACTACCCTGCAAAGCTGGGAGGTTTGTTTCACCTCTGCTTCTCCTGCTCTGCAAAGAAGCTCTTCACATTAGGAGGCAGGTTCCCACACCAGCCAGGTTTGGATTTCAAGTGCCCAGAGCACCCTGCATTAGGAAGTTCAGCTTGCGTCCCAGAGCCACATCCTGGCCAGAGGTCATTGAGGCTGTGCCACTGCAGCCAAGGCAGCTGCCTTCAAATGAGGTCAGCAGCAGCACTGCTCCTAGTAGTAAGTGGCAGCCACACCAACCTGCCTTCTGGCCTTCAAAACAACTTCGGTGTTGCAGAGGGTAGGGAGTGGTGTGATATGAAATGTGACGAGAAGCCTTCCTTCATTGTGTCCTTGGGCCGTTCCCTCTTCAGAGGCATCTGAGCAATTGGCTCAGCTAATTTGTAACTGGCTGGTTCTGTGCAGTGTGTAAATATTTATTTGCATGTTTATTTACATAAATACTACCTCACATCACCAATACGGGAGGTGATAAATGAGAAGTGTCCCGCAGGGATGTTTACAACTCATTTGTCTGATGGATTCTGTATTTTAAAGGTGAAAAGGGGAAGATCTCTTCCTTTTGCTGGGTTGGTGGTTGGGGTTTTTTTAAATTCCCAGAAATTGTGACTGGATGAAAAGGGTTTCAGATTGTTTATCTGTGGAAACAATGAGATTTATCTGCCGGCTTGATCCCCGGGAGTGAGTAATGCAGAGAACAGCTGTAATTTAACACTCAGCTGGTGAGAGGTGCATTGATTTTTAGAGCAGGTGAAGATTATGCAAGAGCAGCCTTTAGCGTTACTCGTGGAGCAGGGGAGGGAACTGTCTCATTTTTTGCCTGGCGGTGACAGTATAGATTCTTTTCTGCACGACTCAGCAGAACCACTGTGCTACAGGCATCGTAGCAGGTCAGTTTAGCTTTTGATTTCCAGGTAACATGTCTCGAACAATTTTGCTGCATCCCTTTTTCCCAGGGACTGAGCACATTGTTTCTGTGTTCTTGGTTTGGGGAACCAGAAGAGAGGGACAAGGGGGTTGTGGAGTCTCCTTCTCTGGAGAAGTTCCAGACCCACCTGGATGTGTTCCTGTGTGACTTGGTCTAAGTGATCCTGCTGTGGCAGGGGGATTGGACTGGTTGATCTTCCAATGTCCCTTCCAATCCCCAATGATTCTATGAGGTGGTTTTGTTCCTGTACATTGTTCATCGTACCCACCTTGTATTTCATTTTCCCTTCCCCACTTGCATCACTTCAGTGATGGTCTGCGAACAGAAGGCACTCATTTCAGCGATGGAATCTTAGTGTTGTATTTGAAGTGCTGCAGGTGGATGTGGGAGGAAGAAGGAGAGTGAGGAGAGCCAACCACGTCCCTTATTGTAGCTTTTCAGCTCCAGCTGGTTTAACATTAAACTTTTTCCTAAACCACCCCTCCTGCAGAACCCATTGTTGGCAACAGTGGGGGAATTCAGGCTCCTGTTTCCATTTATGACTCAGCAAAGTTACCAGACTGTGTTAAATCACTGAAGCAGGTTTGATGTGATTTCCTGCGTGTAAGGGGCAGGGAAAGCCAGACCCGTCGAGTTACACATTACTGTTGGATGTAAACAAAAAGGTGCTCGCTGTTGTCCCCAATTCCAAGTGAAACATCGCTCCCACTCACTTTAGAATCATAGAATCGTCAGTTTCATTACATTTACATGTGGAGAGCAGCGTCAGTCATTTACATCCTACATGATGCAGCTCTCTCTGGGAGAGCAGTACTTACTGGTACTGAAGCAAATAAGTTTCCCTTCACCAAGGCCAGAGAGGAAGCTGGTGGTACAGCAGAGCACATCTTCAGGTACAGCAGCCACCCTCTGCAAAGGCTCTGAGGCAGCATAACTGACCGCTCCTCACAAACCCTGCTCTGGCGCTGGCCCAGCTCCAAGCGCTTTGTTCTTTAAAGGTGCCCTGACAGGGATTTACCCTCCAGCTCTGGAGCGGGCGATGCCTCCTTGGCTGTAAGAGAAGGTGCCCGATGCTGCTCGTCAGGAAAAGGAGACCTCTCCCGAAGGTGGCATTGCTCTGTGGCAGCTACTGCGAGCTGTGACACTGTGATTTAGGGGGATCGGTGCGAGCAGAGCTTGTGCATCGTCCTCACGGTGGGCAGCGAATGCCCATGCCCTGCCCATTTCCCACTGGCGGCCACCGCGTGTGTCAGACTTTGTTTGCCCAGGTCAGGAGGCTGCTCTCGGGCTTGGCAGCGCTTTCCCCATTGACAGGTACCTCAGGTTAGGAGGCAGGAGGTTAGCAGTCTGGTCTTTTAACAGACAGTATCGACGATGTGAGACGCTCGTACCACAGGGTCCGGGTCCCCCAGCTCTCATTCCCTGTGCTCCATTTTGTGTTCTTCAAGCATCCGTGGCTGACAGGCATTGGACCTGGTGAATTCATAGCCTCCCGTGCAAAACCATCACGAGTAACGTTATCCCTGAAGAAGGCTTTTCTTGGTTTTCCTCCGGTTGTTTCTGGGAAAGCCCGGTGGCACCAGCTGGCTGCCTGTCCCTGCAAACCTTCGCTGCTGCTGCCGCGAATCAGGATGGAACGGTGAAACGTTCAGTGGCGGAGGGAAGCCGGCAGTTGGGCGTCTGTTAATAGCTTGAAAGTAACTAATGAGGATGTGCAGTCGGAGCGATTGATTGAAGAGCCGCAGTCCTGTGTTTCTTCTTGCGCGCTGCCTCGCTCTCTGCAGGCTGTGGAAGGGAGGGGGAAGGCAGAGACCCGGCTTTCTCCTGAGTGGAAGTAGCACGGATCCCCCGGGCCCCGCCGCCAGCGATGGAAGTTTCAGCTGCATCTGCCTCTTGAAAACAGCAGGAGCTGAAATGCCCCTGTCTGGAGCCACAGCTTACTCCTTTTCTTTAGGATTCAGAAGATAACAATGGACTTTCTGCTAGGAAGTGATTTTTTCCCTCCCGGTGCTGGGGGATGTTTTGTGAAGCTGGATTCCTTTAAGCCTGGCAATTGAGCCGGAGATGGGCAGCAGTTGCGATAAAGGTATCGGCGTGTGCCTGTGTATGTGTGTGTGTGTGTGTGCGTGTATACCCAGCCGTATGTACAGCTGCACGTATGCACTGTACGTGTGTGCTGCAGGGATTTTTAATAGAGAGCGCAGTTTCTGGTGCCGTTCCCCTGGTGTTGGCAATGTAAAATTATCTAAGCGCATCTTTTCTGAGCATCCCTGCTCCTCAGCTCAGCCTGCGTGGATTTAAGATGTCAAAGTCGCCTTGTAGTAAGGTCATATTGCCAGAATGAGGAGAAGTTGACCTATTTTTTTTATCTGCAGAGATGTATCTGTCATATTACCCGGGCAGTTAGGAGCCTTCTGCTGGTTGCATGGTTTAAGCAAGGAGTGCGATGGTTTAAGCAAGGAGTGCGATCGTTTAAGACCAAACTTTGACCCGTGTGTCAAATCGTGTTGGGTCGTTACTAAATGTGATCTCCCCTGCGCCTTGCTCTTAGCTATCTGTTAATTCCTGCGTTACTTACGTGAAAGCAATGAATAAAAGTGTAAGTTTTCTCCATAATATCTCACAGAATGCTAGCTATGTCTGGGCAGTGATCTCTCCCAGTGTTCTTCATTTTAACTCCTTATAGCCTACAGTCAAGTCAGGTTCACAACCTTGAATCTGCCAGTGGAAACGCCGTGGGTAGTTTAATACATAAATAAGATACAGAAAACCCAGGGTGGGT
>VZRI01002347.1:395272-408289 GCA_013397515.1 Upupa epops | reverse complement strand
TCGGGTCTAATTCAGCAGATCCACAGCACACTCAAAACTTTGCTGCTGAGGCGTCTCTCCTGGAGAGTGCGAAACCTGACTATTCCCCACCCCCCGGCACCCGTTCACCTTCTTTTTCTTCTCTTCCTCAGAGGTCCCAGCAGAGAGATCTCCTCGCAGACGGAGCATCTCCGGGACCAGCACCTCTGAGAAAACCAACTCGATGGATGCTTCGAATACTTCTCCTTTCAAAGTGCCAGTAAGTGTGTCCTTCCTGCAAAGGAGGAATTTTTCTCATTGAAGAAGAGGGAAAGATTAACCTAGCACTGTGTGCAGCTGAGCTTGGGGTGGTAGGGGAGGGAATCAAAGCAGAAAAGAGTATTTAGTCAACGTTTCCAGCTGACCAAGAGGTACTGCTGTCATCTGTCATAGAGGATCAGTGAGATTTCTGGTAGATCTGTAACTTGATTGTTTTCCTTGCCTTGATCTAAAGCTGCAAGGAGTGATGCCTCAGTGTTCGGGTGGGCAGCGACCTATATAAAGACTTTTGAAGTCGTCGCCAGGGATTGCATTAAATATTCAATTTCGACTGGTGACAAAAAAGTCGCTTTAGGTTGGTGACAGCGTGTTCTTCTTCCCTCACGCCAAGAAAAGCACAGGGAGAATTGAAACGGCTTTGTAGTTCGTTGGGAAGCCGGTAGCATTTCTGCTGGTGTGTTAACTGCTCTCTAGCTCTTCAGTTTTTGTCGTGAGTTTGTTGGGCTGTGAGTCTGCGTGAGGAGTCCGGATTTTCTCAGCTTGTGGTCAGAGAGCCTGAGAGCACAAAGGGTTTTCTATTATTAGACCGAGGGTAAACGCTTCGAGCTGAAGTGAGGTGCTCAGTAATTATTTAGCGATGCTTGTTTACGGTTTGCAGTATCAAACGACTATAGCAAATGTTTTCATAGCCCTCTTTATTAATGGCAAGTAAGTTGCCTGCTTTAAAACCTGAGGAAAACCAGGGAAGAGTTTGCCAGTGTGAGTCAGGGGATTTGTATATTCCCTGTGGACACGAGAGCCGTTCCTGTAGCTTGGGCTGTGTGTTCTTGCTTTGCTTCAGATGACACCCAGCCCTTTTATGCACCCATCCAAGCTCACCTTAGGTCCCTGAAACTTGGGGTTTCATTTTGTCACTTCCAAGGTAAAATAAAGGGCCAAGGATTCAGTGAGAGCAGTTTGAATTGTGAAAGGGTTAAGGTTGGTCAGAACACAAGGAAAAGATGGTGCTTAAAGCAACCTGTGAAGTCGTGATTTACTGGAATTGGAAAAGGGACCAAGGAAGCAGCGAATATTCTGGGTATCGGCGCTTGGTCCCTTTCCAGCATCATAAAAGAACATGGGTTGGAAAGGCACCTCCAGACGCCTCTGATTTATTCCCCTCTTCAGAGCTGGATGGACTTACATCAGGCTGCTCAGAGCGTTCTCCAGTGAGGTGTTGGAAAGCTCCAAGGATGTAGATGTCACAGCCTTGCTAAAGAACCTGTTCTGGTCTGCCTGTTCTCATTGTGAGGAATATTTCTTTTGTAAAGGCTTTTCTTGTCAGAGCACAACTTGAACCTCTGATGTCTATTGAAAGACCATGAATCACTTTTGCCTCTAGTTCAAAAATACCTGAAGTAGCAGTTAAAGCACAATATATTGCTTAGCCTTGAGAAGAGAAGGCTCTGAGGGAAATCTTAGCAACGTGTATAAATAGAGGACAGAAGGGAATAGAGACAACGGAGCCGGGCTCTTTGAACAAGAGGCAGGGAGCACAAGTTGAAATCTAGGAAACTCCATTTAAACACAGAGACCTTTTCTCACTGTGAGGGTGATCAAGCACTGGAACAGGTTGCCTGGGGAGGATGTAGAGGCTCCATCCTTGGAGATACACTCAAAAACAGACTGGACACACAGTGCTAAGCATCCTGCTCTAGTAAGCATCCTGCTCTAGTTTACCTTGCTTTGATCGGGGGGGTGGATTAGACTGTCTCCAGACCTCAGCTATTCTGTGAACTAGCCTCTGTAGCTTCAATGACCTGTTTTCTGGACGGTACTTCGGGGGGAAGAAGGATCTTGGTCTAGTTGACACGTGAAGTTGTTCACAAGAACATTCTGTTACATCAGGTTTTCGTGCTGTGCTCATGGTCCCCACAGGTCCAGGAGAATTTCTGAACTCTGAGAACACTTCCTACCTGTTCTTGTGTTTATTTCCTAACTCTCATCTTTGCCCAGTTATTACCGTTGTCCCTATCTTTTTCACAAGGTTTCAATGTTTCTCGGATACTTCTTAGCCCCTTCACCCTTTCAAAACAAGAACCTTGCAGAATGTTTCTCATTTCCCCTGGCTGTGTTTTGGACTTTGGGGACACTGGCAAACAAATAGGGTCAGGAAGCAGAAGCAGTACGTGGCTGCCTTTCCTGGCCATGAAGCAGCAAATAAACAGCTATTTGTGCCATGTGTAGCTGATACTCTGTGGCTTTGTCAGCCTGGCCACCTGTATACCCAGGAGCGTAATGCACCCCCCTGCCTTTGTCCTAGGGAGAGGGCTTCTGGCTTTGTAGGTTTTGCTCTGAATAGCCCATTTATAGGCTGTTCCTCCTTAGCAGGTTGCGGTGCAGGTGGGGGCTGAGATCACCCTGGTTTAAAACATGCCAACTCCAGATCTGTTTAACAGAATGAGGTTGCTTAAGAATACAGGTGAGCTCAAGCCAGAACTACTGAAATTAAATCCCTGGTTGACTTGGTGTACTGGCACACACCTACATAGGAGTGGGATCAGATGGGCAGGAATCATGTTTTCTTCCTTTGATCATAGAATCATGGAATCATTAGGGATCAGAAGGGACCTAGAAATATCATCTAGTCCAATCCCCCTGCCACAGCAGGACCACCTAGACCAAGCCACACAGGAACTGATCCAGGCAGATCTGGAACGTCTGCAGAGAAGGAGACTCCACAACCCCCCTGGGCAGCCTGTTCCAGTGCTCTGGTACCCTCCCTGGGAAGAAGTTCCTGCTGATACTGATATGGAACCTCCTCTGTTCCAGCTTGCACCCATTGCCCCTTGTCCTGTCACTAGATGACCTTGAGAAGAGCCTGGCTCCATCCTCCTGACACCCACCCCTCACAGATTTATAGACATTCATGAGGTCACCCCTCAGCCTCCTCTTCTCCAAGCTTTACAAGAGTCAGCTACCTCAGCCTTTCCTCATCAGGGAGGTGCTCTGCTTCCTTCATCACCTTCGTTGCTCTATGCTGGACACCCTCCAGCAGCTCTGTGTCCTTCTTGACCTGAGCGGCCCACAACTGGACACAATACTCGAGATGCAATCTCACCAGTGCAGAGTAGAGGGGGAGAAGAACCTCCCTTGGTCTGCTAACCACCCTCTTTCTGACCTCCACCGTGAATGCTGTTGGCCCTCTTGGCCACAAGAGCCCATTGCTGGCTCATAGTCATCCTGTAGTCCCCTAGGACCATCGCTGAATGGTCCTACAGTCTGCTGGGGTGTGATGTATGTGAAGAATTTACCAGGTCTCAGCAGTAGGTGAGATGTCTTGGGGCACTGTGTTGAAGTTTCAAATCAGTGGTCTGAGAGGAGCTTCCAGTGAAGATGGAAGTGGGGGGCTTATAGTGTCTTCAAATTTGTGTTGGTGAGGTCATCATGACAGGGATTGTCATACAGGCAAAGGAGATGAACAACAAGAGGACTTGCATTTCTGCTCCTCCAGGCATCGACACCCCTGGCACAGAGGATGGAAGGCTCTGGGCAGCTGCAGGGCAGTGCTGCCTCAGTTCTTTCCCTGGACCTGACACTGTGCCATACCTCTTGTGCACGCTGTCTTGGTTTCTAACAAAGCAGCTTAAAGCAGGGGACAGCTTAACCTTCTTCCATACTGATGGAAAATTATGCTGAGACCTTCATAATAAGTTGCTTTTGCAGCTTTTTAAGTTTGCCTCTCAGGAAAGCTATTTAAAAGCTCTCTTCTCTATAGGACAGTGGTTTCCAGCATCTTCTGGACAGGTTTGCTTTTCCATTCAAGCAACCAGGCAGTGGTACTCACTCAGAACAAGGCATCTGATTTTTAATACTGCTAGTTGGCATTTGTTTAGCTTCTGGGATTTTGATTCATAGCAGCATAATGGCCTTTAAGCGAACATTTCGTTGACAAGACGGTTTTTAAGTAGTCTCTTCATGGCAGTGGTCGATGAAGGATTTCTTTCAAGGCGCTGATGTGTGAGGTCCAGGACATTTGCATTCCTACCTCCTGCATGTGCACTGGAGGAAGAGACACGTTTGAATTGCCTGTTGGGGGAAAAGCAGAATCTGAGTAGCTACAGACACGGTCTTTCTCAGGAGTGACCACCACACGTGCGCATCCTGGTTACCTCCCACCAAGGGCGATAAGGTAGATGCTGCTAGTGCTGACACTGCATGGCACAGGCAGACCTACAGAGATAAGAGCTATTGCTGCTTGTTCTTTCTTATCCTTCCCCGTTTCTGCAATGTCTGCAGTGAGAACTTCAGTCTCCATCTAGGTTCAGTTGTGTTGGGTGATTTCCAGGCATGCTGGGGAGGAGTGTGGGGGGAGAATGGAAGGGCACAAAGGGCAGAAGAGTTGAGGTGAGGAATCACAGACTGTTAGGAAATGGAAAGGACCTTGAAAGATTAGCCAGTCCAATCCCCCTGCCACAGCAGGATCCCTTAGATCCAGTCACACAGGAATGTAGCCAGATGGGTTTTAAACGCCTCCAGAGGAGACTCCACAACCTCCCTGGGCAGCCCCTTCCAGTGCTCTGTCACCCGCACAGTGAAGAGATTCTTCTCAGATTTATGTGGACCCTCCTATGTTGCAGCTGACACTCTTTGCCCCTTCTCCTATCATTGGGGGCCACTGAGCAGAGCCTGGCTCATTCCTCATGACACCCACCCTTTCCATATTGATCAACATTAATGAGGTCACCCCTCAGTCTCCTTTTTTCCTAGCTGAAGAGACACATTTCCTTCAGCCTTTCCTCATCAGGTAGATGTTCCACTCCCTTTATCATCTTAATGTCTGTACGCTGGCTTCTCTCAAGCAATTCTATGTCCTTCTTGAACTGAGGGGCCCAGAACTGGACACAATCTTCTAGATGCGGTCTCACAGATGTGGGCTGTTTATAGATGCATGTGGATAGGAAAAGCCATATTTTTAATACTGAATATTATTTGATGGAACAAATAGGAAGGCAGACGGAACTGGCTAGAAGTAGGCATCGTGACGCATGGGTGGGCGAGAAACCAGCTTTTTCCTTCCCACACACACTGTGTCCTGGCAGAGCGTCTCGGTCTCAGCGCATCCCGTTCCCTACTGTTGCACCATGGAACCCCAGTAGCACTGCGGCTGCTGTTGGGGTTGCGAGACCATGGGAATGATGAGATTATCTCACACCTCCTGCAGGGTCAGGGCAGAGAGGAAGTGCTAAACCATTCTTTAGACTCGCTCTGCACTCTCCAGTTTTTGCTTCTTTGAGGTTGGGTTGTTAGAGAATTGTAATTACAAGTAATATGTGATTCATTCCTGTCTGCTGGCTATTCGGAAAAAGAGATGAGAAAGAGGCAAAGAAACGAGTGCAAATGAGATAGGAGAGCCAGAACCCAGGCTTTGAAGTAAACAAAGTGATGTTTGCAGGAAGCCCGTGTGCATTTGATGAGAAGACTGATGCTTCCAAACTGCCTGCCTTGGTTGTGCCTAGTCAGGAGCAGAACTGGCTGTGCAGGAAAGCGGCTGCCTCTGTGCTCTTTAAGAGCTCTGCTAAATGGAACAGAAGACAATGCAGCCAGCCTAAGTGAAGGTCAGAGCTTGATGAGAACTCGCAGCTGCCCAGCTTCATCTTTTATGCAGTCAGCAGGATTGTTGCTTCTCTGGAACAGCGCTCCGCTACCATCATGCTGCCAGGCTAGGGCAAGCCTGGTCTTTCCTGGCCACACGGCCTGATGGCATACAAGTCCGTTTTAATTCTGCGTCAGCGCCAGCGCAGGGAGGGCACTGCTGATTTACAGTAGAGCAAGGCATCGTGACACCCTTTGTCACGACCGTGCTCAAATCTGTCCTCTTAATGGCAACTTTAACCTTATTTCTTCCACTTACCACTCTTTTCTTACCGTAACACGTTTGTTTGAACCCGCTGTCGTTTCTCCAACTTGCCTGTGAGTGATGGCTTAGATGTCCTGGCTGCTGCTCTACAGAGTCTGGATCACAAGACACAACCCAATAGCTGGCTGGCTGCAGGCTGCTCACCAAGTTTTTATCTTTACCTCTCTGCTGGGATAATGCTGTTCGGAGGCTCTCTAACCTCCACAACATCCTTCTGCTAAGGCAGATTTGTTCATCACATCAGAGCTGAGGCAAATCAGTGATGGGGATGTCCACTGTGCCGTGGACCTCAAGAGCAGGAGTGTTTTTCTCATGTTTGGTATAAACTCGACTTCTCCAATTGCCCTGCAGTTCATGTAGGGAGCGATCAGTGTTACACGGCTGTAGACTCCTGTCACATTCTGGGTGCCCCTGGGTTAATGGTATTTAAATGTGTACAGCCTCATCCTGTTCTTCACCTCCAAATCACAGCTCAGTCAAGTTCTGCAGAGTGTAATTAATGCATCCTCTGCAAATCAGCCCTCCTGGTCCTTTTATCACTCTTCTCACTCCTGTTTGTAATTCCCTTCAGCCAGTTCTCCCAAGTTCCAGCACTGAGGTTCACGGCAATGTCTGTTATCAGTTTCTAATTGCTCACAACCCTTTGTGTTACTCCTCTGTCCTCCCTGGCCCTGGCTTCACCTCCTAATTTAATACAGCTCAGCATAATTAACGTGCTGTTTAACTTTCCTTCCAAATCATTAACAAAGTTGTTAAAAGAAGCAGTCATGCCACTGTCCCCACCACATCCCATTGGACCCTTTCCTCTACCTTGATACCTTATCGCTTGGCGTAATTACTCTTTTTAGATGTCCCTGCAGCCAGTGCTCAGGTTTGACAAAACTCATTTCCATTAACTGTTCTAATTAGCATGTGTGTTGTATTATCAGAAGGTGAAGGGCTGAAGTCTTGGGCTGCTAACTGGCTCTGGGCCAGGGAATGAAAGATCCAGGGTCACAAACATTCTCGTGACGTGAGGGGAAGGCAAAAACAGCAGCAGCGGCTTGAGCAGCGGTGAAGGTAGCCTGGACACCATCACTTCTCCACTTACTTCACTGGCTGCAGCCCACAGCTGCAGTTTGGATAAACACTCTGATGGACTCGGGCAACCTGTTTCTTACAATATTTATTGTCTATCACTGTTGTTTTGTTGGTCTCTAGACAGGCTTCTGACCTTTATTCCCTAAGAACTAGACAGAGGCTGCTAAGAGCATCCTTAAGCTGTTTTTTTCTTATCCTACGCCTGATGCGAGTGGCTCCCATGAAGGCAGCCAAGCTCTGCTCCCAGTTGCATCCATGCTGAACACCTTGCAGAACTGGGATCTGAAAAGCTGGTGTAGCTCTCCCTTGCTATTGGGAAGCTCTTGTTTCTTCATGCATTTTTTAGCAGGATTCCCAGTGACTTGGAAACTTGATTTCTCTAGTGCATCTGACTGCACATCAGGCAGAGCGCATGCGATCTCGGGACACATTTCACTAATAGGAATTATCATTGTATCCCTGTTGCGGTATCCCTTCCAGTTCTTTGGTTCCCTTATTACTGTTCTTAAACTTGTTCAGCCTATTCTGCATCCCTCCTGTGACCGTAGGCAATTTTTCATTGGAAAGTCGAAATCGTTATCTGGCCAAATCTGCCAAGCTGTCCCATCGGGAGAAAAATATCTTCCTGATCCTTGCTGTTGATCAGCTTGTGTCCTGAAGCATGATAATTGCTCACTCTTGTTATTTTTAAACCTGACTAATGCAGCTACATATGTTATTCTTCCTTATATAAACGCATAATCCTTTTTTAATCTTGCTGGAAAAATGTGTCTGTATAACATCTTGTGGTAGAGAATTCGATGGGATGGTTTATAGATAGCATTAGAAAAGGTCTCCTGACAATCAGTCAAATGTGCTGCCTCTCCTGTTAAATTGTCCCTCGGTTTTCTTACGTAACAGAGTGCATGAGGAGCTCAGTTAATTTCCATTCTATTTGTTTTATACATCTCTAATCCCCGCTTGCTTTTGTTTCTAAAATAGTTGGTCTCTAAAGCATATCGTTGGTAAATCCCCCTCTTGTCTGCCTGTAATCAGTTTATACTTGTGGAGTTCCAGTTTCTTGCTGAGATGAGAAGATCAGAGGAGAGCAGTGCATTAGTGTGAAAGCTACGGCAGATTTACATAACATCGCTTCCCTCTCAGTGAGCTTTATCCTTCCCTTAGCCATCCCCACACGGGCTTTACTGTGCGCTGCCTGCACACGAACCACCTCGTCGGGGACGCTCAGTGGTGGAGTTTGACCAGTCTAAGTCACAGCCTTGTTGGTTTTATGGCCGCCAAGGTGTATGAATAGCTGTGTTCATCTGCTCCTCCACTGCGGCTGCGCAGGAGGCTGCTTGAAGGGAGGCTCAGCTAATGTTTTAGTAATGAGCATTATTGGGCTCATAAGCAAACTTCTCCACCTCCCTGCTCGTTATGTACCGCTGTTCTGTTTTGGTTTGTTCTGCAGGGGACAGTGAACCTCGCGGTGATTGCTCCTGGAATATCCAGCTTGTGGCATCTTTCCATTTCCTGACCTGGCTGTCTTCCCCTGCTTTTTTGCCCCCCAGTAGCCTGACAGCGTTACAGGCACAGGAGAGCCCTTGCACTTGGCTGTGATGTTTTGGGTTTTTTTCTTGATAGCCACTTGTGAGCAGCTTAAGAGATAAAACTCTCCATGTACTAAGCACACGCAGTAGATGAGAGACAGTTCTGCTGTCATCCGTAGTCACTTGAATGTTATCTTTGTGCCCATCCAGTCCTTCCTCTCGGAGAGAACCAGTCTCGTTGCTCTGTAAATGACGTTACCCACCTGCTGTTATTAATAATGCATTAGTGCTCCTCACTGAGGATCAGAAATGTTGAAGACACGTTGCAAGCCTCCCAAAGGCAACGTGCTTGTCCCCCAGAAACACCTAATGTAGGTACCAGACCTGCATACAAAGATGGACCTGTTCCACTCACGTGGGTTTTGTGCTTTGAAGCTTCCACTAATACTGCTGCCTTTTACCGATGGATAATTCGCGTGATCATTCCGTAGTTTTACTGGTTCATGGCTGAATTAACCACAGAGACAATCATTGTTTATTATGCATGGGCTGTTCTCTCTGAAGGGGATGCTCAGCACATCTGGAAGGAGCAGCAGTCAGTGAGTTGAGTTGCTCTTCATTGGTCTGTGTTGGGCTGAGATGAAAGACAGACAGAGAGTGGGTTTTGGCACAGAGTGAACATTTCCTAAAGCCAGAGGTGCCCTGACAGCAGCTACCCTCAAGTTTAGAACACTCAGGGGTCAGTGTTTCTTTTCTTTCCCTATGCAGCTATGGAGGGAAGCACCTGTTGAATTTATCACTTCTACTGTGGCGAGTTCTTGGTAGAGCAAGGGATGATACAGCGCTTAACATTCAAACGAGAGGAAGAGAACTCTCATTGTGATAAATTATTTTTAGATGTAGCTTTGGGGGTTCTTACCCCAGTGTTTGATGCTTTTGGCTGAGATGAAGACCTTGCTCTGAACCTATTCCTCATGTCTCACCGAGTGCTCTCACTCTTTTCCATCCCTATTTGGCTAAACCTGTGGTTCTGAAAGGAATTCATACCAAGCCATTGCGCGTGGACCATCAAATTTGCCTCATGAGGGATTAAAGCACAGTTCTCCTACAGTTGTTCCAGTGGCCTCCTCTGAAAACACTATATTTACACGGTACCACTGTTGTCAGGTTGCTTCCTAACTAGTTTATCCTGCCAGATAATTTGTCCTTTTCCAATGAAGAACCTAGTTTGGGCAATAAGTTTACAGCTTTTTGTCTGGGGGTGTTTGTTTAAGCAGTAAAATTCCCACTGGTTTTAAAAACGTTCCCCAGTGATGCTCAAAGGTCAGATCCTTCATTACATCGGGTGTAAGAACCCAGCAGCAGCACGGTTTGTGTCGAAATAAGCATTGAAGAGAAATAACCCACACAACAGGAGGGGACATAAGGGTGGGTTTGTCTTTTTAATGTTACAGGCTAGAGTTGTTAGCGTTGTCAGGGATTTCTTCTTTATAGAAGGGAAAGGCAAGAACGACCTCTCAGTTACGGAGCTGTTGCAGATAGAAATGTGTTTTTCATCACTACCTCTCTTTTATATCCGCGCTCGGTATTGAAAAACGTTTCCTTTGGCAAAGAGAAGTCGAAAAGCTCAGCTCGGTTCTGGCACGTGTGAATTGCTCATGCTGCTCCCACATTGTCCATCTGTAAGCACTGGCCCTGCAAGAGCTGCCCGCAAGGTGCAGAGAGCAAATATTGCCAATGTTTTTAAGTCCTCTGGGAATGGCCAGTAAGTGCCCTCCTGCTTGGAATATTTTTATCCTCAGGTACACTCTAACCTTAATATTTTGAATTCTTTTGGTACAGCTGTCTCAGTATCAAGCCCAGGTATCTTTCGTTAGGGAATAGATCATGTTCAGTTAAACCCAGAGAGTGTTCTGCTAATGTTAAAGCAATGCCGAATAAATACTGGGCATGCACACAGACATTCGTATTCACAGTCCCTCTTGGAGTAGGATTTGGAATAGCTGAATAGAAATACTTCTGGACTCCTGATGAATCGAGTCGACTTTGCCTTATTTGCCCTTAAGGGGAGAAAACCATGTGAATTTGTTGCTGCAATTTGAGTAGCCTGAGAGGTACTGGAACAAAGCCAGGGTCCACCAGGTCTGAGTGCCCGCAGTTGGGTTTGTTACCTATTGTGCTGAGAGATCAGAATATATGAAAGTGCCTTTGAAAGAGCTGTACATCCTCTACTTGAATTCCAGGAATGGCCCCCAGAGAAGCCCAAGAGCATCTATTGATTACAGGATTTTTTTTTCAAAGGCACTTTTTCAGTACCAGGACCACGAAGAGTGCAGGAGCATGGGTAGAGTTGGAGTGACAAACACAGCTAAAAACACCTCTCTTTGGACAGTACCTTTTCCCTCAGCACTCTCTGTAGCTTTGTGGGTTGGGGTAGGATTTTTTTTGCAGTGTCTAGATATCAGGCTTCTTTTCCTTTTTACTTGATTTCCCATTTCAGGACAGCATAACAGCTTTTACCCCTGAGGAGCCTACTGACTGTCAAACCTCATGCTGAAGGGCAGCCTTGAACATAGCACTACCTTCAGGTGCAGAAGACAAATTCCCTCTTCCTTTGCCCCCTGCAGCACCATCCCATGAGACATCCCAATTTCTCTGTGCTACTTATGGACAGGCACGTGTCAGGCTTCGGTGTGTGGGAGCAGGTTGTTCCCTGCATAAGGATTTGGGAGAGGATGATCTGCATGTGCTGGAAAGACCATGCAGTAACAGAGGGGACATTCAGACTAGATCACTTTTCTTATGGTGAGAGTGGTGAGACCCCAGCCCAGGTTGCCCAGAGAAGTGGAAGAAACCCCATTCCTGGAACCATCCCAGGTCAGATCAGGCCTCCGGGCTCTGGGCAACCTGATCCTGTTGAAGGTGTCCCTGCTCACTGCAGGGGGAGTTGGACTGGATGAGCTGACCCTTCTAACGCAAACCACTCAGTGCTTCTGTGATCTGCCGCCAACATCGGGTATGGGTAGGGTTTCAGTAATGTTTCACCATCCAGATCTCCCTGAGAGTGAGGTGACAGCCCATCTTGCTGAGGGTGCACAAGATGTTACGGGTGTGGGCTGTGGATTTGCTGTGGATTTGCTTTTCACAACCAAGCAAGACTCACTTGGCTGTTCACCAGAAGCAATGGAGTGGGAAAGAGTGCCTGATCTGTAGGAGTCTGAGGGATGAACAAGCTTGGCCGAGTCACCTGGAGCCAACAGAACACACTCGCTTTGTCGTTGTTCTGAGTAGGGAAGAACAGGAGACCTTGTTTGTCTCCAGTTTGCTGACTTGTGTATTACAGGATGCAGCTGTGGGCAACATCTGTCACCTGTCCTAAATGCAGCTAGCGGAGGTTTGCCTTGCAAATGCCTGCAGAACTACCTGTACTCGGGCTCTCCAGGCAAAGCAGGGATGGTGGGGGAGAGGGCTGGTCCACCAGGATATTACTGTCACTAGAGCTTTACTGATCTCAGACTCTTCAATGCACAGGAAAAGAACGATTCCTGTGAGCAAGCTGTACCAGTAATATACTTAACCAAGGGGCCTGCACCCACATGTGGTTGGAGGATCTCCCGACAGCAGCACGCAGGGTTCAGTGCCTCTGCGCAGTGGTTCTGCAAAGGAGCAGGATAGATTTGGCCAGTAAAATGCTGCTTAATCCTATTGGATTAAGAATCTCTGCTTTTGCTTTGATCGTGCCACAGGATGTACATGCACACATGTCTGCGAGCCCTGGGAATATTTGGACACAGTGTGGTTGATTTAAAGTGTGTATTGTGCTCGAGGAAATTGGGAGGGCTATAGGAGAAAATCAAATGTGCAGGTATTGGATTATTTCAGTGATTACAGCAGGATGACTACGAGCCAGCAGTGTGCTCTTGTGGCCAGGAGGGCAAAGGGCATCCTGAGGGGGATCAGAATGGGGGTGGTTAGCAGATCAAGAGAGGTTCTTCTCCCCCTCTGCTCTGCACTGGTGAGACTGCATCTGGAGTATTGTGTCCAGTTCTGGGCCCCTCAGTTCAAGAATCATAGAATCATTAGAGATCGGAAGGGACCTTGAAAGATCATCTAATCCAATCCCCCTGTCACAGCAGCATCACCTACACCAACGTGCACAGGAACACATCCAGGCAGGTCTTGAACATCTGCAGACACAATGCTGCTAAAGGGTGTCCAATGTAGGGTAACAAAGAGGATGAAGGAAGTGGAGCACCTCCCTTATGAGGAAAG
>VZRI01002347.1:376609-391500 GCA_013397515.1 Upupa epops | reverse complement strand
GATTGGACCGGATGATCTTTGGAGGTCCCTTCCAATCCCTAATGATTCTATGATTTAAAAAGGAAGATCCAGAAGCAAGAGAATGGAGAAGCAGAGACTGGGGAACAGAGCCTCGGAAAGCCAGCAGTGTGTAGGATGTTAGGCAAGGGCAAGCTGATGGCTCCTCTTTGTGTTCCATCTGGTCACCCTCCTCCTTTGGCCTCCTACTGTAGCCTTACAGCAGGGCATCAGTAGGGCAGGAGATGGGACAGTGTTGAGGGGAGTTGTGCCTTCGCATGATCATTTGCTACTACTGGAACTAGAAGGTCTGTTTGACCTTTCATCCTTTCAAAGATTGATGGGTTGAAGTGAACAGGGGCACTGTTTGGCGATGAGGGGGGGATCATCTGAGAGCAGCTGTGTGGAAAGCACATGGAGATGAAGTTTATTTGGAGAGAAATGTTTGCATAGTTGATGATTGCTGTTCAGAATCACGAGCCTCACCTCAGGCTCTGTGTGGAGCCTCGTGCTGCAGGTGAGGGTCACAGATTGCTGATAAGGTCCTTCTGAAAATAAAGTGTGACAGCACTCCTCAACCTTGCTGTTAACTTTGGTTGGGAAAACTGGAGGTTTATTGGAGTTCTTTGGGATTTGTGGTCTAATAAGGCACTGCACCAACTGAATAGAGTGACTTTGAAACGTTATGGTTAGAGCCATTGCTTTCCTGCTGGTGGAACCAGCTTGGAGAAGAGGAGGCTGAGGGGTGACCTCATTCGTGTCTATAAATCTGAGGGGTGGGTGTTAGGAGGATGGAGCCAGGCTCTTCTCAAGGTCATCTGGTGATAGGACAAGGGGCAATGGGTGCCAGCTGGAACAGAGGAGGTTCCATATCAATATCAGCAGGAACTTCTTCCCAGGGAGGGTAACAGAGCACTGGAACAGGCTGCCCAGGGGGGTTGTGGAGTCTCCTTCTCTGAAGACGTTCCAGACCCACCTGGAGGTGATCCTGCTGTAGCAGGAGGATTGGACTGGATGGTCTTTCAAGGTCCCTTCCAATCACTTATGATTCTGATTTCACAAATGAAACCATAAAGGAATCTCAGTTCCAGTGTGAAGCGAAACTTGCCAGTAATTTCTCCCTTCACTCCCATATGTTTCTCTCTGTATCCAAGGGTGCCTGACAAATGCAATTGGTGGGTAGAACAGCAGGAAAAACAACTCGGAAAGAAACCATGCGAGAACTAAACCCTGAAGATGAGGAACAGATTAGCTAACTGGGAGGAGATGGCTGGAGGAAAGAGGAGACTGAAAAGATTGATTTGTGTTCAGATTTATGCTGTTGTTTGGGATTTTTTTCCAATGGGACAAATCAGCGACAACTGTGTCTGCCTGAGAGAAGGTAACACATGGCAGCTGACTCTTCATTCATGATGGAGAATTGCCTTTCTCTCACCTTCTGCTCTCACTGCTTTGCCTATGATCTGTTGCTGTAAAAATGTTTTCCTGTCCTACCCCGGTTACTCAGCCCTTTACCATTTGGAGTCGATGATGTCACTGCGTTACCACAGGTTTCCAGGGCCAGGCTGCCTGATAGCATCTACCTTGTCTTGCACATCCATGAGCCCTCCCTTCAGAGGAAGGTTTGCAAGGGGTAGAAGGAAATAAGGGCTGCTGCCCTGTTGCTTTCTCATGCGTTTGAGATGTTTGGGTCCTGTTAAGAAACAGGAGATATTTTCAGATACATACCTATAAAATTCCGGAGTAAGGAAGATCAGTTATCCCGGTGCACATCAAGATTTGAGGTACTGTAGCACTGTGTGCCATGCCAGATGGTGACACAGGATGGATGCGGTCTGCTCTGACTTGATTTAAAATAGAAAGGACTCGGCAATGCTGTAGGAAGGAGGGATGAAGGGAAGCTGCAGATTTTTTTCAGAATGAGGGTTTCTGTTTCAGCGGGAAGCGAGTCGGCCAGCCTGCTTTTTCTGGCTTTTAACTTTGGGTTCAGTGAGACTGGGTGAGTGGATGGAGGAGAGCTGTGGTGCCCCTTCAGAAACAAGGGTCAGCATCCAGGTGTCCTGTGGAAATGCACAACCTCTGATACTCTAGGGTCATGTTGTCTGCTGGTCTCTTGTGCTTGGAAACTCACGTTAGTCTTTACAGGGCACAAAGGTGAGAAGGCTTAGACAGTGGAATTCACGGAATTCATATCATTTTTGGAGGTGATTGTCCCCCTATGCTCAGCACTAGTAAGGCCACTGCTTGAGTACTGTGTCCAGTTTTGGGCACCTCAGTACCAGAGAGACATCAAGGGGCTGGAGCAGGTGCAGAGGAGGGCAACAAAACTGGTGAAGGGTCTGGAGAACAGATCTTATGAGGAGCAACTGAAAGAGCTGGGACTGTTTAGTTTCAGGAAGAGGAGGCTAAGGGGAGGCCTCATCACTCTCTACAACTACCTGAGAGGACATTGTAGTGAGGTTGGTGCTGGTCTCTTCTTACAGGTCATTAGCTTCAAGCTGCAACCAGGGAGGTTTAGACTGGACATCAGAAAAAAGTTCTTAATGGAAGGAAGGAGTGCTTGAGCACTGGAACAGGCTCCCCACGGAGGTAGTTGAGTCCCCATCTCTCAATATGTTCAAGAGTCACTCAGATGTGATGTTAGGGGATAGAGTTTAGGGGTGAACTTGTACAGCAGGGTTTGTGGTTGGACTCGATCCAAAGGGTCTTTTCCAACCTGAATGATTCTGTGATTTCTGTGATTTCTGCTTGGTTGTCACCCATGCCAGATGTAGATGACGCTCTTCAGGCATGTGGCCAGTTCTGCATCTTGCAGGGCTCGCAGCAGCTCTGCTGTGAGGATACCTGGCTCTGCGCTACCAGCATTCCTAACCTGTTTCATTCTTGGAACTCCAGCCCATACGCTCATCCCTAACATTTTCTCAGTGTCAGGAGCAGATAAAACATGTGAAAAAGCATGAGGAAAGACTTGAGGAAAATTAAAGTTGAAAGGGGAGACTAGATTAATATTTTCTGCTGCAGGCAGGAGTTGGAGAGTATTTCGAACAGACCGACGGTTCTCACCTCAGGTTTGTTTATGATGAGGGAGTGCTGATGGTCGAGACTGGCTGCATATGTTCTCAGCAACAGCAGTAAAGCTCTGCAGACAGCTGGGAGGGTTTTGCCCTGTTGGGATTTACTGCCACGTGGGAATCCTCCTGCTTTACTAAAAGTCATTTTATGGCATTATCAGATAGTCATAGTCGAGCGCAGGGTCTGGCGTGTGCTCGCTCAGAATGGGCTGCGGCAGGTCGCAGGGACACGGGTAGCGATGGCTCTGGGGTTCATGGTGAAGCGGTACCGCTGCTCCAATGACAGCTTTTCGTACTTTCGGTGAGTTCCCACTCGGCTCTCCCGGTTTCTTTGTGGCACAGGAATAGCACAGTTGGTATAAATAATAGAAGCGACTCTTACCGCCTCTCTCGTATTCGTCCATTCTGCTTTAGTGCCGGTTTTCAACAAAAGGTGGGTTATTTTTATCCTGGTTTAGACGTGAGGATAAAGATCTGTGTTACACAATGCGTTATTAAGGCTTGACTCACCCAGAGCCTGTATTCATTCAGCGTATCTGTTTCTATCTGCGTGCGGGGGGTACGGGCAGAGGGGAGGAGCGGTTTGTCTCGCTCCTGTTTTGGTGAACGTATTTCTTCCAGCCGGTATTTTCAGTCCTGGTGCAGTTGTTTGTTTCTCAGTGGAAACTAAAGAAGGTCTCGTTGTTAAGTCCTTTGTCACAGACCTTCACCCTGGTGCTGGGATGCTCTGTCCTACCTGTAAGTTCACTGGACCCCGTTATAAAAACATTCTCCTTACTGGCTGCTGTGTTTCTACGGACGCTGGGCTCCTCTGCACCGCCTTCACCTGGGCATCGCTTAGCAGTGAGGTGGAACTGAGCTGACAAAATATCTCCAGTGCAGCAAAACAGAAGAATTTGAGATGTTAATAGCAGAGGCCAGGGTAACAGTAGAGCGGAGAGAGCACTACCCGTGTGAGATTAGCAGCTGCAAGGTGTCAGTTAGACAAGCTGCTGTCTGCAGGGTGCACAAGCAGGCAGGGAAGGGTTCAAACAGTGGGGCTGTGAATAGGGCCTGTGAGTAAAGACTGGAATCTCAACGGAAGGCTGAAGCAATGTGCTCGGGAAAGGCAGCACTTAATTGCAGCTGAGTACAACTTGCACCTAGATAAGTTGGCTGAAGTTTCTGGTTTTTAAAAGGAATATTGCTAATGAAACTGGTTAGGCTTGTACAGTTGTTGACCAAGTCACAGGATGCTCTGCTAATTGGCAGTTGGAAAGGGAAGCGTGGGGTGTGGTGTCTACAGAATGAACCCTGGCACGGGGAGCCGAGGTGCTGCCGCAGTGGCAGACCACGCCTGCACTACTGCTACCGGCGTTCAGGTCCGGTTCAGTGGAGCTGGGACTTCTGGCAGCATCGCTGAGCAGAAAGGTCTCTGCTCTACAGTGCAGGCTCCCTCGTGCTCGTGGCTAAGGATTGAATTTGGCTTTCTGATCTTGGGCAGCGTCTCGGAACACACGGGTATTTGTGCTGGAATTATTTGAGGCGTGCAGGCCCACAGTTCTGCCTAACGCCAGTGGAGACGGGGCTTGAGCTGGGTACTCAGGCTGAACAAAATCACTTCTCTGAGTTCTTTGACTTCACTCCAGTTTGATAGAGGAAACAGATTACAGGCTTCTGTTCCTGGGCAGTTCCTTTCTATAACTTGATGTCCACGGGCTTGTTTTCCAAGCAACATAGGGCTCTCCCTGGTAAGCTCAGTAATTGAAAGTCTTTTGTGTTTTGCATGTTGGCTTTTAAATAGGTCACAATCAGCAGGAGAGCTTCATAACCAGAGCAATTAGGGGGTTAACCCTTTATCCTACGTGCCTTACAGACAGAAGAACATAATAGCGGTCGACTAATAGGCTGCTGTGTGCCATGGGCGGCCACCAAAAGCCAGAGGTTTCTAGTTCCCAGCTCACAGCTGAGATCTTCCTGTAGTGGAAAATTACTGAATTACGGTGTGTGAGGAGAGAAGGTCAGCTTGAGGTTGGGCCAGCAAGATGGTGCTGCTGAAGGGATCTGTTTCAGTCGCAGCCGCGTGCTGCTGCTGCTAGGTCAGTGGTTTGGGGCACTGGCTCGGCTTTGATTTAGAAGGGAATTGCGCAGCTCTGCAAACCAGTGCTGCAACACACGTGAAAAGAGGTGAGAAGGCTGCAATGTTCCCTGACACGCTCCTCCTCCACCTGCTTTTCCCATCGGTAGGGAATCACAGAGAATCATTCCGTGTGAGACTTGCTTGGTGCTGCGGGCACCTGCTCTGAGCTCCCGCGTCGTCCTTTGCAGATGTTTGTGGTGTGCAGAAAAGGCAGCGTGGAAGGAACAAAAAGCTGATCATCGCAGGCTGATGGTAATTTAAAACAGGATTTGTGTTGTTAACGGAGCTGTTTAACAGAAACAGATTTGTACAAACAACCCTTCCCCCACCTTTTGGATCTTCCTGTTGACAGTAATCTCCTTCTCTGGGATTATGTCTCTTAGAGGGGATGCTAAGCAACACTCACTTTACTGGTCCCTCCCTGTCTAATACAGGAAGGACCTTGTAAATCCAGCCCCTTTGCTGGAGTTTGGGAAGTTAGTTAGTGGCTTCTTGTTATTCCCTGAGCCTCTGTACGAAGAGGAAGGCAGTGAGTCGTTTTCCTTCTCTGTTACTTACAGTTGCAGAGCATCGGGTGAGGCTTTAAAGCAGCAGAGAACTGCTATTGCCGTATCATTATGGCCTCTATTGATTGGGATGCTGCTGCTTTGGGCAATAATTTGCGTCGCAGTTCTATCAATAGGTGAAATATGTAACGCGGTGCGTACAAATGCAGGTCCTTGGGGTTGTAAATGCATGTGGTTGCATCTGACCAGCAGCTTTATGGCAGTGCCGCGGTGTTTATGGTGGACAAGGTGCCGATTCTAAGCACTTAATCAGTTTATTGAGCTGTTTTAAATATGGTAACTTCCAAGGATTGCTCAGATAGACAGACATTCCCCTGCTCCGGACCCTGAGTCAACAGAATCAACCACAACACAGTGTCAGTATCTCAGTAAGAGGAAGAGCAGTGAAGCAGCAGTGGTGCTACTGAGAGATTTAACAAGCAAGGTGGGATGTGGAGGTACAGAGGGGTTTCTCTCTGCCCCTGCCTTTAGTCCCACCATCTCTACAAAGGTTGTCCTGCTGCAAAGATGCTGTGATCTCTGCTGCTGGCTCTATCTGTGCCTCGTCAGACTCCTTGTAGGAAAGGAAGAGGAGCTAATCCTTTCTTTCTGAACAGGTCACCTGTGCCAGGTCTGCAGAGCAGCCTCCCGGCGCTTGCTGCCTCTCCTGGCCCCCTAATCTCCTGACAGGAGGCCCCACCATGGCAACACACACCAAGGCGGCTCTCTGTGTCACCTGTGGGGCCGTGTGTGAGCACCAACGAGGAGAGAGGTTTCCTCGCTAGTGCAGCTGTGACTTTGCTTCTTGCCCCAGCGTATCCACCTGGCATGATGTTCGACTGAAATTCGTAACCTAAGGCTTGGGAAGAACTCCGCCTGGATTTCTGTGCCTTTCTTCCTCTCCCAGCAGGATTTATTGTCTGAGATGCAACCCTGTGAATGGAGTTTGAGAGGAAGGAAGGGCTGTGAGATGTGGCACCGCTATGATTTGGGGATGCACTGCTAAGTGGCTGTACAGTTGTTTCATGTAGGTGTGCTCGGTTTGTCTTGCAGCCTCCACGTGTGAAAACTCTTTCTCCTTTATGTGGTAATTTTTCTCTCTCTCCTCTTCCCTCTCTGTGTGACCATGTTTTCTTTCCCTGGCGAGGAGCAGGGCGGGACTCAGCTGTAGGCTCTCAGCCAGCCCCACTGCATTGTGCACCAGAGTGCTTTGTTTGGACTGGGATCGCCGAGAGTTTGGGATGGGGACAGAAGCCAAGTGCTTGCTCAAGAGGAGAAATTAGAGAGGATTCTGCAGAGATGATATTGAAGTGGAGTGTTGTGGTGTGTTTATTTTAGACTTGCCCTACCTCAACCACAGCAAGCGGTCAGTTATCCGTGGCTGAGATGCAAGGTTTGCTGTCGCTGTAACCTGTTCTAACTGACTGTGAGTAGAGCAGCCAGTGCGTTTGTACAGGAGCCACCGCTCTGCATCATAACCAGGGTCTCTGTACTACCCCTCTGATGAAAGTGTTTTGCTGCCTGCACTCAGGTCGTTCTATGTATTAAATGGGAACAGAGTTCTTCCTTATTGTTTAATAAATCTCATCGTGCTCAAATCTGCTAGAATACCTTGGGTGTTTCATTTGGTACAGAAAAGCTGCCGGATGGACTCTGCCTGTTGCTTTCCACGTGTCCTTTGAGATACCCAAGTTTTTCTTGTTAAGCAGCCTTAGAAGTTCTGAAGGCACCGTTGCCAAATGGTTTTGCATTCTCTCTGTTTCCCCGTAGGGTTGCTGAAGGGTAGGAGGAATTTCATTTTGCTAAGGTTGCAAGACATGAGGGGTTTTCCTATCAGATGTTTGAGGGAAGTAGATAAGATCCACGGGTTTTTTCAAACTGAAGGTAGCTGCTAGGGGTAGCTGTGCTTTCCACTCCTCCAGAAATACATTTTTGAATGAACCTTTTGCATTTGGTACTGAGCCTTGATGCTGGGAATCGAATACACGAGGAACTAGAGTGAGGACAGGCACAGGTGAGAAAGCATCGTTTTTGAGCATCGCTTTTTTGCTGTCTGACTGATGCCTGTCAGCTCCCACATCAGTGCTGAGTGTGCAGCTGTATTCCTGGACACCCCTCACAGGGACCCACACGAGCTTCAATAGCTTAACAGAATCTGGACCTACCTCGTACCAGCTGCGTTTCTGCTGTGCTGGGGCTCAGTGCTCGCTTAATTCAAACTGTATCGCTCTCTCTTGGAGTTTGAGAATACAGGGTGTTAGGGCAGATGTTGGTTGCAAGAAGCTACGGCATAGAGGAGGGGAGGGGTCTGATTTTGAGAAGTTATTCAAGAACTGGTGTGGGCGAAGAGAAGGCTGCCTGGATGAAGAGGTGCCTTGGTTTGGGGAGGTGCCAGCTCTGGTAGAGCTCAGGGGTTTACAGGACAGTCACCTGAAAAAGAGGAGGGGTGTTTGTCGGGGAGGGGGAGTTAAAAGAGAATGGAACAACTGGAAATCTTTAAAGCCAGAAGAATTGGCTGAGGAGGAAAACGCTAAATGTAAACGTAGGTAACTGATGTGAGCGTTGCGAGGTGAGAATAATCTGCATGTTTGGCTTCAGCCTAAAGGCTTTGGACGTTAAGAGAAGCAGATGAGTATCGCAGGGTGTTCTGCTCTAATGGGATGAGCTGCCCTGCAGTGGTTTAGAGGTTGGTGGGCTTTTTGGGGCTAATAGACACCATTCACTGGTAGTCTAGAGAGCAGTACTGTACCCAAACCTGTTTTCCAAAGGTTTCTTCTGGATTTCAGCAATGAAGTTCTGCACTTTGTGTTTTACTGCTGTTCTTTCACTGATGGCTCAGCAGCTCCGGTTTCTAGGTCAGTGGGAATGGACTCATGCAGCTAGGTATTTCCTTGGGAGTCTGGGATTACTGGCCTGAACTTATTTTCGTGCGAGGCTTACAGACTAATTGTAGAAGCTGTTCTGTGTAAACACCATCAAGGTGCAGCTCTCTCTGGGATCCTGCCAACTCTTCTGGTAACTGCGGGAAAAAATGATGTTTCCTTTCCCCTGGCTCTCCTGCAGGTCACGTGGATTGCCGAAGCTGAAAGAGTCCCGTTCCCATGAGTCTTTACTGAGCCCAGGCAGCGCCGTGGAGGCCCTGGATCTTGGGTCAGAAGAGAAAGTCTTTGTCAAACCACTTCACAGCAGCATCCTTGGACAAGACTTCTGCTTTGAGGTAAAGAATGCTCCCCAGTGCACAGCCAGTCGCACGCTCTCGCGTGGTCTGAGCCCAGCAGTGCCCTGTTCTGCCGGTTTGTAATGGGAGAGCAGATCAGCAGCCTCTGCTGTCCTGGGGTTTGGGTGGGGGCTGTCAAACCAGCATGAGATTCTAAAGTCCTTGAGGCTAATAGCATCAATCACTCAGCAAATAGAAATCTTTTTTAATTGAAAAATCTCTTTAGTTTGATAAATATCTAAGCATTTGTAGTTTGCATGCAGATGTCTGGTTGAGACACCTTATTGTTCATATGTTGCGTGCTCCTCCTCTCCAACTTCACCTGAAATTAAATTGAGAAAATAGACTGTCGCTGAGAGATGGGATTTGCAGTCAGAGCCTCCTTCCACTAGCTCAGCCTGTTCTCCAACCGCTGAAGGAGAAGCTTCAGGAGCTGCAGACGTGTCCATTGTGCCGTGGAGCAGGATGCAGACTTCCTCGTGCTGTTTCAGCACAGCACCAGCTGGCTCCTGGCTGTGCTTCAGAACCGGGTGATTTGGATGAGTACAGTCCTCACCTGTGCCTCGCAGCAGCCTTTCTGGGAGCCTCTGAGACCATGGGAATCTGTCATGGCAGGAGCAGGTCACAGTCTGTCTTCAGCAGGAGTAGTCAGATTTGTCTCAACTTGTGAACAAAGATCTGCTTACCTCCTGGCTCAAAACCAGTGTGTCGGGCCCTTCTTCCCCGGGATGTGTCCAGGAGCTGTTCCTGCTTGCTTCAGTCTCATTCTAGTTGGAAGCACTTTCCAGCTTCCTTAGGTTTGGGCAGTTAAGTGAGAAAACTAGCAACAGCATTGCTCCGGGCTGTTGCCTCAAACTGCTTTTTAATTGCGTGCACAGATGACTGCAAAGAGTCAGTGAAGCTTGTCAGGCCACGGCCAAGTTACAGAAAGAATCCCAGATGGTTCCCTCCTGCATGAAAGCGGAGTTGTGTGCAGCATCGAGTGCCAGATCAGGACACAACTCCTTCCGTTTGAGATCTGGACCCTCAGAAATGTTTTGTATTGCCTGAAGACATCGTTTCCAGTGTGGTTTACTTTCTGTCAGTGCACTGGTGGTTCTGCCTGTCTTTGTGCTGCTGGTAACCGGGTCCTCTACTGCTGGGACTTAATGGGGAAAGCTGCAAGAATTTAACAGCTATGAATCCATTAACAGATGTTTTAGAAGGCTAAATTAACTAAGAGTGTAAGAAGAGCCTCTGGTGCTCCTTGCGTGTTTCTTTAGGTTTAGACTAGTTTGAGATGCTTTTTTCCCTTTATCCCTCTGCACTTTAACCTCTCAGCCTTGCAGGCTCTCCTGTTGTTTCCCTGTTTTCCATGTTTGTTCTGCTCAAGCATTGCTTATCTTCTTCCTTGCTTTTGCAGCTTCTTGCATGTCTGTTAGGCTTGTCTGAACGTGGCTTGTCCTTTATGTCTTCTAGGTAACCTACTCGAGTGGCAGTAAATGCTTCAGCTGTTCCTCTGCAGCAGAGAGGGACAAGTGGATGGAAAACCTACGCAGAACCGTGCAGCCCAACAAGGTAAAGAGAAACTGAGGAACGAAGACTGCAGGGGGGTTGGAGGAGATATGATTGGCTATCAGTCCTGTGTGCCAGGGCTTCCTCAATTAATTTACTCTGGAGAAAAGTCCACTCGTCAGTGTATGAAAAGGCGCAGGGCTACTAGCCCAGCAAGTGCAAGAGGTCAAACCTTTGGTGGGTAAAAACATGATAGTGTGTTCCTGCCTCTGATACCACAGGGTTTTCACAGAGGTTTCACGTTTGACTGGGGGAGACACAGTTTAGGGGAGAAACAAAACACAAGAGGGAGTTTCAGACAGAGTGAGAAAGGGAGTCAGTCGGGTGGAGATACCTGCTGGTGGCTGGCATGCTGCCTTCCAGGGACAGGCTCACAGTGCTCTGGGAGCTATTCACAGAGCAAACAGCACAGCGTGCCACGCCAGTCTGGTGGCTTTTGAGGGGCTCCTGTGCAGTGTTTGTTTGCTAAGCCATTCCAAGTACTGCTTCTTGAGAAGAAAAATGTTCTGCTCTCCACCTTTGCCATACAAAAGGCAGCCCTTTGCCTCTGGTTTAGAAAGCATCCGGTTTTCAAGAGATTCTGTGAAGATCAGATAATCTGATTTTGAATTTGTCAGATTGGACTAGATGATCTTTTGAGTCCCTTCTGATCCCTAATGAATCTATGGTTCTTCATCTGTCCCTGTCTCAGATGCCAAAGGCAGCCCTTTGTTGCTGCATTACAAGACACGTTACCCAGTTTTTAGGGATCATAATCAACACTGAGCTCTTTCTTCTGCACAGGACAACTGCCGTCGAGCTGAAAATGTACTCCGTCTGTGGATCATCGAGGCAAAGGACTTGGCTCCCAAGAAGAAATACTTCTGTGAGCTGTGCCTCGATGACACTCTCTTTGCCCGCACCACCAGCAAAACGAAAGCGGATAACATCTTCTGGGGAGAGCACTTTGAGTTCTACAGTCTCCCACCTCTTCACAGCATCACGGTTCACATCTACAAGGATGTGGAGAAGAAGAAGAAAAAGGACAAAAACAATTACGTGGGCCTGGTGAACATTCCCATGGCCACTGTCACCGGTCGCCAGTTCGTGGAAAAATGGTACCCAGTCAGCACCCCTACACCCAACAAAGGGAAATCAGGGGGCCCTTCCATTCGGATCAAGTCCCGTTACCAGACCATCACCATCCTGCCCATGGAGCAATACAAAGAGTTTGCAGAGTTTGTTACTGGCAACTACACCATGCTGTGCTCTGTGCTGGAACCTGTGATCAGCGTCAGGAACAAGGAGGAGATGGCCTGTGCTTTGGTGCATATTCTGCAGAGCACTGGGAGAGCAAAGGTAAGAGCAGACAGCTCCTGTCACAACAACTCCCTTTCCTTGCTGATAGGTGATGGCTTTTCAGCTAGAAACTTGGAAGCCTGTGAGTATAGGTAACAACAGAAGGTGTCTGGTGGGGTGAGGCTGAGAAAAGGGCCTCAGAAGGTTGTGAAGGGACTTGGGCAGTTGTATCTCAGAGGGAAGCATGTTGATAATGAGTGTGATGCCAACAACGATTAAGAGCTGATACAGAGATGAGTGATGTACAGAGTGTGAGCAGGAAGACTGTATAACTTCACAGTATTCTGCAAAGTTTGTGCCTGCACTCGTGCGTTAGGAGTCTTTCCAGTGATTCTAAATACACAGTACTGTGATTCCATGATTCTGTGAATACACAGAGTAAGCCTGGTACAGTGGAGCAGCAGCCTGCCGTTGTTGATTCACTGCTAGGACAGCTAATCAATGCTACCATTGATTTGGTCAGCACTTGAACAGCCTTTTGGAGAATCTGTGATCCCACCTGTCCCCATGGATGCTCTTAGGACTTCGGGGTGCACCCTAATGGTGCAATGTGAGGCAGCGATTGGAATGAGCCTTGGCTTCTTCTAATAGATCGTGGGAGAATATCCTCATAAAATTCTGAGGAGTGGCAAGCACTGATTTACCTGGATGTTGCATGTGTGAGTAGTACCAAGCTGCATCCAGCTTCTTCCAGTAATGCCAGCTAGAGCAAGTTGAGCATGACCAAACACAGGTTAGAAGGCTGGAGTTGAGTGGAAGGATGGCCATAAGCAGCACCAAAGGAACAGCCTCATTTTACTGCTCCAGAAATCTTGTAACATTTGCATAATCACATGCCTCTCTCTACTGCCCTCTCCATATGTCTCTGAGGGCTCTATGTGTTATAGAAACTTACTCCTTGCCAAGTGGTCTGGCTTCAGGAGAAGCCAGTAGCTGGGATAGCACCAGCTGGGCTGTGTGTGAATCCTGCTTGAAAACAGGTTCTGGATTCCTGCAGTGCTGGCTGCCACAGGTAGAGAAACTACTAAGATCCCCTGCCTGCCCTAGCACCTGAGTGCTCGAACCTCTGCTGGAAGCATCAAGCTTAGGCCACCATAAGCTGCCAAGAGGTTATGTTTGCAGGTCACGCGGTGATGGTGATGGTGATATTCCCAGTTTGTACCAGGTGACCACAGTTCTCTCGGATTTAGCTGAAAAGAAACAGCTAGAGTGGGTTGAAATCTGAAAGTACTCACAGCGGTTTGGATCTATTTCTATCACATGCGAGTTGTTCCATGTGTTTGACACTCCTGTGTTAGCGGTGCGTGGTGGCTTCTGGAGTTAACGGGGTTATGAAACCTTTCTGCAGCTCTCTCAACTGTTTGCAGGATGCTGCAGTTTGGCAGCAGAGCCAGCCAGGCACAGTTAGCACCCAGCACTAAATCGGGGTAGGGTTTGGGGTTCTGGGGTTCTTTTTTTGAACAGGTTTTTGGGAACATTTTGTACATTAAGCTTCCACTTCTGGAGAACTTCACAGTGACTGAAACTGCATCTTGTTTCTTGTGACGTGCCAAGTGTCCCTGACTTGAAGTTATCACCTCAAGAAATAAGTATTAGTGTAGAATTAAATCCTAAAGAGGTTATTCACTGCATCAAGCCTTGCTGATAGTCCCTGCCTGGGCAGGAACCGAATAGAGTTCAAGTTAAGCCATCCAGATCCACAACAAGTGTGTTAACTTCTTTCCCAAAGCCTGAACCTCTCTTGGAGTGTGAATTGAATCTGTAGAAACCACGTCACCAAGCTGTAAGAGCTTGTGATTTGGCATTTTCAAAGCCAGATTTGTATTCAGTCTTCAGTCCTAAAAGGTAAATGTGATATCACAGTTTCCTTCAGCAAGCGATGACGCCGGTGAGGGGTTGTGTTTGGGATCTAAACGGAAACACAGGCTTGGCTGTGAAGATTTCCTTTTAGAGTCTGCTGCTTCTCTCTTTATAATTTGTGTTCTGTATCGTTTTATAAGTATAATAAACCCAAGAGGAGCCCTCAGCGTTTCCATGGCTCATATGACACGTAGCATCTGTGCCGCTTGGCCCAAGCTGAGCAATTACTCCAGTAATCCCGTGGCTCCTCTGTTTGCCTTCCTCCCTGGCTTCTGCAATTAGCAACAGCGTCTGGTTAAAATAACCTCTTGCTGTTGGACCTTTATCTTCAGGACTTCTTGACGGATTTGGTGATGTCTGAGGTAGATCGTTGTGGAGAGCATGATGTCTTGATCTTCAGGGAGAACACACTCGCTACCAAAGCTATCGAGGAATACCTGAAGTTGGTTGGGCAGAAGTACCTTCACGATGCCCTAGGTAAGAAAGGGCCTTTGCATCACCTGTTTGCATTGGGAGGGCTGACCCTCACCGTCTGCCACACAACTGAAGCTTCCTGCAGATGGGAATGTGGGATGGGAAGTAGTTGTATGGGAATGACACACCATGTCCTACTCTTGATGCCCGTCGTCCACACAGAGGAAGACACAAGGCAGAGACAGAGATGATGTGATAGACCAAGTACCTCTGAAGCTTTGTTTCTCCATGTTATACAGCTTGGGTAACTGTCTTTTACAGCTTCAGTTGAGGCAGAGAGGGGCCTGGCAGTACTGGTTGACAACCAGCTGGGTGCCCATGTGACGCCGAAGGCCAATGGCATCCTGGCTTGTATCAGCAATAGCATGGCCAGCAGGACTAGGGACATCATTCTCCCCCTGTACTGGGCACTGGGGAGGGTGCTGGGCGCAGTTCTGGGCCCCTCACTTCAAGAAAGAGATTGAGGGGCTGGAGCAGGTCCAGGGGAGCAACAAGGCTGGGGAAGGGACTGGAGGGAAAGGCTGAAGAGAGGCTGAGGGAGCTGAGGTTGTTTAGCCTGGAGAAGAGTAGATTCAGGGGGCACCTTGTCCCTCTCTACAGCTCCCTGAAGGGAAGTTGTAGACAGGAAGGGGTCAAGCTCTTCTCCTAGGAAACTTGTGCCAGGAGAGGGCAGGGCCTGAAGCTGCCAGAAGAGGGTTAGGTTGGATGTTAGGAAG
>VZRI01002347.1:312385-376524 GCA_013397515.1 Upupa epops | reverse complement strand
CTGCCCAGGGCAGTGGTGGAGTCCCCATCCCTGGAGGTGTTTAAGGACAGACTGGCTGTGGCCCTTAGTACCCTGGTCTAGCTGATGCGGTGATGTCAGATCCTCGGCTGGGCTGGATGAGCTCAGAGGTCTTCTCCAACCTCAGTGATTCTGTGAGGAGATATAATACTGCAGTTTACTGGTGGGCAGTGGTGTTTGTTCCTTCTGATACCTAAACCTGAAAGAAAGGATTTTGCTGCACAATTTAACAGCAGAAATGGAGACCGATACCCTGGGTTGTGGTGTCTCAAATGACTCTGGTGTCATGAGCAGTAGGCAGAGATTTCAGAAAGGGTTATGAATGTGAAGCATCACTTCCACTAGCTTTTTTTTAAGATAGAGAAGCTCCTAGACTTGCTGTGGGCTGACCTGCCCAGTACCTCTGCAGTTACACTCAGATACACTCAGGGGTATCTGATGACCACCAGACTTCTCAAGCGTGTCACAAGTCACAAGCATGTGTTGCTGGGACTCTCTGGCAGGATTCCTGGACTTGCCTTTGTGGTTAACAGCAGGCGGTAGCTAAGATGTTAGCAAGTGAGATGCCCACCTGATGATTGGCTTGAATGCAGGTCAAGACAACTCACTTCCAGGTGCTCCAGCTGCAACTGTTGGTAACACCAGCAGTTCCAGAGTGACCCTTGGACTTGCTCAGCCTTTAGCTTTGCCATAGAGCAATAAATTAGAGCAACGAAGGTGATGAGGGAAGTAGAACCTCTCCCTGATGAGGAAAGGCTGAGGGAGCTGGGTCTCTTGAGATTGGAGAAGAGGAGGCTGAGGGGGACCTCATTCATGTCTAGAAATCTGTGAGGAGTGGGTGTCAGTAGGATGGAGCCAGGCTCTTCTCAAGGTCATCTCGTGATAGGACAAGGGGCAATGGGTGCCAGCTGGAACAGAGGAGGTTCCATATCAATATCAGAAAGAACTTCCCAGTGATGGTACCGGAGCACTGGAACAGGCTGCCCCAGAGGGTTGTGGAGTCTCCTTCTCAGGAGCTATTCAAGATGCACCTGGATGTGTTCCTGTGCAACTTAGTCTGGGTGATCCTGCTGTGGCAGGGGGATTGGACTAGATGATCTATCGAGGTCCCTTCCGATCCCTAAGGATTCTATGAATTCAGCAGTATTTGTGCCAACCCTCTGAGCTGGTACCTTTTCCCAACAAAAATAATAGAACAAACACAGCTGGAGGATTTGAGGCTGCAGGGCTGTGGGCAGGAGAGGAAGGTGCAGACAGTCTGGGGAGCCTTCTGCCTCTGTTTATCCAAAGTGCTTGTTATTCTATCTCATTAAATCTGCCTGGCTGACCTGGGATGTCCTACTCTGTTCCCCTGGCAGGGTCTCACTGTCCACTGTGCCAGGGTGGATTCTGATAATTGTGTCTGTTGCCTCTGCACTAAAAGGTTCTGCTCTAGTCAGAAGCTTTGGGAATTATTAACCCTGCAGCTGATATTGCAGTAAAGAGGGCCAAACCCGTGCGTGCTCTCTTCCAAAGAAACTCACAGCCATGCTAGAGCTTTTACCACCTCCACACAACCCTTGTGACCCATGGCTGCACAATGAGCTGCACATACCCTGTTGGGGTTTGGATGAAGAAAGCTTCAGAAATTGCTACCAGAGAAGCAAGCTCAGGCCAAAGCCCCATCCCACACCACATCCTTTCCCCAGAACAGTGAAGGAGCAGAGCAGCCTGCTTTCCCAGCAGTCTCGCTTGTCCTCAGCAATCCCAGACGCTGGCAAGTCATCAAGGCTAAATGAGTGCTCTAAGGGTCGGTGTAGTCAGGTCTGTGATTATATGCACTTTGGCCATTTCTTCTGTGTAATGAGCCTGTCCTCATCGTGTTATTCTCATGGGTGGAACCACTGGGCGTAAGTCACAGTCCTTGGCTCTTGCCTGGTCAGGAGAAATGAGCAGCATATTGCTTCGTGCCATGCTTTCCAGCAGGCTGAACCATCAGCTCTGGGATCAGCAGCTTCCATTTGACCGCCGGCCCCTTAATGTGCAGTAATTGCATAAAAATATTTTAAAATTAATGAGTTCTAATACATCCTGTGGAGCATCGGTGCTGAGTGATAAGACTGTAAATCATAGACAGGAGAGATGGAAAATCCCCCTAAGGTCATCCAGCTTGTCTGTAGCTCAGCGCAAGATTGCTCGTGACGGGATTGCTGGTGACAGTAGACCCATCGGATTCTTTGTCGTCGAGACACATCGTTGTCACAAGGTTAGATGTCGTCCTGCTCAGGTACCCTGTTTGAAAGGATTAATGACATTTACACCGGGTGTTGCCTATTTAATTCACCTGTAAGGGCAGTTAAAGAGGGGTCTTGTGGCTCCCAGAGTAAGTTTCACGTGTGTTTAAGGAAAAGAAGATCTTACCCACTAAACAGAAGCTAAAACACAATTGTCTCAGCAGAGGTGCTGCTGAGAGTTCTGCAAAGAAGTGATCTAGATGCCCTCAGCAGAAATAATTTGGACCCAAACACAATGAAAAAAAAAAAAGCTGAGGGAAATGTGCTGCCTGTTTGGCTTGCAAGAACACTGCTGACTGGAGATCTGGGGAGAGGGTACAGGAGATGTTTCAGTGTTTTTATGAAAACAGAGACCAAAAAAATCCCTAAGCACTTTTGCACAGACAAGCCTGGTGGTGTTAGCTCAGAGCCAGCGAGATCATCTGAGGAGATGAACTTAAAAGACTTTGAATCATTAAATGCACGAATAAAAAGCGTTTCCTGGTGAACAGCAACAGTTTAAAAATCGCTCGGTGTGTTAGCAGATACAGGAGGAAAACTAGTAAATAATTCACAGACTCACAGACTGTTAGGGATTGGAAGGGACTTGCAAGATCATCCAGTCCAATCCCTCTGCCACAGCAGGATCACCCAGACCAAGTCACACAGCAACAGATCCAGGCGGGTCTGGAACATCTCCAGAGAAGGAGACTCCACAACCGCCCTGGGCAGCCCCTTCCAGTGCTCTGTCACCATCATCGTGAAGAAGTTTCCTCTCATCTTGATGTGGAACCTCCTCTGTTCCAGCTGATGACCATTGCCCTTTCTCCTATCATTGGGGGCCACTGAGCAGAGCCAGGCTCCTTCCTCCTGACACCCACCCTTTCCATATTGATCAGCATTAATGAGGTCACCCCTCAGCCTCCTTTTTTTCCAAGCTGAAGAGACCCAGCTCCCTCAGCCTTTCCTCACCAAGGAGATGCTCCACTCCATCATCCCAATCTATCTAACAAAGGGAACATCACCTGGTTTATTGAGTCCAGTGATGCCCTAAGAGCAGGATGTCATGAATGAGCAGGGCTTGGAAAGGTGCAGGCTATAGACAGGTGTTGATAAAGGAGGCTGAGCAAACCAGCAGTATCTAGCTAAAGCTCAGGTGTTACTGTTACTCGGGAGCAAGGTGACCCTTTTATTAAAGATTTTAAAAAATGATGGATTTAGAAGTATTAACACTAAATACAGTTGTGAGGTGCAAATCCTGGGGAAATCATGAAGACAAATAGTGTGAGTTCATTCCCAGGACTGCGGCTGATTTTATAGTTGATGATACAGGTTGAACACAAAGTCATATCCTGTTCTCCAGGCTGTAAGTGAGGGGTCTGCGGGGTTTATAAGCAAAGCCATCCCCTTACAGCACCTGTATGTGGGGGCTGCAAGGGCACAGGAGGCCGAAGCATCAGAGCACCAGCCGTCTGATCTGGCATGGCAAGAGCTGGGGGGGGTCACGTCCCCAACATCTGGTGTCTGGAGGCTGACTGCAGACACAGGGCGCAGAAGAGGCAGTTGCCAAGGGGAGACATAAGCAGGATTTAAAGGTGTGTCAAGGAGGCTTTTCGTGTAACTGCCTTTGTTTGTCATCCTCTTGCCTTTGTCCAGGGGAGTTTATCAAGGCTTTGTATGAGTCAGATGAAAACTGTGAAGTGGATCCCAGCAAATGTTCATCCAGTGAACTGACAGATCATCAGAGCAACCTGAAAATGTGTTGTGAGCTGGCCTTCTGCAAGATTATCAATTCTTACTGGTGAGGCATCTTCTCTCTCCTTCTCCTCCATGGGGTCATTTGCTCTGAGGGTGCCCACTTGTCTTCTGAGCAGGAGAAAGCAGCAGTTGTGCAGGGAGATAGCACAGATCCATCCATCGTTTCCTTTCCCCACCGCTTTCCTGTGTGTGACGCAGTGTAGCAGGTGTGTGTGAATCAAAGGGTTCCAGTCCCCCACACCACATCTGACAGCTTCTGCTGGGACTCTGTGTTGAGGGAACTCCCACTGGTCTGTGACTCAGGAGGGAATGATAGCAGGGCTCAGCTCAGCTTGAAGTAGTAATAAAAAGCTGAGACGTAAAGAGAAACAGGTTTGGACCCTTCAGGACTGTGGAGCTGAGCAGGACGGAAACACTGGCAGAGAGGTTTCTGTTAATCTCCGTTTCTTAGTGGTGGTGAGAGAAGAAGGGCCCTCCTGCTCAGGAGGAAACACAGGCAGATTTTGGAGAGAGCTTACCAAGCAAAATACATTTGAGTCGTGGAGATGAGATTGGTTTGGGTTTAATATTCTAACACCCTGCCTGCTCCAGGGTAGCGATGGGTAAGTAGTTCTTAGCTTGAAAATCAGTGTGTCTGAAAAGGGCTTTGCGTAACGTATCTCAACAAGGGATGGATGCCTTAAAGACTGCTTAAGTGTCACCAGATTAAACGGGGCTCTAAAAATAGAAGCCTAATGACATTTCCTAGCCTAGAGAGAGAAAAGGCAAAACAAACCCCAAACAGCTGGGATGTTTTCTCACTGATAATTATTTCAAGTGATCGGTCACCAGTTCAGCTTGCTGCATCTCATTGCCCACACAATTGTATCTCCCCGGTTCTTGTTTTGCAGCGTGTTCCCCCGCGAGCTGAAGGAGGTGTTTGCATCTTGGAAGCAGCAGTGCCTGAACAGGGGCAAGCAGGACATCAGTGAACGCCTGATCAGTGCCTCCCTTTTCCTCCGCTTCCTGTGCCCCGCTATCATGTCCCCCAGCCTCTTCAGCCTCATGCAGGAGTACCCTGATGACCGGACATCTCGCACGCTCACACTTATTGCTAAAGTCATTCAGAATCTCGCCAATTTTGCTAAGTAGGTGGTGCCAACACAACTGAGATCTGCTGGTAGGGAAGCAGGTCCCTGTGGGTTGCTGTGGAGCAGGGGGAGCCCTGCCTGGGCATCATGCTTGCACGTGGCTGCTTCTCTGTCAGACTGAAGTCAGCCTTAGAGAAGGAGGACACATATCACATATATATGCACGCAGTTCCCCTTGAGATACCTCAGTGTTGAGCTCCATACATTTTCCTTTTCACATGCAGATTTGGGCTGGGTTGAATTCAGAGGAGGGGGCACGGGACAAATCCACCAAGAGCCATAGATGAGCGTGTCAGCGTGTCTGTGATTTCAGAAGAAAAGAGCCTGTTCCCATCGAGGACCATCATTTCCCTCTTTTCTTCCTCCAAAACCCCCAGCTGAATGATACAAAGGGCATGGCATGACTTTTACAGGGGAGGAGGCGGGAGAGAAGAAGGGAAGAGAGCAGGTGCCTGTGGGAGGGAGTAGAGAGACTTGTGTTGAGCCCTTGATCATTGTCAGAACAGTGAGCTACTAGTATTTCAATAATAAGTCGAAGAATGCAGCGAATCTCTTACTTTATTTCTTCTCCCAGACCAGATCTCTGGCAAGGCAGGTCTGTAGTGAAGTGTTTATGTAGCTGTGTTTTGTGTGGAGGCTATTGATGAGGTTTTCCCACTCCCCCTCCCTCTCTGCTCTCTTGCAGATTTGGTAATAAGGAAGAGTATATGGCCTTCATGAATGACTTCTTGGAACACGAGTGGGGAGGAATGAAGCGATTTCTCCTGGAGATCTCTAACCCAGATACCATCTCAAACATGCCTGGATTTGAGGGCTACATCGACCTGGGCAGAGAGCTCTCTGTTTTGCATTCCCTCCTATGGGAGGTTGTGTCCCAACTTGATAAGGTAAAGCAGGCTGGAGGCCCGGCAGGGTGAATCTGGCGATTGTATCGTAGCAACAGTAAACAGCAGAGACATCAAGGGAGCAGCTGGAGCCTGCTCTGGGGAGAACTTAGGTAACAGCTCTAGAGAGCAATGTCTGAGAGCGGTGTTTCACAATTGCTCTTCGCAGGCGAGGCAGGGCATGTGAAGTGACTGGGCTTTGGCCGTAGCACAAACACTCTGCAGAACCTTCACTAAGGGCTGCTGTTCAGTGGTGGAATTCCCCGAGCAGCCTGTCCTTTCCCATAAGTGAGCTAGAGAAAAGGGAGGGTGTTCAGGCAGGGAGCGGAATAGTTTCCGTGCCCAGCTGGGTGCTGACAGCTGCCCACCCTGCCCAACCCTGACACCTTGGCCTGGCAAAACGAGCCCATCTCACAAAAGACCTCATCCAAAGCCTGCTGAGATGTTTTTACTTCTGTACTCTTTGGAGTAGATTTTAGTGCCCAAGAGGGTGCCGTGTGAAAACCAGATCCTCTCTCAGATTTACCCTGTGGCAACTACAGGATGCTTTCTGCCCTGCGCCACGCCAGGGGAGTCGTGCGTGGTGTCCACACACCGTTCTGCTCATCTCAGCAGAGATCACCAACAATAAGCATCGCTTCCACTTAGCTACAGGAGAAGAGACTGTACTTAGCTCTTCCTTAGCTATGTAGCTTTGCAGGGTCCTAAACCATTAAAACCTTGATAGCAAAGGTGGTTGATAAGACCCAGAGAAGTTGAGCTGCGAGGCTTTTTGCTTGGAACAGTTGGTGTTTCAGCATTCCGAGGTGTATAACTCTGTCCAGATCCCATGTACACTCTTTCTTTTGAAACCAGAGCAGCGTTGAAACCCATTCTTCACATTTTCATTACATTAAGGTTTGGCAAAATAGTTATTTGTTGGGGATCTATTGTCTCACTTAAAACAGACAGCAAAACTCTGGGCTGGCTGCATCAGAGTAAATGAAACGCCCTGGCCTCCAAAAGGCGCTATCAATCCATCGTAGTTCATCTCGGTTTGATAACAATTTATGAGCTTGTTTTTCCATCTCCCTCCTACGTGCACTCGGTGAACGTCGGGGATGATGCAGGCAGCAAAGTCACCTGCAGAGGCAGTTCAGCAGCCTCAGGAAAACGGGCAAAGCGAGCGCTCCAAAGACCCGATCCTCTCAGTTTCTGCCCATTGAGGTTGAACCCACTGGGGTAGGGAACTCTCTCCCGGCTGGCCCAGAGAAAACCTGCTCCACTCTTTTTAGAGCTGCAAATGGATCTTTGGACTCGGTGTTGCTGTGAGCTGCTTTCTGCACGCAGCGGTCATAGATGTTTAAGGCAGTGAGGAGAGGGAGGAACCAGGGCTGGATTATCCCTTAAAGCAGATCCCTCTTTGCCCTCTCTGTAGGTTAGACACGTGGCTCTCTCGTGACAGGTCCTTGGCAGCTGGTGTAGTGGTTTGCTAAAAAGAGAATAAAGGTTGCACTGCAGTACTGCTTCACTGGGGGGTGGTGACTGGGAAGTCACCTCAGAGGCTTTAACAGACAGAGAAGTGCTATGCAAAAGCATCAGTTATGAGACCTTTCGTAGGAGCCAAACCTTCATAGCAGAGTTTTGTTCTCTTACAAACCTCCAGCACTTTCACATCTTCCTGCAGTCCCTGGAGAGGCTCTGTAGGTGATGTAAGCAACACTGACCCAAAGAGGGGAGACTGATAAAGAGCCAGCCTTCCTTGCTGGAAGATCAACTGCTCTTGTCCCAGGCCTGACCAACACTGGGCTAGCAAGAACAAGAAGCTAGCTATTTAATCCCAGGTTGATGTGATAGCGTTGGGATGAGGAGCACTGATGTTTTCATGCAGCTCTCTTTCACTGTGAGGAAGGGAAGAACACCTCGTGTGTTGATAACAGGGTGCTACAGGCTTACAGAATGAAACCCTTCCCTTTCCCTCTCTCCCTCAACCCTTGCAATCCTCTCATGACCCCCATGAATGCCGCATCCCCTTGTCTGTTGGCATGCATTTCCTTTACCACATGACACCCTTTGCCTGGAAAGCTCCCCCCTAGCTGAATCTGTAGTCTCTGAATGCCCTTTAATGAGTAGATACCATAGTTTTCACTTTGACCTCACCCACCCTGGACATAGTTTGCTTTGCATGATAGTTTTACATTGGAATGGCAGTAGTTTTGGTTTATTGAGCATGATTTTTATTTTTGGGGGTCAATCCTAATTTCTTTTCTATTTCCTTTTCTTTCCTCAATGTCTGCTGCACCCCGTTTCGTCTCCTCCATCCATCTCGTCGCCGTGGTTACGCTGCTCCGTAACACTGCATTACGGTCCTGGCACACCCGCACACAACCACTCCCTCCTTCCTTCCACCTCCACCCCTCCGCCTCTGTGCATCGGTATCAAAAAAAAACCCTGGCGGATGTCGCGGTGCTTGTTGTCCAATTAGGGTGAAAATTCCTTCCTACAGGCGACCGTGGCAAAACTGGGACCTCTTCCTCGTATTCTTGCCGATATCACCAAGTCAATGACCAACCCCACGCCAATACAGCAGCAGCTGAGGCGTTTCACAGAGCACAGCTCTAGTCCAAACGTCAGTGGCAGTCTCTCCTCAGGGCTTCAGAAGATATTCGAGGACCCCACTGATGGGTACGTAGCAGCTGGACCTCAAGGGAAGATGTGGGATGAGAGCATTGTTAAGCTTCTTCAGGGTTTGAGCGCTTCATCCCCAGGCCCTGGTGTAGGAGCGCAGAGCTGGGCCCTCTGTCTCAAGGAACACACAATCCCAGTTGGAGGTGCATGAAGTGGCACTGAGAGCTTGTAGAATCATTAGGGATCGGAAGGGACCTCGAAAGATCATCTAGTCCAATCCCCCTGCCACAGCTGAAACTTTCGACTTCTCCAGGACTCAGACCTGTCTCTGGGAGTCGATGACTTCAGCTGCCAAACTCCATCTTTGCGATTTACTGCTGGTCCAAGTGTCCAGATGCAGAGTCAGCCCTAACGTTTCCTCCTGGCCATCAGGCCACTATTTATTGCTAACGGGAAAACTGGGCTGTAGGCGGAACTTGTCACCAGCAGGAGAGCAAAAACCATGCCTTTGCTGTTGAGCACAGCAGTTCCCACACTGGAACAGCTACTCATCTGAAGCAAAACGCTGTGACACTGCAGAACTGACAAAGAGCTGGGGTGCTGTGGCCCCCAAGTGCTTTCTGTGCCAGTTCTGTCACGTGGAAGTGTCTGGCCCCCCGAGCTCACATCTAGACCTACGGGAGCCTCCACGCGGCTCCTGTTGAGTTCTCAGCAGTTTTACATGGCGCTGGCGAAGGGTTAACTGGAGGCTGAACTTTGCTGAAGCCCTGCTGGAGGCAGAAGTGTCAGTGAGGGGAGCAGCTGGTGGGAACGGTTTGCTTTTCACCTGTGAAAATCGGAAAGATGAAGCGCTTCTTGACTCAAACATAGTTCAGAGAGCTGAGCAGTAATTAAGCGAGAGGGTGTTCTGACTTGAGCACAAAGAGCTCATGAAAGGAAATCTGATTTCTTGAAGCTTTTGGATGAAGGGAGGAGGCTAAATGAGGTAGAAAGACTTCTCTGGGACAGATCTCTTGGGGTCTTAACTGCTTAAAAATTAACCAAATCCCTTTCTGCTCCGCAGTGACGTGCATAAGCTGAAGTCTCCAACCCAGGAAAACGTAGATGGGTATTTTAGGGGCAAGACCTTACTGTTGGTTCAACAGGCATCCACCCAGAGCATGACTTACTCGGATAAGGATGAAAGGGAAAGCATCTTGCCCAATGGACGTAGCGTGTCTCTCATGGACCTCCAGGACCCTCACACAACTCACAGTGACCACGCTTCTGTCATGCACGATGTGCCTTTGCGCTTGGCCGGCAGCCAGCTCTCTATCACGCAGGTGGCAAATATCAAACAGCTCTGGGAAACTCAGAGCACACCCCAGAGCGCTCCCCAGGTCAGGAGGCCTCTGCACCCAGCTCTGAACCAGCAGGGCAGCCTCCAGCCTCTGTCATTCCAGAACCCGGTGTACCACCTCAACAACCCGACCCCGCCGATGCCAAAGGCCTCCGTAGACTCCAGCTTGGAGAACCTGAGCACTGCCAGCTCACAGAGCCGAAGCAACAGCGAAGACTTCAAACTTAGTGGCCCCAGCAATAGCAGCATGGAGGACTTCACCAAGCGCAGCACGCAGAGCGAGGACTTCTCCCGGCGCCACACGGTCCCAGACAAGCACGTCCCCATCGTGCTGCCTCGCCAGAACAGCAGCAGCCAAGCACAGATCCGCAAAATGGACCAAGCCGGGCTGGGTGCCAGGGTCAAAGCCCCGCAGTCCTTGCCGCACAGCGCGTCCCTGCGGAGCACGGGCAGCATGTCGGGAGTGTCGGGGGCCGTGGTGACCGAACCCCTCCAGAACGGCAGCCGGTCAAGGCAGCAGTCATCATCCTCTAGAGAAAGCCCTGTGCCAAAGGTGAGGGCAATTCAGAGGCAACAGACGCAGCAGGTAAGCAGAGCCTTCTCCCGGGCGCTTTCTACTTCGGGGTGTAGCTGATGGCAGCGTTGACCTCTGAAGGTTTTAGATCTTTGAGCTGAGTCAAGAGAACTGGCACTTCAGCAAGTAGCTGGTGGCAAGTATAGGGAATAATCATAGAATCATTAGGGATCAAAGGACCTCAAAACATCATCCAGTCCAATCCCCCTGCCACAGCAGGATCACCCAGACCAAGTCACACAGGAACACATCCAGGCAGGTCTGGAACATCTCCAGAGGAGGAGACTCCACAACCCCCCTGGGCAGCCTGTTCCAGTGCTCCAGTACCCTCCCTGGGAAGAAGTTCCTGCTGATACTGATATGGAACCTCCTCTGTTCCAGCTGGCACCCATTGCCCCTTGTCCTATCCCCAGATGCCCTTGAGCAGAGCCTGGCTCCATCCTCCTGACACCCACCCCTCACACGTTTATAGACATGAATGAGGTCCCCCCTCAGCCTCCTCTTCTCCAAGCTAAAGAAATCCTTCTTACTACCCTGACAAGCTTGCCAAGCCCAGCTTACCGGTCATTTTTGGATGCTTTGCTATAATTATTTTCCACAATTGCCATTTACCAAGGTAGCAGCAAACCTGCTGAAAGAAACAGAGCTTGAAAATTCCCCTGAATGAAAAACTAAGCAGCAGCTTTGTTCCAAATCACAGCTCAGATCGACTGTGTTTGCCCTGTGGTGCTAATTTAAAAGCACAGCTACCTAAAGACAGAGACATAAACAGAGATAAAATATCAGAGAACAAACTGCTGCCAGAATGAAAGGTGCAGCTCTATGAATTTCCCCGTGATGCAACAATCTATTGCTGCTCCCCAAATAAATACTGCTCTTTCATTCATCATCCCAAAGTATGAATAATGCAAACACTTTCTGGAAGGGAGTGCTTGTATGTACCAGCTCCTAACGTGCTTTATCGGTCATCATAGGCAACCATAATTCAGGAGGTCCCTGTCAAAAGCCAGTGTGCCTTTACCATAGGAAAAAAATCCCTGCCGTGCTTTGCTGTGGATGAAAATCTTTTCCTAGCTCTGTTTAATGTTAAAGAGGAGCGCTCAGCCCTGCAGCAGAGGTGGGATGTGTCTTGATGGGTAGGTCAGGGGGAAGGTGAGTGGTTTTTCAAATGTTAGAGCAGCCCAGTCTGCCAGCTGGGCAGGGTGAGGGTGGTGAGGACAGCCCCTGCATCGTTCCTTGGGGTTGTTTTCTTCTTCTGTGGTCACTGTGCTCATCTGTGATTTGCTTGAAGGGAATTTGTCATGCCTCTGCTTCCCACAAGACCTTTTAGGAACGATGGTACCCTGCACACAGCACCAGTCAGGGCGCCTTCTTCCAAAAAAGCTGCAGCCTCCGAGGTTGAGACTGTGTGGTGCTGCTATTGAGGCTGCTCCTGCAAAGAGCAGGAGGCTGCGATCCTCTTCCATGCTGTCACTGTCCTGTTGGCAAAGACCCTGGTGGAGGCTTGGGTGAGCAGCTGAAGCTCCTGCCCTGCCCGAGGTTTCGCTGGTAGCTCTGTCAATGCAGCTTCCTTGACAAACTGGAATGTTGCAGTCAAAAGGTGGAAACTCTGGGTGATGCCTGGGAACCCAGGAGCAACGAGGGCTTCCAGACTGCTTTGATACCTCGAGTTCATTAAAGCACAAGGAGATCAGAAGCACTGAATCACAAAGCAAAGCTTAGCAAGCCAAGTTACTAATAGTAAGAGAAGTAATTGCATCTTGTTTGAAGTGCATGCTGTGTCCTCTGCAGAGCACGTGTGTTACATTTGGGTGCAGAGGACTTGTGTGTTGAATACAACAAAGCCCAGTGTGGAGGTGGTGGGAAGTGTTTAGGCCAGTAGCAAGGATGAATTTGAAGGATGAACTCTGTTTACACTTCTCCAGTGTCCACTGAGAGCCTGTACTGGCTGCTCAGCTGGGATGTGTTGTGCAGGTCTGTGCAGGACGGAGCCAGGATCCTCAGGGAGCTGGTGCCTTTCCTTGAGGAGGTGCCTACACAAAGTGGGGAAGCAGGCTCTGCTTTGAATGTGTTAGGATGAACGTGCATCCACGCTGTTCATACACCTCACACCGTGGCTGCCCTGTGTGTATCTACAAGGAATGGTCAGCTAGCTGTTTGCAGACCCCTGGGGCTTCTTAAGTTGCTCATCACCCCACTGACCCAAGTAAATAAGGTACCTTCAGAGTGACTCTCAGACTTCCCTCGGGGTCTCCAGTCGCTTCTTGTATTTGGCTTCCCAGATGCTTGTGACTGTGGCTGACTTCAGGGCAGCCTCCTTCCCCCCCTCTCGTAGGCAGTACGCATCTACGTATTTTTCCTCCCCGCTTTCCATACTGCTTGTTTCCCTGGATTCATTAGTGTTCTTGTTCCTCCTTTGTTCAGAGAACTCCATTTGTTCTTTCCTTCCCCACACCCTTGAGAAATGGCTTGAAGTGTGCCAAATCGAGTGGCCAGAACGGGTTTGAGGCAGATTCCATTGAGTCCTTTTAATTGCAAATCACGTTGTGGAATTCTGTTCTTATTTTTAACAGAAAAGGAGAAAAGAGAAGTTGGGCATGTTCTTTCTGGGCATGTTCCTTAGGCATGCTTTGTGGGTGTTATAATTATTAGACTCTGTTCTCTACAAGTCCCATTTGTTTCTGAATATAGAGCTGGGCCCTTTGTTTGCTGGGAGAGGTCACTCTTTGCCTCCCATTTCCATTGAGTAGGTAGGTGGGAACAGAAATGTCAGTGTGTTCCTCTGGAAGAGGCGCAGAGAGGGGAATTAATACGTGTTCCTCACAGGCTTGTTTCTTTCTTCTCCCTTTATATACTTTATATATCCCTTTATATACTGTAGTATAACTCGTCACCCATTAGCATGGGAAGCACTTGCTATCCACTCTGTCTTTGTAGGCTTCATGAGTTTGGCAGCTGAACATCGTCTGTCCGGCAGCCTGCAAGGTTGTTCGGGAAGGTTTGCTGCTGGTCAGCAGTCTTGTCACAAGGCTGGCAGTGTAGCTTATGCAGCCACCCTGCTGCTGTCTTAGTCCTCCCTAACTGCAGTCAACGGTGATGCTGCTCAGCCGTAGCTGTTCCTCCTTCCTCCAGCAATTCCTGAGAGCAACTCTGAGAAGAGTCGGTGTGGCTCTGCTACCAGCAAAGTCCATGTTTGCCCTGCTGTGGCTGCCTGACAAGTCAGTACCACCCAAAAACCACAGGAAGGAGCTGTGCCAGGCTATTGCACTGCACTTGAAAGGAGCTCTTAGCCTTTCCGTGGTGAAGATTTCCTTCCTGTGAAAAGATCTCTGCTTAAATCCATGGGGTTTTGCCTAATTCCTACTCCTTTCCATTGCTTCTGCAATCCACCCTCATTTATTCCCATGCCAGAGTCTTTCCATTGCTGCGAGGGACAGCTAAGCCACCACATGCAGGTCCCATGGCACATGCCATGCACAGCACTCACCAGCCCTGCCCTGTCCTCCAGAAGTGGAGGTTGATGTGACCCCTTGGCAGCTATTCCTACCCCATAAAGAGCTCCAGCATGGAAGACTGGGACTCCAGAAGCCCCTGGCCGGGCAGTACAGTTCACTGTGGTGCAGCACTGAAACGAGCCAGAGAGCTGCCCGAGCACAGAACGAAGCTACAGTTGGGGGTGGGCAGGGAGTCGATCTTTCACATTTCTCTGGAAGTTAAGACAGCGTTGCTCTGTCGGGGTAATTATGCTAATTCCTGTGCTTATAAACTTGTCTTTGTCCATGAAAATTGCTTGGAATTTGTAGTGAGACATATTTGGAGAGTTCCTTTTTCTTTTCTTGGCTTCCCTTTTGAATTCCCTTGGAGACGAGAGGGTAGCATCTGAGGAGGTTCCACAGTTCTCACAGAAAGCACTGTTGGCCCTGATGTCCTTCCACAACCCTGTCTGGCTGTACAATGTCCTAACACACCATCCAAATCCGATAGCGACACTACTGCACCTCTTGGCCACCCTGCAGCCCTGCAGTGCTGGCTCTATCCAAGCCACACAGCCCCATCCTCTGCAAAGTCTGCTGCAGTAGCCCAGCTGAGAAAGCTGCTCCCAAGTGAAGCTCCTCGCTGCTGCAAGGAAACCACGTCTTCCCTGAGCAAAGCTAGGTCGTTCTGTTTGGTTTGTGAGAGAAATCGTAGGTTGGGAAAGCCTTACTGGAAATCTAGGGAAGGGGAGAGGTGGATGTGAACAGGATTTAGAACCAAGAACTTCTCCAGAGAGAAGCTCCCTTAGAGAGGAAGAAACGTTGCTCAAGTGTGCTGCTCTTAGCAGGACTTTAGTAAGTGCTGTGGGTGCAGAGCCAAGGGAGGGTGAGGTACCTGTGCGAGAGAGGTTTTGGGGAGCCTTTGAGATTGACTGACTCATGATAACTGAATATTCTCCTTCCAATAAGCTGGATTTTAGAGCTGATGTGTGTGTAGTTGCCCTGGGAAATGCTTACAGCTCTCTCTGCTGCAGGTTCAGTCACCTGTAGACTCTGCCACGATGTCACCAGTGGAACGGACAGCTGCGTGGGTCCTCAATAACGGACAGTATGAAGAAGTAGAGGAGGATGCAGAGCAGAATCCAGATGAAGCCAAGCATGCTGAGAAGGTAGATCTCGTTTTGTATGCAGCCGGCTTGAGGGCTGCCACCGAGTCCTGTCCATCCCACAGCTGAGGGCAGAACAGCTGCCAGGCACTGCCGAGACAAAGCCATGCTCTCAGACACAGGTCATTTTGGTCCAGCTCCCAGCTGTACGTGCCGTCACCCCTGTCTGTGGCACAGTATCCCACACTAGAGATGAACCTGTACGCAGGGTGCAGCACATCGGTGGGTGCAAAGTGACAGAGCTGAGCATTGCAGGTTGGCTTGGGTGCAGCGTGAGTCACGCTGCCCGAGTGCGTTAGGTCCTGCTCAAGTCAGTGTTTTTTATGACAGCACTACAGCTACTGTGTACTGCCACTTCCCTGGGCTTGCCAAACATTTCAGTAATCATTAAGCTCCATTAAGGAAGAAAAACCCAACCAACCCACGATCATTAACCCAGCTGAGTCTATCTTGGGATGCGCTGACAAGGCTCTCTAAGTGCAATTCTATCTTCATCAGTAGTCGCATTCACATGTTGTCTTGGGCATCCCCAGAGGCGAGTGCCTGTCCTGCAGGCAGCGCAGTGTCTGTGAGCAATGCAGAAACACCCAGGAACTTTGCTTCAAAGCGTTTTGGTTTTCAGGAGTAGGTACTGTTCTTCCAAATACAGCTACAGCTCTGCGCTGCCATGGAGATGGAGCTTAGGAAGGGGGTTGGTGGTGTGAGGAGGCAGGGGATGGGGAGGAGAACCTTTGGTGGACAAGAAGCAGGAGCGTGGGATTCTCAGGAAAGGTGAATGAACCAAAGCAAAGAGGAGTATGTGGAGATGGATTGCACTATTGCAAGTTTGGTCACCCCAGGGCATTCTTACTGCTGAGCACTGCCAGCATCTGGAATTAGTCTGGGAATTGCTTCAGTCTGGAGTAACTGGGGATGTTACTGATCAGGGCTGAGTTGCTGTGTCTGAGCCCTCTGACTGCTGAAATTGTGCCACAGAATGACATCCCAGCGCAGGAACAGCTTAACACTCACTAGGAACCTGAGTGATCCTTATCTGGGGGTTCCCACAGTTGTTTGCTTGTCATTTCTGTTCCTTCAGCGAAAACAGCATCCCTCTCTGAACAGCAGCACAAGCTTACAGTGATCTGATCTCTTTCCTTTGGATCTGACTCGTTATGAATGATCCCTCTTTCCTTCCACCTGCAGTATGAACAAGAGATAGCAAAGCTGAAGGAGCGCCTGAAGGTGTCGAGTCGCCGGCTGGAAGAGTACGAGCGGCGGCTCCTGGTGCAGGAACAGCAAATGCAGAAGCTGCTGATGGAGTACAAGTCTCGACTGGAAGACAGTGAGGAGAGACTGCGCAGGCAGCAGGAGGAGAAGGACAGCCAGATGAAAAGTATCATCAGCAGGTCAGGCTTTGGAATGTTTGGGTCCATGTAGGACAAGCAGCTTCCCGTGTCAGGTGTTGACACTGCAGCAGGTCATGCAACTGCATGGGCTTCTCAGCATCTCTGCACTGATCATAGAATCATTAGGGATCAGAAGGGACCTCGAAACATCATCCAGTCCAATCCCCCTGCCACAGCAGGATCACCCAGACCAAGTCACACAGGAACACATCCAGGCGGGTCTGGAACGTCTCCAGAGAGGGAGACTCCACACCCCTCTGGGCAGCCTGTTCCAGTGCTCCATTACCCTCACTAGGAAAAAGTTCCTGCTGATATTGATATGGAACCTCCTCTGTTCCAGCTGGCACCCACTGCCCCTTGTCCTGTCACCAGATGACCTTGAGAAGAGCCTGGCTCCATCCTCCTGACACCCGCCCCTCACATATTTGTAGACATGAATGAAGTCCCCCCTCAGCCTCCTCTTCTCCAAGCTCAAGAGACCCAGCTCCCCCAGCCTTTCCTCATAAGGGAGCTGTTCTACTTCCTTCATCATCTTCGTTGCTCCTTGCTACCATCCTGCCTTAGAGATGGAGAAGTAGGAACACGCGTAAGCAATCCTGATTGCCCGAAGAATGAAGGATGTGCTTGTGGCAGGTCTTTCTGCTTTGTTCAGAGCCTCCACTCAAGGCAGTGGTTTGCCAGAGGGGCTGTGTTTCTAGCAGTGTCCATTCTGAGAGTGACAAGGTTAGGTGGTCGGGAGTGTCAGGCGGACAGATAAGCTTCTTTGAGTGCCGTGGAATTTTTATCTTGCAGGGCTAGCACAGCCAGAGAAGTGAAAGCAACAGGCTAGAGTACCTGAAACACTCTAGAGCAGCATTAACCTGTCCTGATTTGTACCTCTCTCTGCTCACCAGACTCATGGCAGTTGAAGAGGAGCTGAAGAAGGATCACGCAGAGATGCAGGCTGTCATTGATGCAAAGCAGAAAATTATCGATGCGCAGGTAAGGAGCTCAGGATTTCCAAGAAGCGAGTGTTCCATTTGTAGACTTCATTCTTTTCCCCCGTCCTCCTGCCCCAGCATCGTTGTTCTCTGGCTCCCAAGTCAGCACTGGCCTGTGGTGTTGCACATGTGAGTTACTGCCTTCCAGGAGAGGATTGGAGATTGTAGTTAACAGAGACTGTGTGTCTGACGCTAGGCTGGAGACAGCCTGATATCAAATCACAGGACTCGTTGCTTCTCCAGAGCCTTCTCTGCTTCATGAGATGCCAGGGGGGTAGAGGAATAGAGGTGCATTGTGTAGACATCGCTCCAGGCGTGGGCCTGGGACCTCTGGAAGAGCTGTGCCTCACACCAGCACAGTTTAACCGACATGTGCATGCGTCTCAGCTGTGCGAGAGCTAAAAGCATGGCTTGGAACGTTCGAGTCCAGAAAGGAGAATGCTTGCCACGGAGCATTGCCCTGTATGATGTGGTACGTGGCATTTCACCCCATCTGACCGCTCTGGGCCTGGAGACATGCCCGCTTTGCTGCAGCCCTGCCGTGCTGGCCTCAGTCAGCGCAGGCTGAGCCGTGGGAAGCGGGGCCCAGTGGGCAGTGCATGTGGGTGCATTGTGTGGGATCACCTCAGCTTTTCCTCCGTGTCTGTGCCGATCCCAGAGAGCAAAGCTTGTACCACAGAAGCCAAGACCGGTTTGATTCCTGCCTGCTGTGTTATGTCTGTGACACTCGCATATGGAGGACGTCTTTCCCACCTGGGGGCTTTTCCAGCAGTCCCAGCTGTAAACTTCCCTTGTTTTCCCAAAGAGGATTCCCTGTTTGAGGAATAACCCAAGTTACTGCAGAAACTGGGTTCCCTACCCAGAGCAGCAAGAGAGGAACCTCAGTTGAGCAGTAACGACTGGTAGAATACAGGGGTAGGTGAGCAGGACAGGGCAGACGCACCCAGGCAGGGATTGTTCCGTATTGCCAGGCCAGCAACAGCAGAAATGCTGGAGCTCACACAGAACTGTAGGGAAAGTCGAAAGTTCAAACAAAGCTGCTTTGAAAAGCCAGTAACACTAGGAGCACATTTACAGCCGGTTTCTTCTTGATCATTGGGAAAGGTCTGGGTTTCTTGCTGCCTCTGCCTGTTTTCCCACAGTTCTTCAGAAAGGCTGTTCAGGAGAGCCGGAGTTTGGGCTCAGAGCCATCTGAGCTGAATAAATCACTCCTGTGCAGTAACACTTCGAGTTCCTAGCTGTTGTTGTGCAAGATGCTCTACATGGAGACGTCAGTGTGTCTCGAAGCAGCCGGTTGGTTGCCGTTGCCCTTTCCTGGGTACCCAAGCAGAGGAGGATGCCGATGAAGGATTCAGACAGGCACGCAGAGAAGGCCGAGTGTTTGCTGGGTTCTGCTCATTGCGTGGGGGAGATTTTTCTTAGTCTGGGATTTATTTGGCAAAGGGATTTAACAATGGCTGGAAAACAGGTCTTTTTGACTTGTAGAGAGGAGGTGGAACCTGGACCCTATCTGAAGAGTTCAGTGGCTACTAGGAAGCAGCAGTAACTTCTTGCACTTAGTTATGTTGGCACAAGGTGCACAGTTGTGTGCAGCACCTGGCGCTGCACTGGAGCACAGGACAGTGTTGTGTGTGCACGTGCTGTTTGCAGCGGCTCTGGGCAGAGCTTTGTGTGTGTACTGTGGTTCCAGGGGCTCTCCTGGGCCTCCCCTAGGGCTGGCACAACTCTTTCCTTGGAGCAGCGGAGCTGCAAAGAGTACTAGCCCGGCTGCTATTGCAAGTGACATCTCCGCTGTGTTAAATTACAGGTCATAAATGGGGATGAGATAATTCAAACAGGCAAGTAAATCCGATCAGTTCTTTAGCTGAGCAGTACCCGGTCCTGGCCCACTGCACTGACCTCCTACCCATTCCAGCTCCTCCCACTCCCTGTGCCCAATTCTTGTCTGTTAGATGGTATTCACCTTTGAGTGAGAAGGTGCCTCTCCCCACCGAGCTCAGGCTGTTGAGATGGGTTTTCACGTGTAGATCTCCAGCTGGTTTACACACTGGCACAGCGAGAACACCTCAGTGCCCAAAACCGAGCAGCCTTGCATTTTGAACTCCATTCTTCAGAAAGAAGTTTGAATTCCCATTATATATTGCGGGTGAAATTTAGTCCGAGGAGGAACATTAATTTGCTGAAGAACAATTTTCTGCTGCAGCAGTTGGGTTTGGCAGGTTCGATGTCAGCATGGGAGGAACGCCTAACTCCTCTGCCTCCTCCTTCTTCTCCCTTACTTAGGTTGACCAGCTCAGGACAGTGCTGGGGCAGGTGATACCCTGCTGTGCCATTCCTTTCTCATGCCTCCTCCGCCGTTTGCTCTACAGAGCTCGGTCCCTTCAGGACTGTACTAGAAGCAGGACTTGAATTGTCTTTGTTTTTGCACCCTAACGCTTACCCCCATGGGGAAGCTCACAGGGAACAGCAAACATCACCTGATTACCTAGGTTCCACACGGGTGATGTGCTGCGACAGGAACCTCCAGGGGCTGTTGCAGTGCTAGAGCAGGTCTCCCGAGCAGCGTGTCTCAACTATCCCTTAATGTTTGTGCCTTCTGTGCATCATTTTCCCTTCCCCGTTGTTTCTCAGTGGGCTGGACTGGGAAGACTTCCTGCACGCAGCTTTTTTCATTCAGTAAATTAGATGTTTTCCCTGCTCAAAGTAAAGAAGCCACTCAGCCGGTGGCACGGAGAGCAGATTTACTCTCGGCCACCTCTGTTGCTGCTTTGCGTGGCTGCTCTTTTTCATTCAATGTTGTTTTGAGGGAAGATGAGACTGGCCATCGCTGATTGTGCCACCGACTCTTTGGCTGTGACCCCCCCACCCAGGGCTGTATCCCGCTGCAGGTAGTCAGCAGGGCTTTGTCAAGGAGGGGTTTGGGGTTCTATAAAGTCACTACAGATCCTTCAGCTTCCTACTGCCAAGTGAAGGCTAATAGCACGTTCTGTGGCCGAAGAATCCAACCTGGGTTGTGGGAACCCTGGATTCGGCAGAGCCCGGGAGCCCCGCTGAGCTGGAATGGGTCTAGGAGCAGTGTGTTCCGTGTTTGTTCTCCATGTTCTGTCGATGGCATCACCCTCTCCACCCACACCGCCTTCTTCCCTTCACCTCAAATAACCCTTTAGTTTTAGCTTTTGGCTGCTTTCTTCTCTGTGTTGCTGTTGTTGCCCCCTCACCCCTGCCGGTGACTGCAGGCTGCCATTACCTGCTTGGTTTTATTTCTTTCAAGCATACCATGAGTTTATTCTGAGCACACTCCATCCAAACCACAGAGACGATGGCCATTAGATACCACTCGCCCTTCTCTCTGCCAGATCAAACCTTCACCAGTTTGATTTCCCGCTGCCTGTTTCTGTTTTTCTAACATATTTTCTTTTTTTAAATAAAACCCCCCATAATTGGCTCTGGTTGTTATTAACAACAACCCCCTTCCTCCCTCCCGTAGCAAAACGCTGCGTCTCCACCTGCCTCACTTGGAGGCTCTTGGGCGAAGCCACCGCCAGCGATACGTAGGCTCGCTGTTACCTCCCGTTGCGGAGGATGCTGCGAGGGCCTGGCCGGGCTGAGATGAGTCCGTGGCAAGCAGAGCAGGGGCCGTGGTTCCCCCCTCCCCGAGAAAACAGAAAGAGGCAGAAGGTGCCATCACACCAGAGAATGCCAGCCACGCTGCCTCTGCCCAGAAAAACCGTCTGAAGGCACAGCCCCGGGCCCTGGAAGTTCCCCGTCAAAAAGCAGGCTGGTGGGGCAAAGGCGTTTCGCTGGTGAAGGAGCTCTGACTTTGTGGGGTGTCTGTTGCAGGAGAAGCGGATCGTGTCCCTGGACTCTGCCAACACGCGGCTGATGAGTGCCCTGACGCAGGTGAAGGAGCGCTACAGCATGCAAGTCCGCAATGGCATCTCCCCCACCAACCCCACCAAGCTTTCCATCACGGAGAATGGTGAATTCAAAAACAGCAGCTGCTAACTGGGCAGAAGCTGCCGGCCATCTCCCAGGAGAAGGGCAGGAGGGAGCAGACTCAAGAAACCTTCGCAACAGCCCCCCCCTTGCCCTTCCAGGTTTACATAATGCTGCTAATAAAATGGAAAACAGAGAGAGAACTCTGACAGGTGGGCTTTAATTCCCCACTCACGGCCAGGAGAACCGCGCTCCCGAGAACAAGTCCTTCCATATCGTTGTGTAAATAGAGGGAGCTCGTGGGTCATGTACAGAGAACGCCGATGTAAGATACCAAAAGGAAGTGAATACTGTAGATTTTTTTAATTATTGCTATTTTTATTATTTTATTTTTTTTTCTCTTGTTGAAAGCACTGCAGTCCTTAGAGGAAGAAGAGGGGAGTGTGAGTGCATGTGTGTCGTGGGTGAGAGAGATGAGCAGTGGGGTACAGTAGACAGCGGCTGCGTATATCGGGCTGGCTGATACGTGAGTGGAGTGAAGTAGTAGCGACATGAATTCTGTACGAAACCTCATCTGCTGGTTTTATCCCCCTCTTCTCTAGCTGTTCTTTAACTCGATAGCAAACATGTCAGCAAGAAAACAGCCTCTCGCTGGATCCCCTGCCCACGTGGGTAGGACTCCGGCAAAGAGCGCTTGGTCTCTTTGAACAAGGTAAACGCCTGGAGCAGCCAGCTCGTTCCCTTGCGTTTGCACACAGTCAGGCGTCCCGGCAGGCAGGCAGAGGCAGTCTGCAGTCTTTCACGGTAGGATTCTTTTCTTCTGTTGCCCCGGTTCTAACGCAGCTTTATATTTTCCGTCGTGAGAATTTACAGGCTTGTACATACTTGTTTCTGTCCGGCTCCCCCTTCGTGCCCCACGCAGCCACGCTCTGCATTCGTTCTCCGCTCCACCAGCAGCAGGCAGGTCAGTGCTCCCAAGGACAGGACCATCCGCAAGGTGCCCGTGCCCAGCAAAAGCCGACTTCCACGCGCAGGATCCCCCTTCTCCTAGAGGATTTCTGACTCGTGTTTGATTTCACTCTCTCAGCCACAGGCTCAGCCGGTCTAGTCCCGGGTTGTGTGTGAGGGTCTTCCGTTCCCACGTTCCTTTCCCTGGACACGTCGAAGGGTCGGGGGGTTTTCTTAAGCTCTGTGCACACCGAGGTTTTCTGAAGGTGTTTTCACTGAGCTTTCATCTCCGGTTACTTCCAGCTGGGTCTCATAGGAGCACACGCAGAGGCGGCACGTGAAGGCGATACGGTTACCAAGTGACCTTCCCGTGGAAGCAAGCGGAAAGGATTAGCAGTGCACGACACGGTATTGTCAGTTGTCACAACTTCGTCGGGTGTCGCAATATTTAGTCTTTAGAGGATGCTCTGAAGCTCTAGATCCTAGAGGCGAGGAGCAGGGTGGGACTCTTCACTTTTTGGTGCACGTTTCTACCCCCTAAACTGTCACAGTTAACTCAGTCAATGCCACAGCAGCTGAAATGTTGACTTGCAGAGACAAGCTGAGAACAGCCAGCGGGATTAACCCTTCAAGCACGTTATGCAACCAGAAATTGGACAAGTTGACCTCAGAACGAGACAAAACCTTGCGTAGGTGCCTTGGTGTGGGATGAGCTTAGCAAACAGCTCAGACTACAGCTGGGAGACCGGTCAGTGAGGTGGCTGTGGGGATACCTGCCTGAACCCATACAGCCTGTGATTTGGAGGAGGAGGTCAGAGCCCATGAGTTTCTAAGACAATTCTGGACCTCCTGAAAGCGAGCCACGTTGCCTTGGACAGGAAGGGTTGGCAGTACTGAGGACTCAAAGTCAGTGTCCGTTGTCAAGACTGGTTGTTTTCTGGACATCTCCCCTCCGGGGGGCAGATGCAGCTCGTGACAGCAGTGCCGTAGCCATCCCTGATTGCTGTGTTATGGTAGTTCAGTTCAGGGTCACCGCACGACTCTGTTACGTTACTAACGCTGCACGAACAGAGCCTGTGTCTCCTGAGCACTGCAGGGTATGGAAGGGAAGCACGGATGAATCTCTCCTAGCAAGGCCTTGGCTGTTGATTTAGATCTAGGGAAGGCTTGTCTGCAGCGAGTGGGATTTGCATTTAGTCCTTAGCTCTTTCAGATCAAAGCTTCCCTGGCTGCCTGAATGTGACTGGTACCACAGGCCAGGGAAGCATCCCTGTCTCATTCTTGGGGTGTCCGCAGCCTGGTGAGCACTGTCTGGCTGACACACCTGGGGCAGCGCCCTGCACTGGCTCAGTACTGACTTCTCCATCCTCTCGAATCCGTCTTCCAGCTCTGGGTCATTGCTGACCTCTGACTTTCTCTTCCTCAGACTGTGCCTTTAAGTTCCTTCACGCATCGCAGCCGTGGGCAGCCTGTTGAGTCTGTGTTGATCTGTCTTGTGAGTAGCTCTACCTTTGCAGACCCTTTGTGTGGAGGGTGTGTGTGTGACCTGCGTCTCCCCTTTGCTGCGTACTGTAATTACTGAGCTGTGGCATGGGGAGCTCGCTCCTCAACGTAGCTTTTTCAGATGGGCATCTGCATTGCTCGCTGAGGGCACAGAGCAAACCTACGGGTGCTGTGTGTCAGAGACATGAGAGACGCAGTCGTACGATAGCACTGCTGGGAGCCAGGCAGAAGCAGGTGGGTCATCCTGGTAGCACTAGTCCGGCATTTGACCAGAGCTCTCTCGTAATCCGGCAGAGATCCCTGGCTGAGCTGAGTGGTTTCATGCTCTCACACGTCCATTCCTGCAGAGAAGCACTGTAGGGGTAGCACTTCAGCCCTGGTTTTAGAGAGGCAGTAAGAGCAGGCCCAGGACTGGTATGTTTTGGTGAGATCTTCGGGTCGTCTGTGGGTCTCTCAGGAGTGTAGAGTGCTCGTAGGAGAAAGGTGCTATTGTGACAGAGTCTGATACCCATCGGTATCTCCACAGTGAGGTTGGTGGTGTCTCTGGTATTTCACTTTCCACCTTCAAGTGCAAAGCGTTCTCCTCTAGCTTCTGCTGCGGAAGAAGCTGCCTGTTGACCCTAAAGTAGAGGGAAGGTTTCAGACTTGCGATACGTGAGACTAAAATCGATGCGCTGCACAAGAACAAACCGTGACGTCCTGGGTTCTGCAGGCAGCTGTCTCTCCTGGTTTGTTACCACACAGCTTCCTGCAGAAATTTTAAGCTGCCTCAAGCCGACAAGATGTGAAGATGCCAACTTTTATTTGTCCAGCCTGAGGAAATTCAAGCGGCGCTAACCCGCGTGGCAGCCAAGAGCTCTGTTTCAGAGTAGGGTAGCCCTAGCTGGGCCCGGGCAAGTTTAGGTTGAAGATTTGCAGCCAGTGGGTTTCTGCATCAATGAGAGAAGAAGGAGATGGTGCAGAGTCTGACGATGAGCAATACAGAGCTCGCTAGGCTTCGTGCTTTCAGCAAAAGCATCAGTCTGCATCTCAAGCTGGTGCAGGAGGTGACTGCTGCTCTCGTTTGGAGATAGCGCAGGAGGAATGGAATCCCTGTGTGTTCCTGAGACAGCAGCAGAAAAGTTGCCCCATCCTCACATCTTGGCCATGTAACTCAACACTCTTCTAGGAAGATTCTTCCCAAACCACAAAGCCACCTGGGCTTCAGAGTCCTCAGCACCAGCTCACAGCCAGCACAGTGGGTCAGGGACAGGGAGCAGAGCCTGTGAGGAAGGAGCACAGGAGAGCAGGATGGCATGTGATGGGTACTGCTGGAGAAGAGAGGGACCACGGCCTAGCAGCAGCATCCTGTAGATACCGATCCTTTGCAGGTACCTTTCAGATGTTTTTTAAAGGGAGATGGACAGATTTCACATCTAGGAACTGCCAGCCATGGTTTCCCTGGTGTTTAAGCAGTGGGACTCTACGTAAAAGCAGAGTCACACCGCTACAGACTTTGTAGCACTTCTCTCCAGGACGTACCTCAGGCAGGGGGTCCAGAGACGCCTAGAAAGGCTTGTGCTCATCTTCTAGCTGGAGAACATGAGGTGTGTCCAGTAATAAATCCTGTATCCGTCTGATGCATCATCCAAGAAACGGGGTTTCAGCTCTCACACTTGGCTTTGGGTTGGCCTAGGATTTACTTTTCTTACATGATTTATGAATTTCACGTTTGATTGTGGTGCCTGTGGATCGTGTCCGCAACGCTACGGTCACCGTGGCTGCGTGAACGCCGTCCGCGTGCTGCAAAAGCGTTCGTGTCGCCGCTGGAGAACCGCTCGTGTCCCGGTTGAACCATGAATTGCATTTCCATCAGCAGTTAGCGTGGTCACGGGTATCCAGCGGAGTCTGACAGGGCACAGAGGGGTTACATTCAGGCTGATGCTTTGAGGTATTTCCTTCTCCTCAGAAAGTTAACTCCCAGGAGAGCGAGCATGTCCTTACAGATCCTACCTGTAACAATAGATCTTCTGTCTCAAGGGCCTTAATAAGAGTGTTACTACACAGAACTGTTTTACAACGATAGCTCTAAATAATTTATTTTTTATTTCGACAGAGTACACCTGACAGAGTAATAAACTTGTTTTTCAAGCCGTATTTTTATGCTAGTAGCACTGGACTGTTTGGTCTCGGAGATCCATTTCTGCATTTCATTGCCTGGGTTTGTTCTAAAGAAGATTTATTTTTGTTCTGTGAATAATTTTTGAAGGTTCTTGTAATATGTACAGATACAGATACATTTGAGGTCTTTTATTGATATTCCTACAAAGAATACAAATAAACTTTAACTTTAAACACTTGGGACTCGGGAAGCCTGCGCTGATTTAAAACGCTGCTCTCATAGAATCATCAGGGATCGGAAGGGACCTCGATCAACCCCCCTGCCACAGCAGGATCACCCAGACCAAGTCACAGAACAGAGCATTACTGATTGGAAGTGACCAGGAAAGATCATCCAGTCCAATCCCCCTGCCACAGCAGGATCACCCAGACCAGTTGCCTTTTCGGTAACTTCAGGAGGGGGGAGAAACTGGAGGTTTGGGCTGGAGTGCTTCCATCTGCAGCCACCAGGCTAAACCAAATGGTTCTGTGGCTGAGGGGAGCAACAGAATTCATTCCTTTCTCGTGTTCCTGGGGCTGGGTGATTTGCTGGGGTGTCCAGCACAGGGCCCCCAGGGCTGTGACCCCGAGCTCTGCCTGCCTGTGATGTCTCCTACTTCCCTTGCTGGAAGTGCCAGCTGTTGCAGAGTGATAGAGCGACAAGCTGTGGAGACAGGGAGAATTGCTCTGTCGCCTAGGCAGGGGATCTTGGGGACGACAGTGTCTTCAGCGGGGAAAGGAGAGTTCCTTTGTATTGAGTCAGAATTATTGAGGCTGGAAAAGATCATCAAGTCCAGCCTAGCTCCTGTGGGTTCTCCTCTCATGCCAGACCAGTGTGTGTTCTCATCCAGTCGCCTCCTAGTCCACTGGTGCTCATGTCCCAGCAGTGTTTGAGGCGTGGGTGTACAGAACAACATTCACAGATCACAGAATTGCTCAGGTTGGAAAAGACCTTCAAGATCATCAAGTCCAACCTCAGCCTAACCCTACTACCCTGTCTCTAACAACCCTCTGCTAAACCCTGTCCCCGAGCACCACATCCAAACGATTCCTGAACACATGCAGGGATGGGGACTCTACCCCCTCCCTGGGGAGCCTGTTCCAGTGCTTAACAACCCTGAGTGTAAAGAAGCTTTCCTGATATCCAACCTAAACCATCCTTGGCACAACTGAGGGCATTGCCCCTTGTCCTGTCACCAGTGAGAAGAGACCAACCCTGCTCTCCCTGCAGCCTCCTTTCAGGTAGTTGTTGACAGCAATGAGGTCTCCCCTCAGCCTCCTTTTCCCCAGACTCAACATCCCCAGCTCCCTCAGTCGCTTCTTACAGGGGGTGTTCTCCAGTCTTACTGCCCTTTGGACCTGCTCCAGCACCTCAGTGTCTTCCCTGTATTGAGCTGCCCAAAAATGAACCCAGTTCTCAAGGGGGGACCCCACACAGGCTGACAAACTGCCAGGTTCTGAGTAATTGATTCACAGAATCCTTATGGATCAGAAGGGACCTCTAAAGATCATCCAGTCCAATCCCCCTGCCCCAGCAGGATCACCCAGACCAAGTCACACAGGAGCACATCCAGGTGGGTCTGGAACATCTCCAGAGAAGGACACTCCACAACCTCCCTGGGCAGGATTATTGCCGTGTGTTTGAAATCCTGTGTGTGAAGACTGGGAACCCTTCCCCACTGCACTCTGTGGCTGTGTAATCTCTACTCAAGGGGGACCTTTGCTAAAAGTCTCTTGATTTTTATTTCACGTGATTTTTTTCTTTTCCCCGTAGCTTTGAAGGCTGCAGAATCCACACAGCAAACGTTCAGTTGCTCCTGAGTGCCTCCGCCCGGACCCTGCACTTTGTTCAAGGCCTCTGCATGTTTTGCCTTGTTCTCGCTTAGGCTCTGTTCTTTGTGCCAAGAGTTGTCTCCCTGCATGTCTGCACAGAGCCCACCACAGCATCTCTGCAGGAGCTGGACTGGTTAACTCCCGCAGCCGTGGCCTGTCAGTGATGAGCAGGGGAAGGCAGGGACGGGAGGAAGGAGGAGATGCAGGAATAGATGCTGGGTGAGGCAGAGAGAGGAGAGTGAGGCGGAGCAGGAGCACTGCAGAGAAGCCGCTTGGGATGGTGCTGGGAAAATGCAATCAAATTTATGGGAAGACTGGGCTTCCCTTTGACTGTTATAAAGCAGCTGATGCTCAAGGGTCCTGTCTTGCTGAGGATGGTAAGTTCCTCCTCATTTGCACTGTATACATGTGAACATGCGAATCCTTCTCTGGTTTGTAGCCATCCTCAACAAAACAGAGCTCTGGAGGCTCCTCTCATCGCTCCTGCAGTTCACCTGCTCTAGCTGGGAAATGGCTCTGGAGAAGCTCCCCTCCAAGTGTCCTCCTGTGCAAAGGATGTGAGTGTAAAACCTGAAATGATTTCCTGAGTGCTTTCAGTGAGCAGCTGCTGCTGCTGAAGTCCATTAGCAGATGGAATAGCAATTTGCTTACGTTGAGGTATGAGTCTCATGAGAAGTGAGCCCTTGCTCTTACTAGAAGCCATCTCACATTGCTGTCCTTCACCTTTCTCCTGGTCCCACAGATTAAATATCCTCCTGTCTCCTGAAGATGGATTAAGTTCCTGCTTTTTGCTGCGAGAGGTAGATCAAGTATACAGATGTCCAGATCAGTTCTTACTGTGCTTGGGAAGGAGGAAATCCTGCACACAGCACGGGAGGCAGAGTCACAGCTAAGTAGCAGGTCCTGCTTGTGAATTCTCCCTTTTGTTGCTTCTCCTCCACACTTAGCTCATGTCAGTCACAGGGCACGTTGGACCCCATCTGCATCTCCTCATGTCTGAGTTACTGCTGTTAAGAGTAGCTCTTCTGTTGAAGGCAGCTACGTCCTGCCTCCCTGAATTAAGCACTGGTTTGTAGTCTCCTGGTTTTCAGAGTCACATGAGAGAAAATCCTCTTGCAGCAGGACAGGCCTAGGATATTTGCAGGCAAATACGAGTAGTAATGCCCACAGAGAAACGCAGAGCAGCACACAGCTATCCTGCAGGGAGGGTCCCTCCTGGCAGTCCATGCCACGCCAGTGTGTGACTCACTACTCACTAGAGGCCTCAGAGAGGTAGCTGTCTGTGCAAAAGTGTTGGCTTTGCGTTTACAGGTGCCAACCAGACTTCTCAGGGAAGGGAACTGGGTGCAGTAAAGCTGTGGTAGATGCCAGCCTGCCTGCGGGATGATTGCCTTGAAGCAGCCTTACCCTCTGAGCTGGAGGCTGAGCATCGGTACTGCTCCTGATGTCAAACCCCTCCTCAGTGTTGGCTGAAGTGAAAGGAAAGGTTTGTTTCTTTGGGAGATGGAGCAAAGAGGATGTTGAACTAGACCCCGTGTACAAGGGCACTGTGTGGGTAATAGGGTGGCAAAGGCTCATTAAAGCTTAAGACACTTCCGTAAGCCCTTGGCAAGGTGGGAGAGAAGAACAGCTGGCTCTCTCGCACCCAGGAAGCAGCAGTCTCCATCTGGAGAAGCTGGCTTTGTCTTCATGAAAAAGCCCGTGTAGAAGAGGCTGGATATTTGGGTCAGCCTCTCCCCCTTGGAGACCCGGCGTTTGGGAAGGAGGGCAGCCAAATTCCTGGCTGCTGTGTTTCCCTTTCTTTGTCAGAGGTTCAAACCTTCCCCCAGAGATCCTTTCCCTGCTTGGCCAGCAGCCTGGCTGTGCCTCCTCTGTGCCTCCAACTGCTGTGCAGGACAGTCTTGTCTCCGTGAGAAGTCCGTACTGGAATGCTCAGTACAAACCTGCTCTCTAAAGGCCATGAGAAGGCGCTGGGTGGATTTCAATTCCCTTCACAGAGAATTTACTCCAGCCACCAAATTCTCCAAAGCACATGGGAGTGTCCGTCCCCTCTGTCCTTAAGCTCATGCCTGGATGCTGTGTCCCTTCCTCCCTTCACCTCAGGTGTGGTGACAGCCTGTGTTTCTCTGTTCTCCAGTAACGGCTCTGTGTGCAAAGTTGCTCCAGCACTGTCAAAGGACTCTCTGTTCAGGGCTCAGGACTTCCACATCGGGAAGGCAACGGAAGAGGAGGACTGCCTTACCTCTCCCCGTTAGCACCGGAAGCCACTGCAGTGGTTTCTCTTATATTTTTAATATCTTTTATATTAGGGGGGTGGTTATGGTTTTGACTGGGTTTTAGGAGAAGAAATCACTGGAGAACTTAGATCTGATCACAGCTCTGCCAGTGGAATTCAGTGGAGCACTGCCTTTCAGGTTTTCTCCATCACTGGAAACTGGGAGTGGGAGCTCCCTGGATCTGTGCTCTGCTGGCTGCATTGAGAAGGTCACTGCTGCAGCAACTAATAATGCTGAACAAGCCGGTAAAACCCATTGTGTCTCCTCCGGTGTTGACTGGAGGACAGAGAGACTGCTCCTCACTCTGTAAGATGAGGATGGTTTGGGTTTTGTTCTCATGGTGCCTTCCCTGCAGGCAGAATCCAGACTGTGGCTTTGGCAAAACCAGAGCTTGAAAGGGACAGTCCACCTGCCCCGAGTGCTGTCGTTGACAACTGCGGTGCTGGAATAAGCCCTGTGCCTAGAAGGAAAGATGGAAAGACCTTGCAGGCAGCATGTCTGGTCCCTCTCACAGCTCACTACTGCACGCACAGCAGTGCTCCGCGGAGTCGCCGCTGACGTGGCTTTCTGAGTCGTCAGCCAGTGCGTTGGTGGTCTAACAGCTGCTAGGGAATTTTCCTGAAGGGCTAGACTGGGGTTTTGGGTATAATGACTGTTCTCTAGGGAGTTAGGCAAACACAGCAGGCGTTCATGCTCCCACCTGCATGCAAACCCTCTTCTGCTTAGGGATAGAAGCCAACACCTCTGTTAGCTGCTAAAAGGTATCAGCACCACAGAAGTCGGTGGAGAACAAGCAGTTCTCTCAGGTATCAGGAGTCCTGGGGTTAAAAACAGCTGATTGTGGTTACAGTGCTGATAGTGGCTTCTCAGATGCTGTTCAAACTGCTAAAATTAACTGCTGGGACACCGAGTGCAGGTTCCAGCCATTCCTAAAGGAAGCTGGGAGGCAGTCACAGGCCTCTCTTATTAGGGAGTTTGTGTCACGTCGCCCAGTTTTGGTGGCCAGCACAGCCTGCTCAGCCCAGGCCAGGAGGGGCTGCAATGCTGTGGGTCAGGAATGAGCTGCGTGGGCTGGGTGGGGTGGATGTCAGCTGTCTCCCACCCACATGCCCTGCTTTTCAACTACAAGAAGCTGCAGTCAGTCACAGAGATGTCAGGAGGAGCAGTAAAGTTGCTGGTGAAGAAGGAAGAGCAGTTTGTGGCTGCTCAGAACGGATGAGCTGACAGGAACACGCATTGCCCCAGCTTGGGGGGACTCTCACAGTGCCCGCAGCAGCAGCCGTGGCCCTCCACACCAAGGGTGTCTGTTGACCCGAGGCAGCAGCAATCATGGTCAAAGATGAAAGAGCAGAAGAAATGAGACACAGCCCATAGGACCACTGAGATCTCGCCCTGTAGTAAGGAGCTCAGCTAGTCCTTGGTTCAGCAATACTGGGGCATCTGATTTGACATGGATTCAGCTGGTTGGGATCTTGCTCAGGAGACTGAGACTTGGACAAGTTGGTGCTTTTGCTCTGTGTAGCCTCCCTGCTGGAAGCAGGCATTTCCCTGCAGGTGGCCTGGTTGCAGGACTATGCTGACAGGGTTTTATTCTCTTACTGGGACAGGCTGTGGTGTGTGTGTCATGCTCCTGCTCCACAACAGTGCAGGTGCTTCTGGCTTGAGGAATGCTATGCTAACCCAGCCTGTTGCTAAACAATAAAAGCAGCTTTTGCAGCAGCTACCTTCATTCTGCTACTCAGCATCAGGTTAAAGGGCTTTTATTGTCCCACTGACCAGGGCAAGAGGGACCTGCCACCACTTTGGGTGCTGACTAAACCAAGAAAAAGCAATTAAATAGCTTGAAAATCATAGAATCATAAGTGATCGGAAGGGACCTTGAAAGATCATCCAGTCCAATCCCCCTGCCACAGCAGGATCACCTAGACCAAGTCACACAGGAACACAGCCAGGTAGGTCTGGAATATCTCCAGAGAAGGGGACTCCACAACCCTCCTAGGCAGACTGTTGCAATGCTCCAGTACCCTCACTGGGAAGAAGTTCCTGCTGATATTGATATGGAACCTCCTCTGTTCCAGCTGGCACCCACTGCCCCTTGTCCTAGCACCAGATGACCTTGAGAAGAGCCTGGCTCCATCCTCCTGACACCCACCCCTCACATATTTAGAGACATGAATGAGGTCACCCCTCAGCCTCCTCTTCTCCAAGCTCAAGAGACCCAGCTCCCTCAGCCTTTCCTCATAAGGGAGAAAATGAGGGATTTATAACTTCCAGTGCATTTGTAGATGTCTTGGGGCAAAGACAAGATGCGTGTTGTCATAAAGAACCCAGCCCAAAGGTAATGGACATAGCAGGAGTCCAGCAACGTTCAATCTGCTTAACTTACAACCTGCCCCAGCCCAGTTTGTGGCAAGCCAGCTGTTTTCCCTATGGGAAAGGTCTTCCCAGCAGCTGGAGGGAGTGCTTGAGTTAATTATTTCAACCCAGATGTGATTCCTCCATGTGAGAATTGGCATTGGCATTGTCAGGACTCTGCAGGTCACTTGCAAGCGTTCATTTCCTTTTAGTCTCATGTAAGTGGCTGGCTGAGTGCACACCACACTGGTACCAGCCCCTACGGACATTCGTGTCTTGTTTTCAGCTTGTAAGTGCCACAGCTCTTGCACCGGCCTCTGCTAGAGTGAGCCTGGAATGTGATACCCTGCACATGCATGACACGAAGGCATCCATTGCAATGTGTTCCTTTAACCACTGCTCCCTTATCAGCATGAGAAACAAGTATGTTGAGTATCTTGGGCCAATACAGGTGTTAGCAGAGCTACCAGTGTTATCAGCAGACTGGTTGGGGATGACATTTGCAAAGTATGCTTTGGAACAGGCTGCACTGGGGGGTTGTGGAGTCTCCTTTGGAGAGGTTCCAGTCCCACCTGGCTGTGTTCCTGTGTGACTTGGTCTGGGTGATCCTGCTGTGGCAGGGGGGACTGGACTGGATGATCTTTCGAGGTCCTTTCTGATTCCTAATGATTCTATGATTTACGCTGAGCTCCAACACAATGCCATCCACTTGGAGGGTTGAAGTATTCCATCCCTCTTTGCCAGGAGCAGGAAATCAGGATGGAAGCAAAGCTTTAGCTCCTGTTCGCGTGCTGAAAATTGTGAAGGGAAGACGTGAGGTATGCCGGGCACCTTTTCGAGTGAAAATCTTTCCTGCTGGTGCCTCTCTTGTCCAGCACAGGTCTCTGGAGCCAGAGGAGCTACTCTGGCAGAGCTGAAGGCAGACAGAAGTAGTAGTGATTTTACAGTCCCCATGGCTCAGCCCTGACTGCAGCATTAGTGGGTTTAAAGCACAAATTAATCAGAGTCATCAGAGCACGCAGAGCTCTGAGGTGATGTAAGCAAATCCAGAGTGATAGTGCACTGTGCTGGAAGCCTTGATCACACAGCTTCAGCTGCCGTGAGCAGAAATCCCTTAGGTCTAGCTCAGCAGAGCACTGGAGAAAGCTGCTTTTGTGATGTTATCTCTAAACCCCTAAAAGCTGTTCTGTGTGTTTACAGAGAAAGATCTTCTACCAGGTAATTGGGGAAGGAGCTTTAGCTCTCCTTTTACAGCAGCACAAACCAAGCCAAGGAGGCACCATGAGCTGCTCGAGATTGCACAGCAAGTGTTTCCCGACACTTCCATTTGTTGAGTGCTGCATCCACATCCTCAGACATCCCGGCTACCCGTCCCTCTGTGGCTGACCCAAGGTTTATTTTCAGCCATGGTTCTGTGGTGTCTCCCAGCTCTCCTTGCCCGATACAGAGTGCAGCAGCCTTTTGACCTGGCTGTCCACTTGTGCTTGGGTGTTTCCACTTTGGGGTGGTAGAGACAATGCAGAGGGAGCAACACATTCCAGATGGGACAGAGGGAGTGCTGCTGTTTGGGAGGGAAAGCTTGGCCCACGCTGCATCTTCCCTTAGAGCAGATTAGAAACCATCTGCACTGTTTAAGTTACTGCTTCTTCCCTTCCTGTATTCAAAAACTGATTCAGATAGTAGGAGAAGCTGGAGGAGAGGGAGAGGGAGAGGAGAGTTGTGTTTTCAGTAAGAAGTTAAAAGAATTTGTTTTTCATCAAGTTTGTGATCTTAAAGTGTAGGGGCCAGGGCCCTTCATCCCTGACATAGACTCCAAAACTCCCCCCAGGTAGAGAAGACTGGAAGGCCAAGAAGAGCTCTGGTGGAAATGACTGCAGTTCAGAACCTGTTCTGTAGCATTTCTCCTGTTCCTGCCAGAGCTGGGATCTTCCAGTTCAGCTGATGCTGCAAATCACCCCCCGAATAGACCTGGCCACCTTCCACTTCTCTCTTATTTACATTCCCTGCAGTGTGAGCTTTAACAATTACACATTTGATATTTGCATACTCCTTCTTGTGAGCTTGTAGAGTCATTTTACAGATCAGGCTGAGTAGGGAAGTGCAAGGGGTTTAAATAGATTGCTCTACCCCCAGGTTTCTCCTATTCTTGAAGAAGGAGATACCAAACTGGGCTGGATTTTGAGCTGCTGCACCTAAGTGTGTACCAGCGTCCTGAAGGGCATCACCCTGCACAACACAGAGCCACACAGAGCTGGTTTCTAGCTTCCATTGCGCTGCCTTGCTCTCCCCATGTCAAGTTTTCAGAACAAACAGTGCACAGTCTGTTATGCTACTTTACAGATAGCAGATAATGCAGGTGGGAGACATTACTACACTCTACCCACAGCTGTAGCAGTGGTGGAGTGTTGTGGCTCCTTATCTGGACCCCCACACATTGCACCTGGTCACCACCAATGTTGTGGATTAGAGACCTCAACCATATTTCAACCAAGAGCTCCCATCTGAGGGGAGACCTCATGAATGTCTATAAATCTGTGAGGGGTGGGTGTCAGGAGGATGGAGCCAGGCTCTTCTCAAGGTCATCTGGTGATAGGACAAGGGGCAATGGGTGCCAGCTGGAACAGAGGAGGTTCCATATCAATATCAGCAGGAACTTCTTCCCAGGGAGGATAACAGAGCACTGGAACAGACTGCCCAGGGGAGTTGTGGAGTCTCCTTCTCTGGAGACGTTCTGGACCCACCTGGATGTGTTCTGTGTGACTTGGTCTAGGTGATACTGCTGTGGCAGGGGGATTGGACTAGATGATCTTTGGAGGTCCCTTCCAATCCCTAATGATTCTACAATTCTATGACTGTTAAGCCATCTGCTCCTTTAATCTCAGATCTCAAGGTAGGATGTAGATGTTTAGCTGTTCAGAGTTCATCTAGCTTAAGTATTTTTTGTTTTACATATTAAACTGCTTTCAAAATGACAACAAGATTTTAACAGAGCCAGCTAAGGAGGTTTCATGCTCCCCTGCTCACTTTATTACGCTTCAGTAGCATCTGTTTCCAACTATTAGCATTCACACAATGCCAAACAGGTCACTGTCACCTTCGCTGGTAGGGGGAGAAGTGGCAGCACTCTCCCATCAGCCAGAGCACTTCCCTAAAGCTACGCTTTCCCTGCGCTGACCTGCATCCCATTATCCCTGCACAGACATCGCTTTTGTATACCTGCCACGTTCCTGCCCTGCAGGCTGCTTTTGCAGCAATTCCCCCCAACAGTGCAGCCTGCAGGTAGAGTCTCGCTGCCTGCAGTAATTATAGCTGAAGGTTAATGCTTCATGAAGCTCTAAAAGCATTTCTGCCCCTCAGCTTTCCTGCTGACTTCTTTCTGCTGTTGGTTTGTTGTGGTCTGTCCTATCAGAGCACAACCATCGGCTTGGCAGCTCGATGCTTGTTTGTTCTACCTGATGGAGCTCAGCTGAAATATGAGCTCTGCTTTTGATCCTCTTGGAAATGTGAGGGGCTCTGCATGACTTTTGCTCCCTGAAAAGTCTCCTGAGTGCTAAAGGACGACCTGGAGCTGTGTCATCAGGCTGTATTCAGCCAAAGACTTAATCGCAGGCTAGAAAAAAGGTGCTTGTGCTAGTGGCAGAAGAGCAAACCCCAGATTACTGAGACGGGAGAGGTCAGTGTGTAGGCACAAGTTCACACCCCCTAAGCACTATTCCAGCAGCTGCTTGCCCAGCTCCCCAGCTTGGTCATGTTGGGAGTCACAGCCATGCAGCTGGTTATCAGCTTCAGCCAGGGCAGAGGTTCAAAAGAACTGCTGAGCTGCCCAGGAAAGGGGCACCTGAGCTAACGCTCCTGGCTTTGTTTCACATCTAAGAGTAGCTGTTAGTGATGAAAGACCCTTGTCTAGCAATCTCTCTGCGTGTGGATGGGAGGCTCTGCTGACAGCATCGCTGCTGACAGCATGGTGCCCCACAGCAGGGCCTGGGTGCAAGGGTAAGAGCTGAAGAAGTCAGGCTGCTTGGGCAAGGAAAATGGACTTCACTGATGATTGCTTGTTCAAAGCACTGCTTTCACAGGCTCCTTTCCCAACTCCTTTGGCAGTACAGATGTCTGCTAGCAAGGGGTCACATCTGGAGTTGTTTTGATGCTAAAATACCTACTGAATTCAAATGAAGGCAGTTCTGCCTCCTCTCTGTAGCAGAAGCAACATGAGGATGCGGAGGTTAAAGTGACTGCAGACAGAGCACAGTCTTCTCTTTCAGGTTCCCTCAGCAAGAGTCGTTTCACCCATCCAGCTCAACCAACCATTTCTCCAGCTTCCTGCCACTTCACAGACTGAGATTTCACGTGTGCTGGAGCCTGCCTGAACTGGCTGCCTCTCATTCTCGTGTGAGTAAAACCACAGCAGTTCTTTACTCAGTGTGTTGTACCAACCGTGACTGCATGTAAAGCTACCTGTATCTGCTTTTGACCCTGATGAGCTGAAAAATTCAATAGATGCTATAAAATGTCATGAAAAACTAGCAATCCCTCATGAGAGGAAAGACAGGTTGATGCTGGAATGGGTCCAGAGCAGAGCTGCCAAGCTCGTGAGGACTTTAGAGAACCAGTTGTATGAGGAGAGGCTGAGGGAGCTGGGCAGGTTTAGTTGGGAGAAGAGGAGGCTGAGGGGGGACCTTATTGCCCTCCACAGCTACCTGAAGGGAGGTTGTAGAGGGATGGGTGTTGGCCTCTTCTGCTTGGTGACTGCTGACAGAAGCAGAGGCAATGGTCTGGAGTTGAGGCAGAGGAGGGTTAGATTGGATCTGAGGAAGAAATTCTTTACAGAAAGAGTGGTGAGGCACTGAAACTGCCTTCCCAGGGAGGTGGTGGAGTCCCCATCCCTGGAGGTGTTAAAGAACTGTGTAGCCATGGTGCTTCATGCCTGCTAGAGTGGAAGCATGGAGGAAGTTAGAATCATTAGGGATCGGAAGGGACCTCGAAAGATCATCTGGTCCAATCCCCCTGCCACAGCAGGATCACCTAGGCCAAGCCACACAGGAACACATCCAGGCGGGTCTGGAACGTCTCCAGAGAAGGAGACAAAACACCCCGGGGCAGCCTGTTCCAGTGCTCCAGTACCCTCTTGTAGACATGAATGAGGTCACCCCTCAGTCTCCTCCTAGCTCAAGAGACCCAGCTCCCTCAGCCTTCCCTCAGAAGAGAGGTGCTCTGCTTCCTTCATCATCTTCATTGCTCTATGCTGGACACCCTCCAGCATCTCTGTGTCCTTCTGGAACTGAGGGGCCCAGAACTGGACACAATACTCTAGATGCGGCCTCAGTAGCGCAGAGTAGAGGGGGAGAAGAGCCTCCTTCGATCTGCTAACCAACCCCCTTCTGATCCCCCCCAGGATGCTGTTGGCCCTCTTGGCCACAAGAGCACATTGCTGGCTCAGAGTCATCCTGCTGGCCACTGGGACCCCGACGTCCCCTTCTCCTGCACTGCTCTCCAACAGGTCAGTCCCCACCCTATCCTGGTCCCTGGGGTTGTTCTTGCCCAGATGCCAGACTCTACACTGACCCTTGTTGGACCTCATTCCATTTCTCTCTGCCCATCAATCCATCCCCACCCTGGGCAGCCCCTTCCAGGGCCCTGGCACCCTCACTGGGAAGAAATTTCTTCTTGAATAAATAAATAATCTCAGCAACAACCCCCACCTTTTGCAAATCAGGCTCCTAAGGAAACGTCGCTGTTCTGACCTGTACTCGCTCAGGCTGTAAGACAGCAGTGGCCGAGCAGAGGTCTCAAGCTCCTCAGCTCAGAACAGAGGGTGTTGGGTACCTGCCTTGGGCCAAGAACGCAGAGCACTGGGTTGGGAATCTCATTACCACTGGGTGGAGCTGGAGCCCCTTTTTGTTCCAGCTGCTCCTTCCCTAAGCTCTCTTCAGTAGAACTAGTGAAGCAGGCTGTTTACAGAGCGATTTGGAGAGCTCATTATACTGCTGACCTCATTCTTCGGGAAGGGGAGCTCAGTGGATGCGTTTCTTGGGAATGGGGGTTCTCCAACAGCGTGCAGTTGTTTGGAGCTCAATGTCAGGCACAGACAGGACTTGAGATGAATTTGTAACGCACTCAGGCCATTGTATTACAATCATAGAATCATCAGGGATCGGAAGGGACCCCGAGAGATCACCCAGTCCAACCCCCCCTGCCACAGTGGATCACCCAGACCAAGTCACAGAACAGAACATTACGGATTGGAAGCGACCTGGAAGGATCACCCAGTCCAATCCCCCTGCCACAGCAGGATCACCCAGACCAAGTGCAGGCGGGTTTCAAATCGTTGTTGAGATTGAGTGGGTAAACCAGCCAGGAGGCTCTGACCTGAGTAAGTGAAGGAAACATACAGCTGTGAGTTACTGGGGTGAAGAACATCTATGTCAAAGGACCCCTTTTCTTAGTTCAGCTTTCCTGCTCTAAAGGATTTTGAGTGACAGCAGCGGAGCCATAAAGGTCAGGATGAGAGCTTGGATCAGGACAGCCTTAAGGGATACAGGACTTGTTTTGAAAGCAAATTCCAAGCAGACGGGCAGGGCAGCAGGAGGGCGCAAGCAGTTGGCCAGATCACTTGGTGCTCATTACTTATTCTTTGGCCTGTCCTGCTTAGTTGGGCTGCAGTTCCCTGCTTTCCATCTGCAGTCAGACTTCACTTACTGTGATTTCTCCTCTGTCTTTTTCTCGCTGCCCTGCTTTCTCACAGCTGCCTCGGAGCAGAGCACAGCCTGCTCAAGTCTGGCCATGGGTACAATAAGGGTCAGTGTAGAGCAAGGCAAGAACAACGCCAGGGACCGGGATAGGGTGGGGACTGACCTGTTGGAGAACAGTGGAGGAGAAAGCGACCAGGGGGTGGTAGTGGCCAGCAGGATGACTCTGAGCCAGCAATGTGCTCTTGTGGCCAAGAGGGCCAACAGCATCCTGGGGGGGATCAGAAGGGGAGTGGTTATCAGATCGAAGGAGGCTCTTCTCCCCCTCTACTCTGCACTACTGAGGCCACATCTAGAGTATTGTGTCCAGTTCTGGGCCCTTCAGGTCAAGAAGGAGACAGAGGGTGTCCAGCATAGAGCAACAAAAACGATGAAGTAGAGCAGCTCCNCTGTGTGACTTGGTCTAGGTGATCCTGCTGTGGCAGGGGGATTGGACTGGATGATCTTTGGAGGTCCCTTCCAATCCCTAAGGATTCTATTTCCCCTCTCCTGCAATGTGAGCGATGCACAGCAAAGCTGGCACAGTGGGTTGTGTCTCTGCTCTGTGCATGACACCCAAAACCAAGCACCTTAAAGTACTGTTCTTCCAAGATGTGAATCCTGGTGGTCAGGAACTCTGTTCAACTATATCTGTTGGATTTAGCTGTGGTAGCTGGACACCTGTGTTGCAGCTCTGGGAATAAACCCATCCTCATCTCAGTTCAGGAGGGGCAGTTGATCCAAGCTTTAGCACAGTTCTTCTGTGCCTGCTTGACAGAGTCCAACTCAGAGCCACAAAGGGAGTGGAGCATCTCCCTGATGAGAAAAGGCTGAGGAAACTGGGCTCTTTAGTTGGAAAAAAGGAGACTGAGGGGGGAACCTCACTAATGTTGATCAATATTGAAAGGGTGGGTGTCAGGATGAAGCAGCCAGGCTCTGCTCAGTAGCACCCAATGGGCAATGGGCAGTGGGCAGTGGGTGTCAGCTGGAACAGAGAAGGTTCCACAACAAAATGAGAAGAAACTTCTTCCTGGTGAGCATGATAGAGCACTGGAAGGGGCTGCCCAGAGAGGCTGTGGTGTCTCCTTCTCTGGAGATGTTTAAAACCCACCTGGCCATGTTCCTGTGTGACTGGATCTAGGTGATGCTGCTGTGGCAGGGGGATTGGACCAGATGAACTTTCAAGGTCCCTTCCAATCCCTGTCAGTCTGGGATTCTGCGAGATTCTGACACAGCTGTGCCAGTAAATATTCTAGGTGTACAAGCAGCACTCTGACCATCTCGTGCTTCACTTACCCTGCTTTATATCGTTCAGGCCATGAAAAGACCCTGCAAACAGCTGCAACCAAGGAAGACCTTATTCTTCTCTTGTGGCTCATTACTGCTCTTCTCTTGTAGACCTTATCCCCCTTCATGTGTGGGCAGAAGAGTCTGTGCTCTAACCCACTTAAGGTGAGGTCCATGCAGTGATTTCATGTGCTGGTGGAAGTGGTTAGTGCTAACTTACCCAGCTTTGTCCATGGCACCAGAGAGTAGTCTAAGCATTTCTTTTGTGGTCCCATCTGCAGGGTGGTCATTCCCAGCTGGCAGATGGGTAACTGTGATGCAGAACATCTTCAGTCCACTGAGCCAGAGGGCTAGTTGAGGATGTCTATCATTTCTCCTTAGGAGAGGGGACAGCTAATTTGGTGGAAAGCTCTTTCTCCTGGCCATTTTGCTAATAGGAAGCCCTGCTGACAGCTCTGCTGTACTGCTGTGAATTCACTGTGCTGTGGAGCTCTCTCTTGTTTTCACTTTTGAAGTGATTCTGAACATTTTCAAGACGCCTGAAGTTTTCCTGTTATTCAGCGTTTCCTGTTATTCAAACCCCACTGGGAGTCCTACCTCCTTCCCACTCAGAGGGATGTAACTCTCCCCTGTACTGGGAACTGGGGAGGCCTCCCCCCTCGAGTACTGGGGGGCAGTGCTGGGCCTCTCACTTCAAGAAAGAGATTGAGGTACTGGAGTGGGTCCAAAGGAGCAATGAGTCTGGGGAAGGTGCTAGAGGGAAAGTCTGATGAGGAGAGGCTGAGGGAGATGGGGTGGGGGTGTTTAGCCTAGAGAAGAGACTCAGGGGAGACCTTCTCCCTCTCTACAACTACCTGAAGGAAGGTTGTAGTCAGGTGGGGGTCGGGCTCATCTCCAGACAACTTGTGCCATGATGAGAGGGCAGAACCTGAAGCTGCCAGGGGAGGATTAGGTTGGATGTTAGGAGCCCCTTCCTCATGGAAATGATGATCAGACCCTGGAATGGATTGCTCAGGGTGGTGGTGGAGTCCCCATCCCTGGAGGTGTTTAAGGACAGACAGGACATGGCCTTTAGTGCCCTGGTCTGGCTGACGTGGTGATGTCAGTTCATGGGCTGGGCTGGATGATTTTAGAAGTCTTTTCCAGCCTCAATAATTCTGTGATTCTGTGGTTGCTTCTCTTTGTAAGCCCATGTTGGAACCAGCACACACGGTGCACCTTGACCCCTGGAGGCTTCTGGTTCCACTCCTTAATGAAGTAAACAAGTCTGACATCCCTGAACCTCTTGTGCTCTGTCCTGCTGATCTAATTAGAGCAGACCAGCATCACTTATCACTGGAGCATGACATAACACACTTTTTCAGTACAGCTTATTGCCTGAAACTGATAGAGGGATCTTCTGATATCGTAAAGACGTCCATATGTGAGGGTGGTGATGTGATTGTAGTCTTTGCATCCATTCCCTGTCCCATGTGAGGATGAAATGGGATCATTATTACCCTTGTTAATGACTTAGAAAGCTAAGCAGCAACACCTGGAAATTAGGTGTCAATTTGGCAAGATTTCCACAGAACAAAGAAGGATGAAAAATAGGTCAGGCAAAGTTCCTCTTGTCGTCTCAGAGAGGGGAAGGAGGTATTTTTAGTAAGGAGACAATGCTTTCTCTACCTCATTAATGCAGCACAAGTAAGTACTCATAAGAGATGAGCTTTATTACACGTGATTGCTCTGGGCCTGGTGGATCACTGATGCTTTCCATAAACACTGCAGGGTGGTCAGTTGGTCAGCGAGGACCTGTGCTGGCAGTCTGCGGAGATTGAAAGGGTCACTGTTATTTCCTCTATTTGCTAGGTAATATGTCTGTTGTTCCTCAGGGCTCTGTTCTGCCACGGATTCATTTTGTTTCAGAGAGTAATTTCTCAGAGCCAGCATCCTAAAACACTGTTTCTCAACATTTATTTTTCTGTGTTCTCGGTACTGAAGAAAAAGAACTCAAGTGAGACCCATACTGATGTGTTTGTACTCTGGGAGGCAACAACAGCGCACTAGTGTTGGAGAGAGTTTGTGCTGACGTACAGTGCAATAGGCTGTGACAGACACAGCTCTGAGAGGAGCTAGAGCACTGCATTTATAGAATCATTAGAATCATAGAATCATTAGGGATCAGAAGGGACCTCAAAAGATCATCCAGTCCAATCCCCCTGCCACAGCAGGATCACCTAGACCAAGTCACACAGGAACACAGCCAGGCAGGTCTGGAATGTCTCCAGAGGAGACTCCACAACCCCCCTGGGCAGCCTGTTCCAATGCTCCGTTACCCTCCCTGGGAAGAAGTTCACTTGGTGCTGTCTGTTCTGCTGTAACTTACTGCTGCAATATTTCTCCCCCCATCTCTCTTCAAGCTGACAGCATGCATCATGGATCTTTAAAACGGCTTTCAGTGGGCTATTATTCTTTATATTTAAGAATACTCTATCAAATTTGAAGCCAAGTCCAAAAGAAGAGTCATGATGGAGTGGATGTTTGGCATCTGCCAGCAGTAATAATGTTTAAAAGCAGAACTTATATTTGCAAAGATCACATCCACGACATTTCCAGACAAGGAGAGATGGCTTTGACAATTGGAAATCTATGGTTTGAACTCGAACCGCTGGCTTTCTTGGTTCGCAGCAGTACAATACGTGCATAGCAGCCAGTTAGTTGCTCTGCCTTACATGACTTTTTTTCCTGGATAGCTCAAGGACCTTTGCAACTTGGTCTGGCTTTGTGGCCAGGGGGGCTGTTGTGGTCTGAAAAATGAGCTGTCGAACTACATATTACCAAACTACTTATTACTGAAATAGAAGCCACATGGCTTCCTCACTCTGTGCTCATGTCCACAATAAGAACAGCAGCCGTATGTGTCTGGAAAAGCACTTGGGAGCATCTTTCAGGACATAGTCAGCTCATCTTCTGATCAGTTGGATGAGTTTTTATGGACATCAGGTGCTGATGAGTCCCTTTTTCTTTAATCCCAAAGCATCCCAGCAATGTGAGGTCTCTATGGATTTGAGTGCATGCTGGGTGAATATTTAGCCAAAGGCTGGTGTTGGGAGTGCTACTCGTGTAGTAAGTTTTTATTCTCTAAATAAATAAAGGAGAGGATGACAGACTGACTGTAACTGGTGATCTCAAATGCAAATGGAGTGTGGAGACAGACCAAGTGAAGAAGGTCAGCCAACTCGTATCCTCTTTCCCCTAGAAGGGGAGGGAACATTTTTCCTGTGGTAAAAGAGCAAAGCACGGAGGGGGTTTTCCCTCTACCCTGCCACCAAAGCCAGTGCAATCCATAACTGCCCCAGGAGTTTTTTCTGTTAAGCTGGAGTCATTTTGTATTTCATAGTGGTGTTCATCACATTGCTTCGTGTTCAGCAAAGATATAATGGTATTGAGTCATAATTCTAAAAAGCCTTTATTTCCTGCAGCTTTTGAATTTCACTGTGGGGAAGCAGTAGAGTCATTAGAGGTAGCTGCATTTCATAACTGATAGGCACTTTTACAGCCTCGGTTCTTAAGAGCAGTAGGAAGTGTTTCTCTACATGACAGAAACTTCAGCCTTCCTCAGATGCTGGTGGGCAGGAGTCTTCCTGGATGGATCCCAACATGTGTTTACACTTAAGGGATTTTAGGGTTGTTTATATTTGTAAAGCTGTGCTGGTATTTCAGTACTGTTGTATGGTATTTGTGATTCTGAGATGCCTTTTATTTTAAGTTTCTGGAAGAGAGTTGCGACTGGAGCCTTTATAGCTTTCTCTGCCAAGAAGGATGTACCAGAATTCCTCTCTATCCAGAAATACCAGTATTCTCAACTAGCTCCATGAAGAAACACTCAGTACAAGGGGGAATGATTTTTAAGCTAAAAAAGGGTAGATTTAGGTTAAATGTTAGGAAGAAATTCCTCCCCATGAGGGTGCTGAGGCCCTGGAACAGGGAGGTTGTGGCTGCTTCATCCCTGGAAGTGTTCAAATCCAGGTTGGATGGGGCTCTGGGCAACCTGGTCTGGTCAGAGGTGTCTCTGCTCATGGCAGCGGGTAGGAACTGGGTGATTTCAGAGCTCCCTTTCAACCTAAACCATTCTATGATCCTTGAATATGTTTTATTACAGGACCCAAAGAGTTAATTCATGCAGTCAATATCAATATTGACTCAGTGAAGCCTTACTTTTAGCATTTGGTCAACCTCACTCCTCAGGTTAACTTTCAGTGCCAATGGGGTTTACATAATGCATAACTACAGCAGTATCTGTAATCACGTAGTGTATTACTTCCTGAATGCATTAGAGGCTCTTAGGCACTAAATCAAGTTCCTTCTGCATCCTCTTCCATAGGCAGGTTTGTGTGCCAGCTTGATCACTGGGGAAGTGCTTTTTAACCCCCCACCCTCCCCCAGACACACATGGGAGACTTCTTGTTTGGCTGTTAGAAATCTTGTGGGGTACCTCTACTCTTAACAGTCTGGAGAATGAGGGGGCCCTACATGAAGGCAGGGAAAGAGCTATTCTAAAGGGTTTTTATGGATAGGACAAGGAGCACTGGGTTATGGCTGGGAAAGGAGAGATTTAGGCTGGAGNTCCTGAATGCATTAGAGGCTCTTAGGCACTAAATCAAGTTCCTTCTGCATCCTCTTCCATAGGCAGGTTTGTGTGCCAGCTTGATCACTGGGGAAGTGCTTTTTAACCCCCCACCCTCCCCCAGACACACACGGGAGACTTCTTGTTTGGCTGTTAGAAATCTTGTGGGGTACCTCTACTCTTAAGAGAATGCCAGGCCATGTACTTGCATTTGAGGAGGGCCACCAAAACGCTCAGGGGAATGGAGCATCTCTCCTATGAGGAAAGGCTGAGGGTGTTAGGGCTGTTCAGCCTGGAGAAGAGAAAGTTTTTGGGGGGGGGAGGGGGCTTCCTTTGACCTTCCAGTGCCTGAGGGGGCCCTACATGAGGGCAGGGAAAGAGCTATTCCAACGGGTTTGTATGGATAGGACAAGGAGCACTGGGTTATGGTTGGGAAAGGAGAGATTTAGGCTGGAGATTAGGAAAAAGTTCTTCAATGTGAGGGTAGTTGATGGCTGCAATGGGCTGCCCAGGGAGATGCTGGGGGCTCCATCCCTTAAGCTATTGAAGGTCAGGCTTGATGAGGCTCTGAGCAACCTGACCTAGGCAGAGATGTCCCTGTAGGGAGTGTAGGAAGGTTGGACTAGATGACCTCTGGAGGTTCCTTCCAGTCTGGAACATTCCATGATTCTATGATTCTATTGAAAGGTATTAGGTCTGCTGTTCTTTAGTGTGGGCCCCTCAGTAATATTTTCATGGCCTTGGTGTAATTCCACTGTGTTCTGTTGCAATAGCTGTACTTTAGTTCATTCCCATTCATTTATTTACATGATTATAAAACTTTCTATGTTACTCTTCTGCTTTGTAAACATTTTAGGACACCCAAGAATAAGCTGTCTACCATAAATAGATTATTTTCTGGCTCTATGTGCATGCATGTGTTTTGGTCTTAAATTCCTTTCCAGTTTGTAGTGAGTGCATGCATTACTGCAAACTGCTTGCTTTTGGCAGGCGTGACACTGGGCCTCTTGTGCTGATCCCTTCCCATGCATTTTTTTCACTAACATCACAAATAAAACCTTTTCCATCTGTTTAGCTACCCTTACATTCTGCCTTCATACACTGGGATGTATTTTTAACCTGAAACTCTGTAGTTCTCTTTGTTCTTAAATGCTTCTGTATGAAGTTGCTGCAGCCATCACATGTGCTCTGTCCTCAGCTGTGTCCAGCTTGCAGTGGTCTATCCCTGTATATGGATGTGGCAGGAGTCAAGTCATAGAATAGTTTGGGTTGAAAGGGAACTTAAAGATCATCTAGTTCCAACCCCCCTGCATAGGCAGGGACACCGTCACTAGATCAGGTTACTCAGAGCCCTATCCAACCTGCCCTTCAACACCTGCAGGGATGAGGCAGCCACAACCTCCTTGGGCAAACTGTTCCGGTATCTCAGCACCCTCACAGGTAAAAATTGCCTCCTCATGTCCAGCCTAAATCTCCACTTTTTAAGTCTGTAACCCTTTTCCCTTGTCCTCTCACTGGCATCTGTGTCAAAAGCCCTACCTCCAGCTATTGCAAAGCTGCTAGAAGGTCACCTGGGAGCCTCCTCTTCTCCAGGCTGAACAACCCCAACTTGCTCAGCCTGTCCTCNAGCCTGTCCTCAGATGGGAGGTGCTCCAGCCTTCTGATCATTTGAGTTGATCTCTTCTGGACACATTGCAGGAGCTACATGCCCTTCTCATGTTGGGGACTCCAGAACTGGACACAGGACTCCAGGTGGGGTTTCACAATAGTCGACAGGAATTATGGCATTGAACAGGCTTCTTTAAACTTCCCTGTCAACTTTAACCCCTTTTCACAGATACATAGGTTCCTGGAATGGTTCAGGTTGGGAGGGACCTTAAGGATCATTTAGTTCCAACCCCTCTGCCATGAGCAGGGACACCCCCCACTAGACCAGGGTGCTCAAGGCTCCATCCAATCTGGCCTTGAACACTTCCAGGCAGGGGGCAGCCACAACCTCCCTGGACCACCTGTTCCAGTGTCTCAGCACCCTCATTGTGACAAACTTCCTTCTGACTTCCAGTCTAAACCTCCCCTCTTCCAGCTTGAAACCATTCCCCCTGGTCCTATCACTACAAGCCCTTTTCAGACCTCTTATACTGAGGTGGTGACTGCTGGCATCACCTCAGCTGGATAAATGAGAATGCTTTGCATGTGTTTCAAAACAGGGAAAATCCAGTAAATAATTCAGACAAACTGTAAATACCACTGTGCTCCAGTCGACTGGTAATTCCTCTGTGCAAACACAGACTCTTGGGTTATGCAATTTTATCTGAAATGATTTTTATCTCCCCTAAGCACTGGGTCCAGATTAGAGCCCATGGCAAACACGGAACTAGCCAAACAAATACCTTTTCATTGCAAATGAAAAATCCCGTTAGTTCCTTCAGCTCATCCCAGCAGGCTATTTGTAACGGCAATTGTGTGGCAGAGTTAGCATGGAGCTAATAGGATACAGCTGGGGTAAAGCCTTTGTGTGGTAACACAGCTTTAGGATCATCTGAAGGCCTAATCTTGCTGGGTTATGATTCTGTAGTTCTTCCTTGCTTTGCTTCTTTTAAAACATCTACAGTTTATTTTTCAAACAAAAGAGTGGTGCAATTAAGAAATCCTTTTGTTTCTTAGGGGGCTGGGTCTCTTGAGCTTGGAGAAGAGGAGGCTGAGGGGGGACCTCATTCATGTCTAGAAATCTATGAGGAGTGGGTGTCAGGAGGATGGAGCCAGGCTCTTCTCAAGGACATCTGGTGATAGGACAAGGGGGGCAATGGGTGCCAGCTGGAACAGAGGAGGATCCATATCAATATCAGCAGGAACTTCTTCCCAGGGAGGGTACCAGAGCACTGGAACAGGCTGCCCAGGGGGGTTGTGGAGTCTCCTTCTCTGGAGACGTTCCAGACCCGCCTGGATGTGTTCCTGTGTGACTTGGTCTAGGTGATGCTGCTGTGGCAGGGGGATTGGACTGGATGATCTTTCAAGGTCCTTTCCAATCCCTAAGGATTCTATGATGCCTGTTGCATGGCTTGAGAATACTCCTATTCCTGATACCATTTTCTGGGGATCTGGGACATTTTCATAGTTACACAGAACACGCACTGCCTCTCTTTTGATAACTCTAAGAGGTTGATGGGTAATTCCATGCATTGCTTTGGGGTGGGTTGTTTTTGTAGCCTTAATGCTGAGCCCGCTGAAGTCATGTAGTTCACACTCCACCAAATGCAGACCTGTCTGTAAGCCCAGACTCTCTTCCAAAGTCTGGTGTTTACCCACTAGTCTGTGCTCAGAAAGAAAACACAGTGTTTCAGCACAGCTTTGGGCTGTCCTTCTCCTTTACCAGTCCTAAGTAAAGCCACACTGCTGTCCAGATCACAAGCAAAGACCCCAGCTGATCCGGATTCTTTGTCAGCATCCGGGATGTTTTCTGATTCCACTTCAGCCAGGCTAGCAGCTCGCCATAGGCAAAGCTGGCATGTGGGAAGTAGAGCTCAGCAGGAGTAATCTTGCCCTGAGACCCTCTACTATGACAGGACAAAGCCAAGTGGTTCTAAAGCTGTTTGGCTGTAGAAGGGTTCCCCAGGTGCCAGGAGAGCCTTTGAAAGGGTATGGCTGCGCAGGCAGCTGAGAGCTGCTCTGGTCTCTCCTGTGACACAGGAAAAGGCAGGCAGTGAAAAGGGCATGGCTGGAGCACTGCTGCATTCTGCAGATTCCCTGAGGACACTGCAGCTAAACCAGTTTTAATTTGCAACTTGGGTCCCATCTGCTGTCTGGGACACAGGGAATCAAGTAAGAGTTGAGAAGCCTATCTGCTCCCCGTGGGGAGTGACTGTGTGGCGTGGCAGTCTGGGTGATGAGTGTGGGGTGTCTAGACAAGCGCACTGGGCTGTCACTGGACTTTGCTCTGCTCTGATTTTGCTCAGCAGCAAGGTGCTGCCGTGCCAAAGGCTTCTGAGGCAGAAAATTCTCCCTCAATACCCAGTCCATTCCTCTGAGCAGAGATGAGGAGGAGACTGAAGGGACAGTGTGATGGGCTGGCTGCCGAAAGGCAGTTGCTGGGTCAGGTTTGAGCTGTACCAACTGTGATGGCCTCATCAACTAACAAGCTCAAAACCTATCAGCTCTCATGGAACTGCAGTGTTAACTGTGTCAGCACGATGCTGAATGATCTGCGAGAGAGCTTTGTTGTTTGGCAGCCAAGCAGAGGCTGCATTTAGTGTCTGGAAACTGTTTGCATGGATAATTTCTTAGCCTTCAAGTGTTGCAAGTATGTCTGCCTCCCTTACATCGACCAGCAAATCCCTCGTGGAAAGTAAAGCTGATAAAAAATAACCCGTCTGTGAACTGCAAACTGGTGTGTGTATCCACAAGCATCTCTAGCAGCGCCACACACTTCAGCCAGTGAGAGTGTTGATCTGCTTGAGGGCAGGAAGGCTCTGCGGAGGGACTGGGACAGGTTGGATCAAGGGGCCAAGGCCAGTTGTCTGAGGGACAAGAAGGCCAAGTGCTGGGTCCTGCATTTCGGTCACAGCAGTCCCAGGCAACGCTACAGGCTGAGGGATGAGGGGCTTGAAAGCTGCCCAGCTGGGCTGCTGGGAGACTGCCGGCTTCATAGGAGCCAGCAGTGTGCCCAGGTGGCCAAGAAGGCCAACAGGATCCTGGCCTGGATCAGGAATAGCGTGGTTAGCAAGAGAAGGGAAGTTCTCATGCCCTTGTACTTAGCCCTTAGGAGGCCTCCTCTCAAGTGCTGTGTTCAGTTCTGAGCCCCTCATGAGAGTTAAAACATGGAGATGCTGGAACAGGTCCAGAGCAGAGCTACCGAGTGAGGGGTTTAGAGAACCAGTTGTGTGAGGAGAGGCTGAGGGAGCTGGGCAGGTTTAGTTGGGAGAAGAGGAGGCTGAGGGGGGACCTCATTGCTCTCTCCAACTCCCTGAAGGGAGGTTGTGGAGGTGTGGCTGTTGGCCTCTTCTCCTTGGTGACTGCTGACAGAAGCAGGGGCACTGGTCTGCAGTTGAGGCAGGGGAGGGTTAGATTGGATCTGAGGAAGAAAGACAGAGTGGTTGGGTACTGGCAGGGCCTTCCCAGGGAGGTGGTGGAGTCCCCATCCCTGGGGGTGTTGAAGAACTGCATAGCCATGGTTTTTGTTGGTATGAGGACGGTTGGACTCTGTGATCTGGGAGATCCTTTCAACCAGGATTATTCCGTGATCCTGTGATTAGCTACCATAACAACAGCCATCAATAGGAAGGTACCTAACAGATACTGAGAGAAAGATGCAGTGACTAATGGTTCCTGCCTAGAAGCACTGCAATAAAAAACCAGGTAAATAATGGAAGTATTGAAGGCAGCAGACTCCAAAGCCTGTAACACATGCATTACTACATGCATATAGTTAAACATAAGAATGACCTTATTGTACTCATTTCCTGCATCCCTGCACATGCTTTTAATGCACTCTGGGACAAGTAGATTTCAGGAAAGCAAAGCAGAAGTTAGAGTTTACAGAGCTGCTGATGTTTTGAGTACACTGAATGCTGTAAGGATTGCGCTGCTAGTGTTGCTTTGGCTTTTCCTGAGGGAAATGAAGGTTCCTGTTGATAAAAACGGCATCTCAACAAGGCTGTTCTTTAAAAACAAAGTCCTTATAGTGTCGGTATTTTTTGGATCGGAAGTTATTTGTGTAGGTTTCCAAGGGAATGAAGGTATTGTGGTTCTAGAGGTCAACTCACAGTGATGCTGGTAGTGCTGCTTTTTGATCTGTTCCCTGTTAGCATCAGCTAAGATCCAATAACTAGCTACATGCATGCACTAACTGAAATGGAGTCAGTTAAACCACCTTCACTGACTAATTAGTTTTACACTATTGATTATTACAAAAGTTATAACTATCAATAAGATCTTTTCCACGGCAAATCTCTATATTCATAGAATCATCAGAAAATCGTACTAAAGCAGGTTCTTGAGTCATTAAATACAATTGATGCTTGTATTTCAGGAATTCCTGAAGGATTAATGAGGAGGAAGATTATTGAATTCTAATTAAGCTAATACAGAATTTGATTTCCCAAAAAATTGTCTACTTTCATAGAATCATTAGTGATCAGAAGGGACCTTGAAAGATCATTCAGTCCAATCCTCCTGCCACAGTAGGATCACCAAGACCAAGACACACAGGAACACAGCCAGGCAAGTCTGGAATGTCTCCAGAGAAGGAGACTCCACAACCCCCCTGTTCCAATGCTCCAGTACCCTCCCTGGGAAGAAGTTCCTTTTGATATTGATATGGAACCTTCTGTCTTCCAGCTTGCACCCATTACTCCTTGTCCTCTCTCCAGAACTGCAGAACTTAACTCAGTCTTCTAAATGATTTCTTTCTCAGCAGGAGATATTTTATGTCATGGTGACTACCCACTGTCCCTGATGCATGGACAAGCAGAAAAATCAATAAGAATGATTTCATATGTGCTTTGGGAAAAGCTTTCATGTTTTTATTGATGAAAAGTTATTGATCACACTTCAGGATCCTGTATAGGACTTGTGTGGACATTAAGGCAATCACAGAATCATAGAATCTTTAAGGATCGGAAGGGACCTCGAAAGATCATCTAGTCCAATCCCCCTGCCACAGCAGGATCACCTAGATCAAGTNATTAATGAGGTTCCCCGTCAGCCTCCTCTTCTCCAAGCTAAAGAGACCCAGCTTGCTCAGCCTTTCCTCATCAGGGAGCTGTTCTACTTCCTTCATCATCTTTGTTGCTCTAAGCTGGACACCCTCCAGCAGCTCTGTGTCCTTCTGGAATCTGAGGGACTCAGAACTGGACACAGTACTCCAGATGCTCTCTCATCACTGCAGAGTAGAGGGAGAAGAATCTCCCTTGATCTACTAACCACTCCCCTTCTGATCCCCCCCGAGGATACTGTTGGCCCTCTTGGCCACAAGAGCACATTGCTGGCTCATAGTCATCCTGCTGGCCACTAGGACCCCCAGGTCCCTTTCTCCTACACTGCTGTCCAACAGGTCAGTCCCCAATCTATCCTGGTCCCTGGGGTTGTTCTTGCCCAGATGCCAGACTCTCCCCTGACCCTTGTTGTCCCTCATTCAGTTTCTCTCTGCCCAGCTCTCCAGCCTGTCCAGGTCTCCCTGAATGGCAGCACAGTCTGCTGGGGTGTCAGCAACACCACCCAGCTTCGTGTCATCAGCAAACTTGCTGACAGTGCACCCTGATCCCTCATCCAAGTCATTAATTAATAGATTGAAGAGGACTGGTCACTTTGCCTCTCTTGTCTGGTGTGGAGCCCGTTGTGCCGCAACAGCAAAGCCAGTGGAGATGAACAGCAGGCAGGTTTCAGGGATGACTGGGCTCTTCAGGAATGAATGGACGTGCCCCCTGTGTGTTAGGACTACTCTACCTCCATTACCATCTCTCTTTTTAAAGTCTCAGTGATGGTTTTTTACATCAGCCTCATTTACCTAGAGATTTTGTTGCATCCAAGTCATTAATTAAGCACCCCTAGGTGCGGTCTGCACTACAAACTTGCATTGTTGGAAGGTTCTGGATTTTTAAGCACCACAGAGTTAGAATAGAAATGTGAAATCAATCAAAACCACACATGCACTGAGACAATTCCAAGCTGAATACATACAAAAGATCCCCAAACTTGGGGCGCATTTCCTGATTTTTGTGGTTGATGAAAGAGGCAGTTGAGACAAGACCTCTGTTTCACTGGGTATGCTTCTGACTGAAGGCATCGCTTAAGTATTCTATTAAAGCCTGCAGTTCACCACTCTCATCCGAAGTAAAAAAGCATCAGCTGTTTGTCACTATTCCGAATCTGAGACTCTTGTATTCTGGGCATAAAAGGCTCTAACACAGCTGTGCTGAAAACAGCACAGTGGGGTTTTCAAAGAGCTTCACCTGCAAAATCGGCATTCTTGTGACCTCTGAGGTCTGGCTGTTCCTTTACTGAGTTCAAGTCAAGGTTTTCTTCTTATGTGTCCTTAAAGGATTTTAATGATTCAGAATTCATCAGTTTTAGTCCTCCTGTTCTACTATATTACAGCAGAGGTTCTGGAGGACAGAAGATCCTGGGAGGGGCAACCTGTGACCTGCAAGATAAAAATCAATAGCAGCTGACAATCACTTGAAGCCCCAAGCTCCCTATGCAACTTAGTGACACTGATGAGGCTGGAACCACATTATTTCCTGTCCAGGAGCCCTTGAGTCTACATGTTACTGTATTTAATCCACAAATCACACTACCCAGCTGCTGGTATGGGGGGTTAAGCAGAAGGGTTTAACTTTTGTGCTTGATTTTTTTTCTCTTTCTTAGTTTAGACTATGACTTTCTTTTGCAGGGAATCATTAACTGGTTTTCAGAAATGAGTTTTAAAATGCCTATTGACTTTTCAGGGAGCCTGATATTCATGCTACACTGACTCCGAGTTCCTACTTGACATAAAATTCAGTGTAAATACCTTGTGACTTCTGTAGTAGAGTGAATCTGCTGCCTAGCTAAACCATTACATTGCTTTTCCGGTCGGTGTCGTGTGGTGAGTTCGCTGGGCCAGATAACACAGAAGGGCAGCTCCATATTTCCCAAGTAAGGAACCTGATGTAACATGCTGTTAGCAAGCGAGACAGTGTCTAGGCAAGTATTAGGCAACAAGATGTGACAGCGTGTGCAATGCCAAGATATCCCTGCACAGTGTGAGTGAGTTGCTATGTGCTGAGCAGACAGGCGGCTATTGCAAGCACCTGAGGAACGGTATTGTTTCTGACATGATGTGTTTCCTGACATGCTTGTTTAGGGTGAGGAAAACCCCTTCAGCGTAACCTGGCAGGAGCAGGGCTTTTTTGAAAAGTTAGTCTCCCAAATCTCATGCAATTCCAGTGATTTTGGGGGTTTTCCCTAACTCCCTTTGGTGGTCAGCCTTCTGGCCGTCTGCTCCCCTCTGGCCAGCCTGATCTAGGGTGGGGTGTCCTTGCCATGGGTTGGAACTGGATGATCCTGTGGTCTCTCCCAACCCTGATTGATTCTGTAACTTCTTCCCAGTGAAGGTAACGGGGCACTGGAGGGGGCTGCCTGGGAGGGTTGTGGAGTCTCCTTCTCTGGAGATGTTTGAAACCCACCTGGACCTGGTCTGGGTGATCCTGCTGTGGCAAGGGGATTGGACTGGATGATTTTTGAGGTCCCCTCTGATCCCTAATGATTCTATGATTCAGTGAGTTCCAAGGTTGATTTTACTTGCTGTCAAACAAAATAGACAAGGAAGCACAAAGAATAGTTCTAAATGCTCTGGAAATTACTTTGACATTGTAAATTTAGAGGGAAGGGGATTGCAAGCAGTATTCCAATTGTAAGACTCCATCAGGATGCTTGGGTGTTCTGCAGATGCTGCAAAGAGTGACGCTGTTTTGAATTATTCTTTTGCACCTTTTTGATTGCCAGACATAATCTGGGTAGCAGACACTGCTGCTCAGTGAAGCGTTTCTTCCACGTCTGTAGTTTCTCCCCTTGTTGCATGAATGTGTGTGGGAGGGGGCTTAGTTATCAGCCATATGGGAGGGAGCTAATGGCAAAGCAGTTTCTTAGAGAACCCTGCTGCAAGAGTGGTAAAACCAGCAAAAGGGAGCAGGAAATGATGGAGGAGAGAGGACTCCAGTGACACTTAATGGAAGGGATGAAGAATTCCCCTGAGGACTTGAAGGCTGTGATCCTTCCATATGCCAGACTCCAAGTGGAGACAAACGTTAAGTAATTTATCAATGTGAATTCCAGAATGGTTGTTTTTCTTACTTCATGGGATTTTCTGCTGGACAAGAAGGATGTGCATTACTTAATGGGAAACTGAAAATTAAGGTTGGTTGGTTGATATTTCTTCTGTAAATCAGCAGGCTGGATCATAGCTTTATGCCCATAATATTTTAAAGTGGGGGCTCAGTTACTTTTAAACACAGTGTTCCTCCTCTTTCTTCCTGCCAAGAGCATGAAAACTCCTAAAAGGAAAGGTAGGACAGAGATAAGTATTTATGAAAGGGGTTGATTGTGTAGGAGCAAGTGGGAGCTTTATACCATCCTTGTTTCTTTTTTCTCAGATTGGATCCTCTTCTACAACATTTCAGAGGCAGCTGCAGATTTAATGACCTAACTTTCTATCAGTGACCCACCAGTACTACCAAGCAAGCTGTCATGAGATCAGCATTCATCTTTCTGCTCAGGGCTTCCACAGTACATAAAACCCCTCACACCCAGATCTGCTCCTGCCTTTCATCTGTAAAGAGAACTTGCAGAGACAGAATTCTTCACATTGTCTCAACAAGAAAGAGATGCCCCACTGAAATCTATCATGTCCTCTGGTGTTTGTGAGAGTCAAGGACAGTTTTCCCCAGGCAAACAGCTTTTCCAGCCAGCTCCCTAGCTGCATGGTCTTTCTCTGAGACACTACATGGGAACTATGCAGAAGAGATAATATGGTCCTCTGCTGATTAATTTTTCCTGGCATATTTCCATGGGCCTCAAGAGCAGAAAACATAGAAAGAAGTAGGAGGCAAAGTCTGTCCCTGTGAGTTTTCCTGAAAACATAGCTCTGTCCCACACAGCTACCAGCAGTTCTTTCCCTTTGTATTTTTACTAATTAAAAAAAAAAGTGGGAGGATACAGTTAATTAATTTTTTCCTAATGCTGTTTCTTGAGCCATTATGCATCTTCTGTTACTGTTTTCCTAGTGTTGCCTGCTTTACCACACCATAACGTTTTATCCCCTTTATTCTTACAGGTCAGTAGACCAGCTAGTAAGTCTAATTGCCCTCCCTCTCTTGTGCTGATTTCAACAGTTAAGAACTGTAAATAGGGTAGTATCTTGTCAGGATACTTCAAACCTCCTACCTTATAAGCATCCATCCAACCTCTACTGCCTTTGCTCATGGCTCACTGTGCAGCAATGGGTTTAAATACTTGTCTCCAGTTACTTAATAGAAAGGAGCCAGCAGAAGAAAATGATTAACCATTAATAAAGAGTTCTCCTGCCCCTCTACTCTGGGGCAAGAACAGTCCCAGGTACCAGTACAGGTTTAGGACTGACCTGCTGGAGGGCAGCGTAGGAGACCTGGGGGTCCCAGTGGCCAGCAGGATGAGCATGGGACAGCAATGGGCTCTTGAAGCCAAGAAAGCCAGTGGCATCCTGGGGTGGATTAAAAGGGGAGTGGTTAGTAGGTGGAGAGAGGTTCTCCTCCCCCTCTACTCTGCCCTGGTGAGACTGTACCTGGAATATTGTGTCCAGTTTTGGACTGCTCAGTTCAAGAAGGACACAGAGCTGCTTGGAAGCACAGAGCCACAAAGATGTTGAAGGGAGTGGAGCATCTCCCTGATGAGGAAAGGCTGAGGGAGCTGCGTCTCTTTAGCTTGGTAAAAAGGAGACTGAAGGGCAACCTCATTAATGTTGATCAATNTTGGATGATCTTTTGAGGTCACTTCCAATCCCTGACATTCTGTGATTAAATTTAAAAGTCTTGAAAGATGTTGCCTGACTGTATGGATCCAACCCATAAGCACTTAACTTGTATGGGATTAGGGAATACAAGGCAGAAACAGAAGACCTTTTCCTTAAGATAATTTCTTAGTGTACTCTTTCCAAACACAGAGTGACATCAGTTTCACACAGGCACATGCTTGTTCCCTCTGCCTCAAAACTCAATTGGTACAGTCTGTCTTTTTAATAATACATCTTAAATAACTGCTAATAAAAACCACCAAACAATAGAACCAAACACTTAAGTATTGAGGGTCTGCTTTAACTCCCAACAGTGTCCTGTGTCAAATGCTGCAGCAGAAAATCCCTGAACTTAGGCAAACAAATGCAAAATAGAGACATCTCTTCAGTCAGTGATCAGTTTGTGCTGTGAATCATCACTGACTGTAGTGCTTGTGGTTGTTCTCCTTGTCAACCTGTTGCTGTTGGACATGTGTATGTCTAATCTTTAAAATATCTTCTAAGCTACTTGTTTAATTTATAGAACTATTTGTTCTCTAGCACAGAGTTCCCAAGCTAAAGTCACACACTGAATGCATCTACAAAGAGTTAACTCAAACTTCTGTTGTCTCTTCATACAGCAAGGTGTTTTGTCTTTATCATAAAATCAGAGAATCTTTAGGGATTGGAAGGGACCTTGAAAGATCATCTAGTCCAATCCCCCTGCCACAGCAGGATCACCTAGACCAAGTCGCACAGGAACACAGCCAGGCGGGTCTTGAATATCTTATTTTATAAGCTTTTCTATACTCTTTATAAGCGTTTATATTTTAGCATTGTTGAATATTTACTCCTAATGTTTTTATTTTAATGTAAATAGTATTGAAGAGTGTTTGCTAAGTCCTAATACTCATCATTTTCTAGACATGCTGTGTGAATAAGCCTAATCGTGATTGAGATACACAGGAAGAAATGCAGAACGTGGAAAAAATGGGGTATGTGAGGTTATTATCTCCATCTTTTTTTTCACTTGAGAATGAATAACTACAACTCCATTACAACTTGGCATCATCATTTTAATTTAAACAGGTGTGGAGGATAACATTAGAGTTCTTATTCCATCTAACTCCAGCTCCTGGCAAGGCACATTACATGCAGTAGCATGATACCAGAGATCATAGATGACCAGCAGATCAGACAGAATGAGACAGAGAGACTGCAACAGATGATGGCTTGCTGCTCTGCTTATCCTCAAAGTATTGCCAAGACATTCATATAAATGAATGTGACAATGCTGGCTCTGAATCAATGTATTCCATCTCTTGTACTCATTTAAGCAATGGTGTTTATTAAATCTAAAGCCATCCTTCACAGCAAAGCTCTTCAGTAATAGATGGCAAGACCTTCAATGGAGCTGCACCTATTTATACCAGGAGACTCTGTACTCATAGATTTTCAGACAAGGACTATTAGCTGTAGATAAAAAAAGGGATTAGCTTTGTTCTGCATTCTTGATGAAAATACTTCAGTGTTTTACAAACAGTGCAAAAAAAACCCACCCTGTTTTCCCATCATTGTAAAACTGCAGCAATTACAATTGCAGGGGATAGCAAAAGTGTAGAACATCAGGTGAAGGAGCAAAGACTAAAATGCACAGGTACACCCAGTCCAGTCACTTCCTATGAATCTCAGGAACGGTGAGATGAAAGGATGAAGTATTTTTTTCAGTACCTTTATGACAGTATTACTATTGTATTGAACCTCTTCCACCCCTGGATGTGTTTAAAGGTCATTTAGATGTGGTGCTTAGAGATATAGTTTAGTGGTGAACTTGGTAGAGTAGGATTGATGATTGGACTTGATCCCAAGACTCTTTTTCAACTTGAATGATCCTCTGATTCTACTGTAACAAGCAGCAAGGTACTCAGCACACACATCTAGCACCTTTCAAGCATTTGAAGTCTCCCAGTAAGTACTGAGAGATGGATTGTGATGGCCACTCTGTGATTACAGAGGATGATGAAGGCAAAGCAAAATGCTCCTCTAATCGATATTACCCACATGAGAACCAGACAGGTGCACAGAATCTCCAAACTCACTCTTCATAAAGAAAAGAACAAGCTACAGCTGTCTTTTCCCTTCCTCCATGTCTGGACACAGAGAGGTAAGTACTTATCACAAAGGAGTATAACTGGCTAGGCTTCCCATGGCGTGACTAAAGAATTCTAGGAAGTTTTCTTCCTAAAGCAGAACACTTCCTGATTTCCCATGTAAGTTTACCTCTTAATGCCAGTTTGACTGCTAAACGGAATGGCATTAACTTAATCTACTCAAAATTTATTACATTCTATAATGAACATACATAGATTCAGGGGCTGCAGCGTTCCCTGTTACATGGTCAAATATGAAGATTCCTGGTAACTTGAGCATTTCACTATTTACATTCTACGTCACAGGAACCACAGAGAGTTAAGGGAACCATGCTTCTGTTTAACTTTTTCCCCAGTTGTTAAACATTTTCCTCAGAAATTGAAAGAGACTTGGGTTGTTTTTTTCCCTCCAAATAGCTGTTTAATCACTGCTTGAGGTTTAAAAAAACATGTTGGAGCAGATGGTAAGAACATGGGATTTAAGCAGGGGACAGATGTAACCATATTAGGGTGCCTAGAAGATAAATCTCTGGAAATCTTGTAGCAGACATGATCATTACTTTGTTTACATCGATGAAATATTACTAGTTGCAATTAACAGTTGCAGTTGTCCATATTTGGGATCTTTCCGCTTCAGATGGTCATTAAATCATTGTGTTTGAGCTATTTCCATCCCTAAGTCATGTAGGCATCCTAGCATCTCCATTCTTTATGGTAAATGTGTAGGTAACAGCATTTGCTTCCTACTAAGCAGTTAACACATGGTGTGTCTGACGTACTGTCTCCTGTGATGCACAGGGGTACAAGGAAAGCAAGGACATCTGCTTCAGCTCCTGTCCTGCCACTCCCCAATATTGTCAGCATTGTCTCTGATACAGACAGCTCCTCTTGGGACTCTAGTTACAGCACCTTTCCAACTTTCATACATCTGGAGCACAGGAAGGCAGCACAGTGAAGAACACTATTCTCTTCCTCTGGCAAAATCTGTAGGTTTTGTGAGAGACAGTGAGGACATAACTTGTTGTTTGTGTGCAGCTGCTGAGATGTGTGGGAAAGGACCTGGGGGTGTTGGTTGACAGCTGGTTGAACAGGAGCCAGCACTGTGCCCAGGTAGCCAAGAAGGCCAACGGCATCTTGGCCTGGATCAGGAATGACATAATCAGCAGGAGTACAGAGGTGATGGTGACCCTGTACTCTGCACTCGTGAGACCACATCTTGAGTACTGGGTTCAGTTTTGCACACCACAACATAAGAAAGACATTGAGGTGCTGGAGCGAGGCCAGAGAAGGGCAACAGGGCAGGGAAAGATCTGGAAAACAGGCCCTATGAGGAGCAGCTGAGGGAACTGGGGTTATTTAGTCTAGAGAGGAGGAGGCTCTTCTCCCAAATTCCTAATGATGACAGGAAATGGCCGTTGCATCAGGGGAGGTTTTGATTGGATCTTAGGAAGAAGTTCTTTCCTGAAACAGTGGCTGGGCACTGGAACAGGCTACCCAGGGAGATGGTGGAGTCATTGTTCCTGGAGTTATTTAAAAAACTAGTAGCTAGAGCACTTGAGGCCATGGTCTAGGGGTTAGGGAGCTGTCAGTTATGATGGCTGGACTTGAGGTCCCTTCCAGCCATGATGATTCTTTGATGATTTCTATGATTGTGGGAAAGCTTTTGCTGACCTTGGGAAAGTAGTGCTTTGCAGATGTAAAGTGCTCTTAAAGTGTGTAACTCTGTACATATATATGTGTGTGTGTGTATACATGCTTTAATCACATATGTACTTTATTACATGTATGTTTGAGTGAATTCAGAGGCTGCTGGTTGGATACCCTTTGAAAACCTGAGATCTTAACCGAGAAGCAGTTCAGGCTGCTATTATTTTGTTACAGTTCCAACTCATCCCTTCATTCATTATTGCTGGAGCTGAGAAACAAGTGGCTGTGTATACCCAAGGAGCTGTTCTAGTATGAATCACAACTCCTTTAGGAGCAAATACTAGCCCAGTGAATGAGAGCAGCTGTGAAGCCCACGTCCATCCTTCAGTACAGTGTTCTTGTAATGTTTTCCTCCTCTAGGTGTGGACTGTAAACACGTAGAGTCTCTAGTGTCTAATTGACAAGATTTCTTTGAATAGATGTTTTTTCTTCTATTAGGCTACTTTTATCCTTGGTTTCAAGTTTAACCGAACCAACTGAAAATTCCATTTTGTAATGAATGCAGCAGGAAGTGTATCCTCCTTATTAGAGGGTAGAAGATTAAAGGGTAGAAGCGTGTGTGTTATGTAGTAAGCATAAACATTCTTCAGAAGGAAAGAGGAAGGTCATGATCGTTGCAGCAGCATTACATGCATCCTGTTCTGACGCTTATTTGATCTATAGCAAAGGCGAGGACACCGCTGAGAATTGCAAACCCAAACAGCGGGAATGCGTAGGTGCAAATGTCGTAGACTGCATTTCTAGAACGTGTTAGCAGCTGGGACATCTTATATCAAACTGATTTCACTTTTTATGATAATAACTGTGTCTAGATTTGGGCAATGTTAGAACTTTTACTTAGTGCCAAGTAATTAGTAATTAAAGAAGTGCTAACTAGGTGCCAAAATGGAAGCTCTACTCTTTCAAATCAAAATTAAAAGATATCTTTTCTGCATAGGATGCTTGGCTGAAAAGCAACAAAATCAATTGGATTTTATATTATAATTCCAACCCCAGAGCTCTGCACACAGCATGAGATGTTCTGTCATAATGGGGATGGGGATAAGGGGATCGAATCTCCCCTTAGTAAATTCAGAGATGACACCAATATGCAGGGCAGTGTCAATCTGCTAGAGGGTAGGAAGATGCTGCAGAGAGATCTGGACAGGCTGGGGCAGTGGGCAGGCAGGTAATGTTGTAGATGAGAGCTGTTGCTTTCAGAAGGAAATGCTGTATTGTACATAGTTTGAAGAGTTTCTGTGTAGGGTAAACCTCATTGTGCCCTTGTTGTCTGCCCTCCTATACCCATTCCCTCACAGCCTGCCAGGCACAAGGGACAGCGGTTTCCTGTCACTTTTGACAGCATCTTTCTTCATTAGAGCTGACTAGTTTGCCACATATTTTCATCTAGCAATTTCCTCTCTTTCCGATGCTTCCTGTGACTTGAATATGTAACAGCACAGCTGCAACCTCCAACTAATAATGAATTTTAAATGGCATATTTAATATTACGGGGAAAACGTGTACCTGTATGTGTGTATAGAACACTGGGAGGTGGTATCTTGGAAATGTTTTAAAAGTATTGCTTTCTGATATGAAATTCTTTTTGATATCAAATTCTGGCAAGACAGACAAATTTTCTGGTCCATTGCCCATCTTGATGAGTGCACGTGACTGCGCTCATATGACTGAGGAGAGTTTTCTAGTGAACTTCTGCCTGAGATGCTGGTGTATTTTTCATACCTTTGGTTTAGATCTCAATGCAGTGTATAAGCAGATTTATTTCCTCCAGTATGCACATATTGAATGTCATCCTACATAGTCCAAGTGCCTACACAATCTGCCCCACAACTGTGAGTAATTTTGTGTCCTCAAAATTGTTGTCTCCTTTACAGCCCTTATTCTAAATTAATTTTAAGGGTATTTGCAACACCTCCTGCAAGATACCATATTCCTTTAGCTATTCATCTTGTGATAGGACAAGGGGCAATGGGTGCAAGCTGGAACACTGGAGGTTCCATATAAATACCAGAAGGAACTTCTTCATGGTGAGGGTGATGCAGCATTGGAACAGACTGCCCAGGGGGGTTGTGTGGAGTCTCCTTCTCTGGAAACGTTCAAGACCCACCTGGATGTGTTCCTGTGCAACTTGGTCTAGCTGATGCTGCTCTGGCAGGGGGATTGGACTAGATGATCCTTCAAGGTCCCTTCCAATCCCCAATGATTCTATGATTCACCATGATTGTGAATTACTATCTGTTCTCCTGTTGGATCTCTTAGGTTTTGCTTCTCCTTCAAAATCCGCTACCTATCGTTTTTTGAAGACTTTAATAAGAATAGCCAACTGGTTTTAATAATTTGTCACTTAACCTCTCTCTATACCACTGCTGAGAACTTTGTTCTGTGAGATCATTTGTCTCCTGTGTTAGTGAAGAACAATCTACCAAAAATTTACCTTTGCTTCCCCCTTTTGAGCTATTTTGACTTCCTTTTTTTATTCTGTTCTACTTCCTACATCACTTTCTTATTTCTGTGTTAAAAGACCTTGAGATTACAAATCTGCTGAAAGTCTTTCCATTCACTGACTCACCTGCTGAAAACCTTGCAGAAGGGTTTTCCTTTCCTTTTTCCTGGTTCAGAATGAGTTTGACGCTTTGCCAGATTAGTGTGATAAAACAAAAAGAGAAAGAGAACCAAGGATATTATTTTTCTAGCTTTATTAAAATGGGGTCAGTGGCACCGCACCTACAGAATCACACAATTATTGAGACTGGAAAAGACATCTAAGATTATAAAGTCCTTGTAACGCTGTTCTGCTTTACTGTCAAACTTGTGCCTATAGTTTCTAAAATCCTTCCTGCCTTATTTCCCCGTCACAGCGTTAACAGCCGGTACCATGTTCCCAGCCTGCTGCACGTGTTTAATCCTGGCACCCCTGTGTTCTCACCCGCCCGCGGCCCCGCTGACAGCTGCGGCCCCGGGGAGGCTGGGCTGGACGCAGCTGGGGGGACCCGGGACACCAGGGAGCCACTGTCCCCACCTCCCGAGACTACGAGGGAAGCGGTAACTCTGAATTCCATGACAGGGCGAAAAGAAGTCAACTGACAAATTAGTGAGACCAGGTATTGTTGGCAGAGCATTCTGATGTCTAGTGACAGCTGTTGATGACTGCGATCGCTCGCTGGAGCTGCAGCCTCCCTGGCGGGGGGTGCATTCGGAAGAGGGGGAAGATGCCGGGTCCTGTCTCCTTGGACAGATGCAGTGTCGTCTCTTGCGACCTGATGCCACTTCTTGTAAAATCTGGCGGTGAGCCCAGCGCCTTCGCCTCTGACAAGATGCAAAGGGCTGCTGTGAGCTCGGGATGGCCCCGCGGCTTTGCGGGAGCTGCGCGGGATCTAACGAGCGCTCGCACTGCCCCCCTTGCCGAGCCGAGGGATGATTTCCCGGCAGGGGCACGGTGTGAGGTTTCTCGGGGCCGGTCCCTCTCCTCGCCCCGGTATCTCCTTCCCTCCAAGAGGACCGGCGCCTCGCCCCGCGCGGCTCCCAGCCCCTCCTTCTGCCCAGCGCGCGCGCGGGAGCGTGGGAAACCCGCGGGCGAGGCCGCCCCACGCGCCCCCCCTCTT
>VZRI01002347.1:261219-306039 GCA_013397515.1 Upupa epops | reverse complement strand
CCCCCCCCCCCCCCTCCGGTTCCTGCTTTATTTTCCAGTTTGATAGTTTCCTCAAAACTGTCTGTTGTTCAGCCGTACAAAATCTTGCTCTGATGTCATGGCAGAGAAGTGAATAAAAAAATACAGTTAGCGGTAAAGATATTGGGCAAGTACAAAATCAGCATTCCCATAAACCAGTCAAAATTGACTGAATCGTTTGTCCTTTGGTTGTAGTTGAGCTTGTAGAGTGCAGTGTTAACAGAGTACAAGCTCAACTCTTTCAATACCCAGTTTGCAAGACTGGGAACGTGGGATAAAGCTAAACCGACAAAGTTTAATGCAGAAATATTTCAGGCATTATAGGATCCCTATAATGTTCCAGGAAACTCCTTTTGCATAGAGCTAAACTTAGTGGTTGCATCTTGCACAGTATGTTGCTGGCATCAGTTGGGAATGATGATGGTACTGCTGCAAACCTGGTACTATGGCCATTGGTCTGATTCAGACCCTGTAAAGTATTTTGGGTTGTTTCATAAGCCTCTGCAATCAGGTTGTTAATGAGAAGCGTTAGAACACTGTTAGCATTGCATAGTTTGTAAGGTGTATGTTTTGGATTTCAAAAGGCACGCAAATTGTTTGAAGTGCCAAGTCTATAGAAGAAAAAGTGGCCTGAAGATTTGGACTGCGCTCTCTCCCATTAATGTGTCACTGATTTTTGCTGTCACTAATTAGTAGCTCTGTTATAAGGTGTATTGGTAAAGCATATGGTTGAAGTTAGTGACTCATAAGAATTCTAGCTTCACTCCTACTGTCACATAGTTAACTTTCTCTGCATGGTTAAAGAGTGTCTGAACTGTGTGCTGCTGTTGCTAGCAAGTCCAGACTGCTCTGCCAACAGCCTTGTCTCTGATACCCAGCCAGTTTTCCCATGTGCTTTGTTGGTAAGTATACCTGAGTAGCGGCAGCTATCTCAGTTATTTTTAGAAGAATAGTCACGTAGGTTTAGACTGACGAGTTTGTTTGGGCGTTGCTTGTCAGGCTAGTCTGGTAAGTACCTGTAAGTAAATTTGACATTCCGATTGATCAGACTTTTCTGGAAATACAACAGGCTTTTGGAAAGGAGTAAGTTATAAGGACAGCAGAAGTTATTTGGTTTAGTCCTGTACAGCAGATGTGATCTTCAAGTATATTCAGGACCTTAACATGCAGAATTAACTGAAGGCTTAGCAAGATTTATTCTTGGCTAGCCACATTTTGGCAAATATTTCTGAGCAATAACCCTGTGCTGCCGAGAACAGTGGATGGGACAGACATTGAGCAGCTTGAATCTTGGTATGTTTGATTGGGTCAAGTAATTTATATGATGATAGCAAATACCCCTCTGTAGAATGTAAGAATATTTTGGGTAATTCTTGCTTGAAGAGTGCATGTAGATACCTTTCACTGGCTGATCACCCTACTGATAAATAATATCTTCTAATTCCCCTTTAGTGGGTTTTATGTGGGTTTTTTCTTCCCAGTCTGGGCCAATTTTGGATTTATTTTGAATAGATTTTGCCACATAACTCTGCTAATAGGTTTTGTTGTTCTTGCTTTTCTCCTTGCTAGCAGACTTCCTTTCTGACCCAGTGTAGAGTATGGCATTTCCAGTCATGGTGATAGCTTTTGTTTAAAGTACCATTAAAATTAGTGTAAAGGTAACAGTACCAAATCTAATTGCACTATGAAACGGATGTATTATTTTTTTTAAATAACTTCTTATACCCTTGTGTAGCTCTAACTATGCTGGCAGAAAGTTATTTTACTTGTGGCAGTTGTCCAGCTTGGTGGGCAGTATTTATTCAAGTGCTCTAAGTGCCCACCCAGAATACATTTAAAAGAATTTGGAGGGGAAAATCGTGTTAGTCAAATTGTAGTCGGCAGATCAAACCAGAAGGCACGCTTGATGCTGTTTTCACTTGAGGTGGGTGCCAGGCATACACTATTTTACAAAGTGGAAGGCGTATTAAAGGACAGTACAGAAGTGGAAAATCTGCTTTTGAGGTACGGTATTTCTTTACCTTTTAAGAGTGGCAGCTGTTCTAAGCAGACAGCATGCTTTAGAACCTGCTTGCAGATAGTGCTGCCTCAGGGTCTGCCTGTGATGGCTTGCCTGTATACTTACTTAGTTCACTGACTTTGTTTAGTGTGCATAAGCCTTGTGTGGTGACAGAACCTGGTGTATTTCATGCTGTGACTTGTGTTAAATCTTTGCTCTTTCCCAAAGCTGTCAGTGGTGGAGAGGCTTCTGTGTTAGGGCATAGTTCATTCAGAAGTAATTTAACTTCTCTTTAAAGAAATATTCATAGAACTCTCTGTGGGTGCTAGTGTTCAGGGTCTTTGTTGTTAAAGAGGAAGGTCTAAAAATCCTTGCTAGAGACCAGCAATCAGAGCTAATTGCAGTTTTATCTTTTTTGTAATAAATACCATGTGAGTAAGAGGGAAAAGAAGTACCTGCATATTTGTTCTTACATGATCCCAAATGATTTTGTGTATGCACAATGAAAAGTTTTAAAGTATTGAAGGTGACATCATGACAGGGCATCTGGAGAACATTACTGAAAATCTTGGGCTTGTATTTTGTCTTGTGAAATTGTCTTCCCTCTTCACTTTGATTAGCTTATGGGAGAAAGCAAATGCTCAGAGCTGTCAGATCATGCCTGTACACTCAGAGCAAGTGCTTGCTACAAGGCCAAAGTAAATATACAAAATGGATATGAATTTTTAAACAAATTTAGGCTTAGTGTGACCACTTGCTAATGATTTGAGGATGACAGTGTTGTTGAGGCATAATTCTTGATCTGAATTTTGTAACTTAGTTATAAGAGCATAAAGACATCAATCAAAGGGGGTCTTGCTGAGAGTAAAAAGCCTCAGTGAACGATAGCTTAGGAAAATGAAAAAATCTGTTGTGCAGATACAGACAGTAATACAATTCAGGGCTGTGCTGCATTTTTGTTATGCTAAATTAGATGCAGAAATCTAATTAGCACACGTTAAGTGATACTGCTAAAAAGGGAAGCTTGTTTAATAAATAATGCAGGTAACTAATATGAAGGATGTCTTGCTAAGCTATTGCACCTGCTAAATTTCTGAGAAATCCCTAATTTATTTCTAAACAAAGGTGTATTGTAGAAGAGCTGAGAGCTTTAATTATTTCAGCTGTACCAACTTACTTTGAACAGCTAGCTCTGATTTTCATAGCAAGGTAAAAACAGAGGACTCTTACTTATTTTTTTCCCTTATTTTCTGTGAAGGGAAGGTCTTAAGTGCAAAGCAGAATCAGGTGGTAATGGATTTAAAGGACACGGACAGGAGTGAGATCTCCCCAGGGAGTGAGGGGTGGGGGAGAAAGGACTGACTTCCCTTGCTGTCTTGGGACGCGCTGGAGTTTCTGGGTTGTTTCAGGTGTCGCATTTCTCTGTGGACTGGTACTGAATGTCATGGATAGCTTCTTGATTTTATGTGGAGTCAGGGAGGGAAGATGAGGAGGAGGAGTGACCGGCTTCAGCAACTGAAGTTTTTGTCTCTGGTCTCATCTTTCACTGTTACGTTGCAGGTCATTAATGGAATTGATATCTCTTTCTCCCTAGAGCTGCAGGGTGAGTTTCTATGATCATTAGACTAGCTGATCCTGATCTGCATTTCTTTGTGGCTTTTTCTGTGTTTATGGTTCTCCTAATGTTGATAGAAGTACTTTGCTTGCAGAAAGAAAGGTGTAGCTTTTTGGAACTCATGCCTGTCATCTCCTGTAGTGAGGAGAAGGGCAATGTTTTTGTTTTTTTTTATTGCAGCACTCCTTAAAATCAGAAAACACATCTTGGTACAGAAAAGGCCTCTTGCCTGCGCTGGAGATGCCGTTTGCAAATTGTGTTCTTTTTTGGGCTGCATTGAGCATGCAGTTGTGTCACAGAATGAATTGATGTTGACTTTGTTTCATTCCTCAGAGAGGGAGCTGCCTGATGAGCCATTTCTTCTGTAGAGCAGCACTGCTGCCTGCCATTTGATGGCCGTGTCAGATTTACAGCGTTCATTAGCCACACATCTCAGCTGGAAAACCCTACTCTGTTGCATGTGAAAAAAATATAGATGCTTAACTTCCTTTAAATCACTGTACTACCTTGGTAGCTGCATTCACTGATTTGCTGAGGTGGTTTTGCTCTGTCTTAGAGGCAGTTGAAGACGTGTTTGTGTAGCTCATTAAAACGGCTTTTAAGTGATAAAGATGTTTCAAAAGTTTATCCCCTGCCAAAACCACACTAACCGTGTTGTGGTTGGAGACTTCAGTGGTGTTTCAACAGTAAGGTACCTTTATGCTATTTATGATGTGGCTAGCACTCCTTTATGCTTATGTTATACCACTTGTGACCTCAGTGAACCTACCGAACATGGATGGCAAGCTGCAGTGAAACTAGAGAATAAAGTATTTCCAAAGTACCCAAGGTACTGGATTTTGGTGCCATTCTTTTAGTAGACAAGAGGCTTCCTGCTAGTACAGAACAGGGAAATTAATTACTAATTTGTGTGTTGGCGTGGTTTTTTTATTCAAAAAATATTATTCACTCATATGAGTCACCTTGAGACAACACTGAAAGATCTGAATTCATTGAAGTATTTTTAACTTTTATCAATAGAAAAATGTATGAATGTATTTTGCAGCATTGCAGTGATAAGGTAATTTGCCTTTCACCCCTAATAATTTGCATTAAAAATTATCAAATGGGGCTGAATTTAACAGCGCAAGATTCTGTACAACAGGGTTCTCCAGCTGGCAGAACAGTGGCCTGTGGGCTACCTGTGCAGGGCAACAGAATGTCCTGGTGGCTAGCTAGGTTCCTTGTCTGCCTCTCCCAGTTCAGATTGTTTCCCAGTGCATCCTTGCCTTCATTGAGACTTTCTTTTACTTCAGGCAAGGCTGCTCCTTGGTTGGTGTGTGTTCTCAACTCACATTCCTCACATTGACAGATTTCCTTGTACCCCCAACACAAGGGCGTTTAATGTCAGTAATGATGAAGCAGTACCAAATCCTTGTCCAAACTGTAACATAGGCTACTTGTTTCAAATACTTAGGAACTTTTGCCCAGACCTGTTCACTTCTCTGTATTAGTTATTAGTCATGGCGTTTCTTCATGTTTTACCTCCTGTTTGAGGTGAATCTTGCTTGACAGCAGAAATACTCGTTTGGCCAAGCTTGGTTTTATTTAGGTGGCTGACAAATTTTGTCTCCTTTTTTATTTTAACTGACATTCTTAAGGGAGAAATACAAGGCACAACAGGGTCTCAAAGTGTCATCAGGGACTGACCTCTTGGAGAACAGTGTAGGAGAAAAGGACCTGGGGGTCCTGGTGGACAGCAGGATGAGCATGAGCCAGCAATGGACCCTTGTGGTCAAGAAAGCCAGTGGTATCCTGGGGTGGATTAGAAGGGCGATGGTTGGTATATTGAGAGATATTTTCCTTCCTCTCTACTCTGCCCTGCTGAGACCATGTTTGGAATATTGCATCCGGTTCTGGGCCCATCAGTTCAAGAAGGACATAGAACTGCTTGAGATGGTCCAGCACAGAGACATAAAGATGGAGTGGAGCATCTTTCTGATGAGGAAAGGCTGAGGGAGCTGGGTTTCTTTAGTTGGGAAAGAAGGAGACTGAGTNTGGGAAAGAAGGAGACTGAGGGGTGACCTCATTAATGTTGATCAATATGGAAAGGGCAGGTGTCAGGGGGGAGGAGCCATGATCTGCCCCTTGTCATTCAAAGATAGGACAAAGGGCAGTGGATGTAAGCTGGAACACAGGAAATTCCACATGAATATGAGAAGAATCACCTTCCCAGTGAGGATGGCAGAGCACTGGAAGGGGCTGCCCAGGGAGATTGTGGAGTCTCCATCTCTGGAGATGTTTAAAACCTGCCTGGCCATGTTCCTGTGTGACTAGATTGAGGTGATCCTGTGGGCAGGGAGATTGGACTAGATGATCTTTTTGAGGCCCCCTAACAATCCCTGATATTCTGGGATTCTGTGATTTTTTTTTTTTTTATTTATTTTTTTTTCATTTAGGTGAGGTGAAGAAGTAGCTTTCATTACTTTGTCTATAATGACATATCTCTGTTGCTTAAGAACACACCAGTGCTACTCATTAGTCTGGGCCAGAAGATTCCCTCCTGCGTGGGGAAGGAGGAAGATCCCTGTGCAAAATTTAAGACAGAACTCCCACAATGTTTTCTGCCAAGAAGTCGCTAGAGACCAGGAAAGCTTGCAGGATGGGTGTGTTAATATCTGAGCATCTTGACTTTAGTTCTAACAGCTATTTCCAACTGTTCAGCTAACTGAAGTAGCAAGTTTGTAGTGGAGGGTTTCTTCAGGTGCTAGCCTGTGAACGTTTTAAAGATATGGTTAGCATCACCAAATGGTCGTGTAAGAATGGATTTTGTATTCCTAATTGTGATACCCTACTGTCTCATGGTGTGGACTTTCTTGTGCTGTAGCATTCTAGGTTTAGTTTTTATCAGTCAAAAGATTAATGTAATGCTACTTTTTAGCTAACTGCTGATCACCATGATTTCCTTAGGAGAAATAGCATTATCTGTCAACAAACAGTGGATTTCCATTCAAAACACTATTCTCCTCCAAATCTCTATTGGAACTGTATTCTCTATAGGATGACTCTGTCACTGCTCTTCAATCCAAGTTTTCAGCTTGCACATAGAATCACGCACAGAATGTTAGGGGTTGGAAAGGACCTCTAGAGATCATCTAGTTCAACCCCTCTGCCAGACTCCGATCCCCAAGAACAGGTCACATAGGGCTGTGTACAGGTGAGTTTTGAAACTTTTCTGCAGAGAGGGAGACCCCACAGCCACTCTGTGTAGCATATCTGCACTTAAATCAATTTGTAATGTGTGTGTCCATTGATTTGGTAGAGATGGACAGAGATGTGGTTGACTAAGCTGAAGGATGTGTTTGAGTCATCCGCTGGATAGCTCAAATATCCAAATAGAATTTGGATAGGAGATCATGTGTGTACTTACTGTACTGAGTTCATAGGTCTGGAATAAACGTAAAAATCCCACTTGCCTGACTGTATCCAAGGCATACTGAAGTTTGTATGTGATAAATAAGCTGGACTTGACTCGTAAATACTGAAGCAATCAGCATGTGTTCTGTCAGCAGTGCCACACTTTTAAAGGCATATAAAAATTACAGAATTTCTCATGCTTTCTGTGAGACCTGGAAGAAAATGTTTGTCCCTGTTTGAACTGTTGGCATTTTACAGAAGTGTCTGCAGCTTTTCCATGCCTGACACCACACACAGGCCAGTCAGCATTGTGAGCACATGCATGTACTTACTACTTTAATACTAGGGAACATGTACAGGTTTGTGCTCTCCTGGCTTGCTGATGACATTGCCACTAGATGAGTGTAGAGCAAAAGGATACGTGCACGTTTTGTAGAGTTACTGTTTTTCACATTCCTTGTTTGAAGCATGCGTCACGACCACAGTAGCAGGCTTCTACCTCCTTAGGAAGTAATTCAAGAAATCGTTTTGTTTCCTTGGTCTCTGATTAGTTGAAAGTTGTCATGTGTGCTGTGAAGAACATTACCATTATTCTTTTTTCCCTGCTTTATATCAAGATTGAAGGCTTGCCTTTACTACTGTTAGAGATACACACGTCTCGGTGTAGTTGATTCTCATGCTTTATCAGCCATGCTCTTCAGATTAATGTTTGTGCTGTGTCTGTTTGTTTGATATCTTAAGTAAAGCACCCTATTCTGTATCAGTTACACAGGTTTACTAGCTCTGTAGGTATTTATGGCATTCCTTCCTTAGGACAGATGCTTTCATTAATAATGTAAATAGAGGGCTTAGAAATAGCTCCAGCAGAACTCGCAGTTATATTGTCCATTTACCTCAAATCATACTTAGTTTTTCTGGTGATACAGCTGTTGTTATTAGGGCAAAAATTGTAAGGTGGGTATACTAGAAATTATGACTTTCAAATACATTCCTGTCTGCCTTGAGTATCTAATAAGATTTCCCTGTAATCAATGCTAGTTTTTATTTTGATAACAAGAATTTCCAATACCCTCTCAAAAATATACTATCTTCTTTCATAGAAGTGTTCACTGTAAATTATTTCAATTGAAGTGAACATATACTCAGTCTCTGATTTCAGACACTTTGACATTTGGTTGGGCCAGCCGACAAGTCTTCCCTGGATTTATCTGGTTATAGATCACTCGAGGCTGTGGTCTAGGAGTTAGGGAGGTGTTAGGATGAAGGCTGGACTTGATGATCTTGGAGGTCCTTTCCAGCCATGATGATTCTATGATTTTTTAACATTTAAAACAAGATTCCAACATCCATTTCTTTTGTTGAAGTGCTGGTTTTATGTACATTGACTTGGATTTTCTTGGCTCTGCATCTTGTTTTATGAGGCAGGCAATTTGGTAGTCAGCGGTTACCATCTGCTTTTGGGTCAAGAAAAGTATTTAATATTAAAGTATTGGTATTTATTTGGGTCTTTGCCTCCTCTCATTTGTTGTACAGTGTACTGGGGTTCTTCAAAGGGAGTTACAAATGTAGGAAAAGTGTGAATGCTTGGGTGGATAACTTGTTTGTATAGTCTGCTTGCAGAAGTTGTGTACTCTGAGCTTAGCTCACCATCATAAATGAATGCAAGAAATAGTGGCACAGCAGAAAATTCAGTTCCCTTCCCCAGACATCTGTTGTAGTTCCACATAATAGCTGTCACACCAAATACAGGCAATTTGTTTATTGCCAGGGTTTTTTTCTGTTTAGCACCATTTCTGTAGCAACAGCGCAAGCTTCCATATCAACACATGATATTAACAAACAAGTAATTATAGGGAGCGTTGTTAAATTGTCATCGCAGATGTTACTGATGAAGACTGTCTTCATCTTGCTGAAAGCTGAATTTTCAAATGGATTAAGATACCGTGTGTCTTGTTCAAGAAACTTCTTATTGTCTGTTAATGTCTTCACAAAAAATAGGATAAGTTGTTCTCTCAACAGTGTTTTATTCTTCCTGAATGGAAAAAGTCAGGCATTCAATATAGGAGGGGTTTTGCCTTCTTTTTGCTAAAGGTCAGTCTCTTTTTCTCTTAACCGTGTGCAGTTTGGGCAGGTGTGTCTATGGAGTCTCTGACTCAGTGGGTTTAGGGGCTGTTACTCAGCAACTTTCTCATTTTTCATCTAGATTTTGCTTTGGCTGATGGCAGTTTTGACTCTAGCACTTAATGTCTACAGAGATTATTCAATCACATGTATGTGAGTTTTTCTTTATGTCAAAGTGTGAAGTGGTGGTTTAAAGAATTCTCAGTCTAGTTCTGTTTTAATCATTGTTTTGGTTTTCCTTTTTTATATGTACTTTTGCTGTGAGTTGTGGTGACTGTTGGTGACTGTTCCTGTAGCGGACAGTAACTAAGGTCATGTTGTTGGTTGTCTTGTTAGTTTCAGAACTTGCAAATACACAGTTGCACACAAAATTCTGTTTAAATATTTTTCCCAAGTCACCTTCTTGTTAAATATTTTGTGTTCTGAGAGATGTGCCACCCACACAGGACTGTTCTAGACTGTCATATGGATTTTCTTCACATTTGTTCTGCTGTAATTTTTAATGGCATCTTATTGACAATAATTTTTTTGAAGTTTAAAATAAGTATATAAACTACAGAAGGCAGCTTTGCAATGTACCTGTTGTGATATTTTTGCTCATGCACAGCCTATAATAGTTATTCCTTATTTGTGTGTAGTTTTGCATTATCCAGAAACTAAGCAAAACTGGTGGCTCAGAGTATCTCTGAAAAAGAATAACTTGATGCTGAGGTTTGTGCTAGCAGCTGTTAGAGGCTCTGCTGTTAGAGGCTCTGAAGTGTGACTCTACGTTCAGGATGTTGTCCACAGATGTGTTTTTTCCTTTGTTAGTTCCACTGATGCCAGCCTTGCACAGCTCACCCCTACAGAAAATATTTTGCAAACTAAGTGTCTCTTAATCAAGGTGACACTAAGTTCCTATTCTTCTTGTTTGCAAACAAAACTGATTTCTACATGGCCATGTGGTGGGATCGTGGGAAAGGTGATTGTGGAGAGGTTATCTTATACAGCTGCCTGACAAACTGGGAGCAATTAAACTTGTTGCCGTTTATCTTCTTTGCTCTTCTAACTTTTTGAAACAAATATCCATAGTTCTTACCTTTTCAAAAGTGTTTCTAGGTTATGATTTCTCCTGGTTTGTGGGTTAGGGGAGAGGAGAGATTCTCTTCTAGTCCCTGACTGAGCAGGCCTCAATATCTTACTATATTTGAAGAATTGTTCCTCAAACAAGCTAAACTATTGTTAGTCTGAAGTTCTGGAGAGGGAGACGGAGGAGGGGAGAACCTTACTATAATTTCTGTGCTAAAGTAATTGGGTTCCCTAATGTTTACTCTTTTGGCACTTGGGAGCAAAGACAAACCTTTTTGCCTTTTAAGATACACACTCTAGGGGAGGAACTTTTTGTTAGAGGAGAGCGAACCTCTTGCCACCCCAGGCTGAGCTTAAACAGCACGTACGCATGTTCACACTTTTGGCTCGCTCTCTTTGCTGCCCGCATTGATTCTTTCCTTCCGCTTCATACCTGTGTTGTGTGGGGCCAGAACCTGTTGCTGCTTGCCGCTGTGTACCAAGGCAGGTGCTAAAACTTGTTGCCTTGTGCTAGCATATCTGCTGGTAAACTCTTGGCTGAGAGTCAGTCCACAGGGTACAGCTGGCTTTTGAACAGTGCAATTCAGAACGGTAAGGATCTTCTTTCCTAATCTGTGTGTAACTAATTTTAAAAAACCTTCCATTTTTAGTTGAACTTCTTTATTGTTCTTGCAAGTTGATTAGGAACTCGTGGTGTTTTTTGACATTATTTGGTAAGCAGGTAGCTTGTGCCCTGGAGAAGAATATTGCCTTGGAGCTCTGAGTTGTTTTCTTCGTCACATGAGGAAATGGAAGCTACCAGTTGTACTATTGCAGAGGAGAGCACCATGAAGATCATGATCCCTTGGTCTTGATAGCTGAAGAACGAGTAAGATAGGATTGAGACAAAACCTTAGTGTGTAGCTCTCTTTTCTCCCCTCCCCAAAGTCAGAGATGAGGTTCATAAAAGCAGCAGTAAGACAATTTTGATGTCTAGAATGCGGGTACACTTGTGATGGTGCAAGTGCTGTGTGGGGAGTGTATTTCAAAAACGATGGATCATTTGACTTCATAGTTTGTTCATATAATGCTTTTCTATATTAAGAGAATCTAAATTAAGGACCACTGCTCTTTTTTTTAAAAGCCTAATTTCAGTTACACTTGGTTGTCAAACCAAATAGAAGGCTTTTTTGTTGTTCTGTTAATTACTGTTAACAGAACAACATCTTGTTTTGAGCTTAAACGGCTGGCATGACTGAGTGATGTGCAACAGATGCTTAAAGAAAGAGTGGAAGTGTGACATAATTTTGAGTGGCTGAGTTCTATCAGTGCAGAAACACTGAGCGTAGCAGGGCTAGTCAAACCTATGAAGAAAGGAGCCTGTGTTACTGGGTTAGCTGCTCTGCTGATACAGGTGCCATGTGACACAACTTCTTTGAGGAAGGAATCTAGTATAAAGCCATATGATTTTTCTGCTTCTAATACCGTTTTCTGGAAATTGTCCAAGAACCAAACTACTGTATTCTGATTTAGAGCCTAGTTTTGTCTTATTCATTCTCCTGGTTGTCCTCCTGGTGTTCAAATGTGGCAAGTGCAGCCTCAGGCAGATTTCAGTTGGTTAGCTTAAGCAAGCAGAGGTAACTTGGTTTCCACTTCTGCAGTGAACGTGGAAGCCCTTCTCTGCATGTTTTTCAGTCATAAATCTCTTAAAAGCCAAGTAACCAGAACTGCAGAGTATGACATCAGTGTCTCTTGTGAAATATTTTTATGGTAGTATTTGTCCATAACTGTATGCAAACATTTTGACCTCATGGCTACGTTGTGCTTGCAGCATTGGTGTCAGTCATTTCCAACTACTAGACTGAAATTCAAAACAGAACTGTTACAGGGATCACAGAATCACAGAATAATCCTGGTTGGAAAAGACCTCCCTGATCACAGGGTCCAACGATCCCCACACCAACAAAAAAACCTAAATACCTCAGACTGAAAAACACTAACTCTGTCCATGCTGTCACTCTAGCAGGGTGTGAAGCACCATGATTACACAGGTCTTCAACACCTCCAGGGCTGGGGATTCCACCACCTCTCTGGGAAGGCTGTTCCAGTGCCTTACCACACTTAGGAAGAAATTATTAATAGAAAGATTTAACCTAAACCTCTTCTGCCTCAACTTTAAAACATTGCCCCTGTCAATTAGTTACTAAGGGGAAGAGGCCAACACCCACCTCTCTACAACCTTCCCTCAGGTAGTTACAGAGGACAGTGAGGTCCCCCCTTGGCCTCTTTTCTGAACTTATCCTGCCCAGCTCCCTCAGCCTCTCCTCATACAACTGGTTCTCCAACCCCCTCATGAGCTTGGTAGCTCTGCTCTGGACCCACTCCAGCATCTCAGTGTCTTTCCTATAACGATCCTTTGATTACTGTCATGTTTCATACTTCTCTCTGTCTGTTACTTATTTATCCTCTCACGTTCCTTTCCTGTCTTTCCAAATGCTTTATTGTTCTAATTCCTGCACCAGTGTTGCTTATTCAGTGATTGACTCCTTCTACTCTAATATTATACTGTTCTGCCTGCCTTTATCATGTCTCTACCCCGTGCATGTCTTCTGCCAGTATCTCTTATTTCAATCTTCACTTGCAGCAGCTTATCATAGGCTTTACTGAGATTTGTGTTTCAGACTGGGCATTTTGTAGTATGTGAAATTTTAGGCCTAGGTTTTTATCTTCAGTGACAAAATTCCTGCCAGAGAATGGGGTTATAAAAAGGTCAAGAAATTAATTTTCATCTTTGTTGTGGAAATTTCTATTTATATGAATTTTTGTATATTACCTCTTAATATTATCATGTGTTCTGAAAACTGAGCTAAAGCACGTGTCTAGGTGGCTTAGATATATTTTCTTAGGGCTGTGTACATACTGTCTCCATTCTTACAGTGCTGTAACCCAGGTAGCTTGGTGTGGTTTTGGCAGGTGGAGTGTAAAACTCAAGCTTACCATTTGAAAGGTACTGTTCTGTTTGACCCGACAACATAATTGTGGGGCTTCCCTGTGCTTGGTTTTGGTGTAGCATGTGTATATTTTTGTAATGTGTTTTGTTTAGTAGGGTTTTTTGGTTTGGATTGTTTCTTCAGCATTTATCTCTGCCTTTACTTTTCAGTCAATAAGCTTTCTTCCTGTCTGTAGAGATGTTTTTAGCTCTACTTGTCTTGTAGATCTCCTGTTCACTCAGATTCTAATGGGAAGTAATTAATAAATTACCTTCCGGGGCAAGAGGAAGAGGTCATGTGTTTCTCTTTGTCAGGAACACAAAAAGCCTGGTGGTCTGCTCAGACTACCTTGGAATTTTTCCCCCCCACTGAGCCAGCCTACTAGAGCCTGTAATGACTCTCTTTATCACAGTGCTGCCTCCTGCTGTTTCCAAAATCGTTCCTGTTCCAGAACACACAGCTGGCAAATGAATGATTTTAATATGGTATGGATATTATGTGCCATTGATACGGTCCCTCTATACATAGATCTAGGCACACTGAAGTATATGTGGACCAGACTGCAGGGAAGAACTGTGTGTCAGCCTTTGCCCTGGTGGTGTTGATACTCCTAAGTGGTGGTGGATGTAGTGCCCGCCAGCCAAGGTACTTTATCCTTACCTAACCTTCCTCAGTGCCTGTAGCACCTTGGATCACTTCCCAACAGTTAGCTTGGGTGTGCAGCAGCTCGTGTGCAGCACTGCTGAGAATGCGATAAGAGACAGCATCTTAATGTTGCCTTATTTTTAGTATCTTTTGTTTTGGCCTTATTGTTGTGATTTTTCACCAGAGAGATTTTACCTCACACTACTCAGACAGGGGTGTATGTGTGTATGGAGAACTCAAATGCACAAGCTTTTCTGGGTATAAGATGGGAATGACTGTGCAGACTGAGTAGGTGTAATACGGAGCTACAAGAAAGCAGTTTTACAGTAGGAAGTTATAAATTGACCTGGTTTGTACTTAATGAGTACAGATTAAAAGAGCAGTAAGGTATCCAAGATGCTGATGCTGGTTCCACAAAGCACTTCCAGACAGAAGGATCCACTCTCGTGCATGTTAGGTGACTGTAACAGTTGCTTGAAGAACTTGAATTCCTGTTTGGCTAAAGCTTCTCCCTTGTGGTTAGTGATGAAAAGCAATGTTAATTTAGGAAATTCTTCACAGGGAGGGTGCTGAGACACTGGAACAGGTTGCCCAGGGAGGTTGTGGATGCCCCCTCCTTCAGAGTGCTCAAGGCCAAATTGGATGGGACTGTGAGCAACCTGGTCTAGTTGGGGGGGCGCGGGGGGGTNTCCAGACAGAAGGATCCAACCTCGTGCATGTTAGGTGACTAACAGTTGCTTGAACTTGAATTCCTGTTTGGCTAAAGCTTCTCCCTTGTGGTTAGTGATGAAAAGCAATGTTAATTTAGGAAATTCTTCACAGGAAGGGTGCTGAGACACTGGAACAGGTTGCCCAGGGAGGTTGTGGATGCCCCCTCCTTCAGAGTGCTCAAGGCCAAATTGGATGGGACTGTGAGCAACCTGGTCTAGTTGGGGGGGCACGGGGGGGTTGTCCCTGCTAATGGCAGGGGGATTGAAACTAGATGGTCTTTGAGGTCCCTTTCAACCTGAACCTTTCTATGAATGTATGAAGTGGCAACCAGTTCTGGAAGCAAATCTACTTCTGAGAATCAAAGGACTCAGATTCAGAATTAGGATTCCTTCAGGGGCTCCAAGTGACTTGAGGCCCAGGTGTGGAAGTACTTAATCTAGTTAGGCTGTGCTCTGCATGGGGGAGTCAGGAGTCAATGAAGCCTGGTAAACTTCTGTTCCTTGTTTAGAAAGAAGGGTTTTTTTGTACTGTTTGTTGAAATACTAGCAAGGATTTTCTCAAAATCAGGAGTGCAGATTGATTGTGTCCAGAACAAATCTGTTTAGTTCCCACTGTTCTTTCATTCTCAAAGTCTTTGGTAGTGACTCTGCATTTGCAGCTGATCATAATCCATGCAAGATGTTTCATGCTACTTGTACTAACATTGTGAATAAGAACAAAGAGGACAGTAGTCATCATGACTCTTGAGCTATTCAGAAAATTGCACTGTGGCTGTTTCTTTCAAAGCTTTTATACTGTTCTGCACAGGAAGTTTTTATGTAATCTGAGGGTTATCATTAAAATGCTGTTCATACACTATTTCGTTAGGATAGTTGTTGACCCAAGCTGAGAAAAGAACATGTCTGGTTTCTACTGTGGAAGGGAGTCAGGCTTAGATGTCCTGTTAGGCACCTATCGGAGACCAGTAGTCTCTGCTCGGTTCTTTTTATATTCGACACATGGAGGCTTTAATGTTTAATATTAAACTTAGTGTTTGAAGATGGTTAATATTGCAGAAGATTTCTGATTTAGCAGACTTATATAAAATATACTGAACTCACAATACAAATGCAAGTTGAAGTTAGCAAAGCATAACAATTATAGTATCGAACACCATATCAACGTGGCTCCTGTTGCCAGTGTCCAGAACATGCACACTGTCATGATGCTGAGTGTCCCCAGTTGGCAGAAAGGAATACGTGGGTTGAAGACAGCTCAAGCTCTCCGTGAAATTCCTGTGTTAGTAATTTTTTTGTTCTCTGGGCTGAGCCACAATTCACTCCCCTGCACTGATCTTGCTTCCTCACTAGACATTCACTTTTCTAATGAACTTGAGGAGGGGTGCGGGGGAAACATTTACAGCACCAGTTGATTCACTCAGTCAGTTGATCTACTCAACTGACACAGCTGTTTATCTAAAACAAAGGCCACTTTCTGGTCCCCTTCCTGCAGAGATAAAGTCAGCAGCAGCTGCGGTCAGTCACACCCTGTGTTGTTCTGAGCTTCAGGAGCACGCTGCCCTTGCTCATCATTGCTGTGTTGCCTTCCATTTGGGAGGTTCGCAGGTCAGTCACTGTAACAGAATGATCATAGAATACAGCCTTGATAGAATTTTCAGAAAAACTTGGACTCGCTGAGGACAACAGACCCTGCTTAGTCTAGACGTTTTCGCTCTTTGGGTATGATGCATCTTTTTATCAGTATATTTAGTTTGCTTTTTGCTGTAGGGTATGTGTGGCATGGGGAGGTAGGAAGATACCACTTAGTGTGTGCAGTCTGTAGGTTGGCATAAATGCATGTTTAAGTATTTTATGTGTCTCATAAGCCACTTTCCATTCCACATTTAATGCCTTTCTGAGCACAAAGGCATCTATTAAATTGAAGAGGAGAAACAGACTGGAAGTTCAAATTACTTGGAGTAATTCAGTTTTTGTAATCGGATATACAGGGCACGTAGTGAAAACTGTGACTCACTATTGCAGTGTGGCAGCAGTCATTTTGCAGAACCAACACTGCTGCTGTGAACATCTCTGCTGTTAATCGCTTTCTGATATTGCCATTTACTCCTTATTCTGGTGTTGAGCAGATGGGTAGTATAGTTTAATTATTGCAGCGTTAGGTTTTTTCAGTATTTAAGTGATACAGGGGCTAATCTTGTTGTTGTGACTTTTCAGTGTTATGGGGTTGGTGGTATTCTCACATCCAGTGCAGCTTACAGAAGTACCTTCTTTTGATGTTGTGAATTCTAGAGCTTTAAAGTCAAATGCTAGTTTATAGCAGTTCAGTACTAATTCTGCCTTGTTACCTCCACAAAGTGTGAAAAACTATGTATTCAAACACACTAGTGTAATTCAGCAGTGGGTACCAAACTGACAACGTGGCCAATGTCAATCAATCACTCATGACTAAGAACTGAGCGCTCTCAGTTCTTATGGCAGTCAGTATCCATGTGAAAAAAGAAGCTCTAGATCAGTGTAGCACCATCAGGTAGAGTCCTTTATAGTGGAGAATCTGTCCTGCAGCTGTCACAGATCCCATTTACCTTACTGTTGGGTGAATAGGTGTGAGCAGTGTTCAGACAGCACAGGAATAAATGCCTGGCTGTCTGGCACTCTGGAGTAGGTGGGCAGATAAAAACAAAACTTAACAGATCCAGTTCCTAAGCTATGCTGTGTTAAAGGACCAAGGGTAAGGCTTGAGACCGTGTGTTACAGAGTAATGGCGGCTGGGGGGCTGGAATTTGCAAGGGCCTGTCTGGCTGCCTGTGGGTTATATGAGACTAATCAGGAAACTGGGCTTCAAACCTGTAGCATATTGAGGAATTAGGTCAGTCGTGGTTATCTGAGGCTTCTCCATAGGCTTCTATGATAAGCATAATTTCTTAACAAGAGTACCATAAAAATTCCACTGCAGAACCCCTCCCTTGGTCACAGTGGACTTTTCCAGTTCTCTCCATTGTCCCCGTGTGTGGAATCTTCCTTATGAGTACAGTGGTTAAAAATTACAGATTCTTAAAGGATGGTTTTCTCAGCAGAGAAAATGTTTCAGTTATGACAAATAACATTTTGGACATGCAAAAGGCCTGAAACTGTTTTTGGAGATGTGATAGTCATCCTTTACTGTTGCTGCATAATGAAAATGATGCATCAATTAGAGTTTGATTTCCTTGCTTTTCAGTTCAGTAAATAGAAAGCTATAGGAAAGAGGCATCAGGGAGTAGAGCTCTTGGAAATATTCCATGAGACAATCTGAAGGGTAACTGAGATAGGAAAGGGCAGGACAACAGTGACACTCACAAGCCAAAGATGAGAGTTTGGTCTGTCAGTTTAATACAAGCTAAAATGTAGTTGTGGTTGTGCATGGTTTTAGTGGAGGAAGCACAATCTCAACTGTAGTTTGCAGGTTGGGAGTATGGTGTTGAGTGAAGTGTAGGTAGCATCTTCTGTGCAGTGAATGAGACAATCCAATTGCATTCTTTAAAAAACAAAGGAAGAGTGGCGTGTAGGTGGCTGCCCTGAACTGCAGAGGTACAGCTCCGCGTAGTTCAGGTGGGAACTGTGAACACCCCAAAATGCCATCTTTGAAATTAGCAATGTGGCTGTCTTCCAGTTGTCCTTTCCCTGTTGCAGTCCCTCAGTGTTAGGTTAGAGTTACTGCTCTCTGGAGAATATCTTGTTATTTAAATGTTAAAGTTTCTTATTTTACAGGCTTGTTCATTTGACATATCTGGTTTCTGTTGACACTGAAGTATGCTAAAGTATAACACAGAGTAGGTACCCCTGAAGTAGGCTAAGGTGTTAGTATGTTAGAGTAGCATGAATTATAGTTTAAGAACAAAAGAGTTGTTTTGAAGTCTTCACTGGTGTTAGCAATAAATCTGTCTGAAGGCCAGTAGATAACAGAGCTGGTACACATGCTCCTGATAATGAGGATGTGCTGGAGACCAGACAGGAGAGACAGAGTGAAAAAGGTAAAAAATCAGCCACAAGAAGTAGCTGAGAATAGGATGAAGAAAGAAGCCCCGAGTGACACAGATGGCTGCTGGAGTGCACAACCACAAGAAGAATTAGCACATGTAAACGGATTATGAATATGTCTGAGACTAATGGGACAGCTAACTGCATGTGCATGACCCCTGACTGTAAAATGAGCATTCACAGCTTCTGCAGTGCGGCCTGCTTGAAGGAATTATCCTCTGCCTGCCTGGTGCCAATAAAGTGCTAAAACTTTCAGAAACCTCAAATTTGTTCCACAGTTTGTAAAGTAACTGATTTTATGGTAACAGTTGTATGGAGAGCACTTCTTGTGTTAGGCTGTTTATTCTATTGTACAGAACTCTTAAAGCTGGGTTACTGTAATGCTGTTTTGTCACATGGTATTACTCAGTTACTTGTTGCTTTACTTCTCTGTTTATTTGCAGATTGAGTAGTAGTTCTGGGTTAAATTGCAAACCTAAAGTGAATTTAATCCATAATAATTTTGTCAGTGGTCACACTTGGTATAAACGTAGACCTATGAAAGTTGATTTATAATCGTTCTCACACTAGAGGGCACTAATATCTCATGAAATATAATCCCAAACAAATTTTTACTCTCTCTAACACTTTTGTATTGGGTAGTCTTTGGTTGTTGTAGAGGGTGCCAAGAGTTTATTTCTTTACAGCCTTTTCTATGTAGAATTGCAAAGTAATAGTATTCTGGCAGGGCTACATTAGAAGTTAGTGTGTGTAGTTTACACAGAATCACTGAATGCTTGGGGTTGAAAGGGACCTCAAAAGATCATCTGGTTCAACCCCCCCTCTTTTCACTGTGGCTTTTTTTTTTTTGTATCCACTACACAATAATGTGGGTAGTTGTGGCAAAGAGTGTAAATTTCGCTTTTCTCTGAATTGCCTTTAAGGTAATAATTCTTGTTTGAAGCTGGTGAATAGGCATGTAAAAGAGGAAAATATTGGATAACTTACAAAAGTTGTCTAGTGGAGTTTACATCTGGAATGTACTATCAAATAGTTCTTGAAAAGCTGTTAAAGGCCTAACTTTAGGTTAGAATTAGTGTGCATGTTTACGTGTTTGTACCTTGTAGGAATCATAGAATCATCATGGCTGGAGAGGGCCTCCAGGATCATCAAGTCCAGCCCTCATCCAAACTTTTCCCTAACCCCTCTCCCCATGGCCTCAAGTGCTTTAGCTACTTGTGTTTTAAACACCTCCAGGGATCGTGACTTGATCGCCTCCTTGGGCAGCTGGTTCCAGTGCCCAAACACTCTTTCAGAAAAGAACTTCTTCCTCAGGTCCAATCTAAACCTCCCCTCATGCAGTCATTTCCTTTCATCCTATCAATAGTAATTTGGGAGAAGAGACCAGCACCAGCCTTGCTACAACCTCCTTTGAGGTAGCTGTAGAGAGCAATAAGGTCTCCTCTCAGCCTTCTCTTCTCTAGACTAAATAACCCCAGTTCCCTCAGCTGCTCCTCACAGGATCTGTTTTCCAGCCCTGTTGCCCTTCTCTAGCCCTGCTCCAGAACCTCAGTGTCCTGATACAGTGGAGCCCAAAACTGGACCCAGTACTCAAGGTGTGGTCTCACGAGTGCAGAGCACAGGGGCACCATCACTTCCCTCCTTCCTGCTAGTTACACCATTCCTAATCCAGGCCAGGATGCTGCTGGCTGCCTTGGCCACCTGGGCGCAGTGCTGGCTCCTGTTCAGCCAGCTGTCATCCAAGAGCTCCAGGTCCTTTTCTGCCAGGCAGCTGTCCAGCCACTGTTAAAAGCATGTGGAAGTCTGTACTGCCAGTGATGGCAATGGAACCATCATTTGTTTGTCATATTCTAAAATTATGTTCTTAAATATGTTTGAATCTGAAGTTTGGGGCCCAGAGTGATGTAGCTGTTTTTTAAGTGCTTTATTTTTGTTACGGCTTTTTGATACTGCATGCTACTTAAAACATGTGAATAAAATGGTTTCTGATGACTTTTTACTCTTTGTAGGAATGGTTATTCAGTTGCCTTGGAGATGATCCTGCTGTTGTAAACGTAGGGCTGAAGATTAATGGTGTGGGCAGTATGGACCTAACAAACGGACAGTCAAGCAGTGTTAATGTTGCAGCTACTGCTTCAGAGGTAAGGATACAGAACCCAGTCATTGGGTACTTAGATCATGATTAGTCACTCAGTTGTTTTTTTTGACGTGCCAAAACCTCAGCTTTTCTTTTAACACATCGTGTGCAGGGGACTGTTTTGCATGTTTGCTTTTTATGCCCAGTTTGGTCAATTCCATTCAAGTCTATCTAGATTCTGACTGTTGTACACCAAAATAAATAATGAACTAGCATTTGCAACCTTGCCATAGCCAAAGATGCCTTCAGGTTCTCTTCCACCATACCCAGACATTGGTGCAGGTCCCCTCCTGCCTGCTTAAGTTTCTGCCTTCTACAAGTGAACATCTCATGAGTTAAATAGTGTGTGTATGAGCCAAGAAGTGGAGAGTGGCCTCTGATGCCTCTTACTTTGGTGTTAATATTGCTTTCTATTTGTCCTCTACTTGTTAAGGAAATGAAAGGGCAGAGTGAAGGTAGAACAATATTATTTTATTTTTTTTAGTTATTTTTGCTGGGATCATGTGAAGAGCTGTTAAAGAGTTGTGCCCAATTCTTAAACTTTTAGATTTTGCAATGTTAGGAGTTTTGCAAGACCTGGTTGATTTTAGTTTAGTTTTATTCCCTCTTCAAGTTTTTGTTGGTTTGGTGGTTTTTTGTGTTAATGTGTCCCTGTACTGGGAGAGAGGCCGAGAAGTTCCTTCAATGTAGTTTGAGTGTTCTTTCCAGGTACTGTGTGTGTCTGCCTTTAATATAAGCTTTGACATGTGCAGCAGTACAATACTAAATAGAGCTTTCTGCTCAGAAAAGACATCATGCACCAGTAATAAATTAGCTATTTTCATTGCTTTTGCCACTGTGTGAAACATGTTTTTATCAACCTGGATTTCTGTCATCTTTTCTTTTGTTGTTCATTTGAAAAGACAATCAATTCAAGAGCAGTGTGAAGTCAGTAGTGATAAGACCCTAAGTCCTGAAAACAGTTGCTTCCTTGAATGATTTTTTTGGACCTTACAAAGATTACTATTTACATCTTGTTTTGGTAGCAGATCTGCATGTGTGCTATACACATGCATGTCAGTATGTGTCTTAGATTTAGGGCCAAAGATGGAACCCCCACATGGCACATTCTTTTTAATAGGGGAACTTGAGAATGAGAGAGATTATGTGATTGGAATAAAATGCTATAACTTCAGTGGGGGAAAATAAGAGGGGACAATGTGAGTAAAGAGTACAAGAAGAGAAAGAACTCATGTACAAAGAAACAATACAACTGGAGCTGCAGTCTGGATTGCTGCCAGGTCAGCGGTGGCAGCAGTGTGGAGACAGGAGGTGGAAGGGGGAACCGGTGCAGTGGGTGTGAAGGGGCACAGCTAGTGGGAACATTGCAGTCTCAGAGCAGAGATCAGAGGAAAATTGAAACCAAAATGTAGTCAGGGCATTCAGACAGCTGAGGCTGCAGACCGTGTCGGAAATGGCCTTGCACCCTTTTGTCTCTACCTTTTCTCCTTCCTAGAATGCCCTTTGCACTCCTGCATCATGCACAGCATCCATGTTCTCTGAAAACCTTCCTCCCCAGCTATCTCCCCACTCACCCGTAGGTGGTGCTACCACCAAACCACTGCAGGTTCAACAAGGGGACAAAACGGGAGGGAAATACATTGATCAGTGCTGATCCAACACAGTATGGAAATAGACAAATGGAGAAATTAGGGGAAAGGGAAATTGGAACATTTTCTTATTGAGTCAAAAAGTTTTCAGCACTATTTCACAAATACTGTCGATATTTAAACTAGAAAGCTGCCATCACTCCCCAAGACCACTGTCTGCTTTTGTAGAGATTCTTTTACTGTTGCAAAATGGTAATTTTGCTTTTGGGAGTGAAAAACGAAGCCAACCCCTCATCATGCACAAAAAACCCAAAACCCCAAAACAACCCAAACTAAAAAGAAGTAGAGAGGACCAAAATATCATCAGTGTTTTCATTTCTTTCTGCAGAAAAGCAGCAGTTCTGAGTCCTTGAGTGACAAAGGTTCAGCAGATCTGAAGAAGAGCTTTGATGCAGTGGTATTTGATGTTCTAAAGGTTACACCAGAAGAATATGCGGTAAGCAGTTCCAGTAATTATTTTGTTGCTTTGAGTAAAAAAGGCCTGGTAGCTTTTCCTCTGCTTTTCCATTTCTGTATGTTTTTTTGACCAATTTGTCTCACTTGTGGGTATAAAAAATGGATCCCTCACTGTAGTTCTTAATAGTCCACATTCTGCGTAATGGTAAGTAATCTTTCTGGGCTGTGCCCTCCGTGCATTTCTTACACTGCCAAATCTATATGAAGTTTATAGAATCACAGAATGTTAGAGATTGGAAGGGACCTTGAAAGATTATCCAGACCAGTCTCCCTTATAGAGCAAGTCACACAGGAACATGTCCAGGCTGGTGTTAAATGTCTCCAGAGGAGACTCCACAACCCTGCTGGGCAGCCCTTTCTAGTGCTCTGTCACCTTCACTGGGAAGAAGTTTCTCTTCATATTTATGTGGCACCCCCTCTGTTTCATCTGGTACTCATTGCCCCTTGTCCTGTCATTGGATGCCACTGAGCAGAGCCTGGCTCCTTCTTCCTGACGCCCACCCTTTCCATGTTTATCAACATTAATGAGGTCACCCTCAATCCTCTTTTCCAACCTGAAGAGACACAACTCCTTCAGCCTCTCCTCATCAGGGAGGTGCTCCATAAACTTCCTTTTTGTGGCTCTGTGCTGGACTCTCTCAAGCAGTTGGCTGTGGGAATATGCTTGATCAAGGCTTGGGTTATTTTTAGAAATATGTTAGTTTTTAACTGTTAATTCTTACATCTGGGGAGCGTTTTCTTCTTTCACATGCAGTGGTACAGAGTAGTGAGCCTTTAGAACCAAGAACAAATGAGTAAAAATGTTTAATCAAAACTTTGCGTGATTTTTATTGTTTTGGGGTTTTTACCCTATTTGTAGAGGTTAAGAAAAGGGATCATCCGTCATAAGTGATTCAAGTATAGTACTCGTAAGATTGCTAACAAGCTATTGCTTTTGCTGCATTTGTAATTCAAGTAATGAGATTCATAATTGTCCTGGGGAGACTTGATCAGCGGTCTTATGTATCACAGAATATTCCCATTCAGTTGGTTCTATTTTTTAATTGTTAATGATTATTTCAGTTAATAATTAACTTGCTAAACTGATTCTTATGAACATACTGAAACTTCAAAGAATCTGAGTGGTGGAGTGGTACCTTGCATATTAAAGTCTTCTTGGATAGTTAAGAGGTTTGTTTTCTGACTGAGATTTAAATCATGTTGCTCAGGCTTCTTCCTTGCTCCATAGTGAGGAGCAGCTGGGCAATGGATCACCTACTTCTTGGTAGAGTATGTTTTGGTCTGGCTCTCCTTTCAGTTTTATCTGACCATGTCTCTATATAAAAGAAATCAAAGCACTTAGTGACTTGAGGGCTGTAGTTTGAACAGCAGTGCAAATTATTACTGTAATAGCTGTAATAATCCTGTTAGCAGATGGGCGTTTTAAGTACTTAGCGAGGTCAAACACTGCTGTAGAAAGGGTCAAGTTGCATCTGAAACAGGTGAGATCTTCAGGCGTGGCTGCTACTGTCGCAGCTTTATCCCCTTTCAGCTCACATAAAGAATTTCCAAATGTCTTGAATGACTGCGTGTTCCATATATTTTTGGTGGCAAAATGATCCTGTTCAAGCAGTATAAAGTAGGACATGTTTGTTTCCTGATAAGATTCTACAGACTTTCTAGCTGTAGCTACTAAGGAGACGGTTTTCAATACCTGCTTTTAGGCTGATCACTGCTCACTTCTTCATTACACAGCTAAAAGCCGCAGACCAAGTTGGTGCCAGGATTACCCACTGGTGTCTGGCCCTGCCGATGGAGCCGTGTAGACACGGTTGCAGTGAATGGTGTCCATTTTCGCTGAAGGGTGAAGTGTGGTTTCCAGTGCACAGGGCACAATTTGTGGGGGAGGGATATGTTCGTGGTGAAGTGGCAGCAGAAAAGGCGGGGGGGGCTCATGAGACTGAAAGAAAAAAGGAAAATGCTTGAGGACATGAGCGCCAAATTAAGATGCTGGCCAACCTCAGGTTGAAGAAATATTTATTTTTTGCTTTACAGTAAATTCATGTGTCTTAGGCTGCTACTGTTTCATTATTTGACTGTTTATTACTTTTTGACTTGCTTTTCCATTTTATACTTCAACTTAGCCACAGTGGTGTAAATATTTGAGGTAGAATTAAGGGAAGCGCAGCTGTATAAATCCATTGCTTTTTTATTTCACCTAGTTATCTAAGAAGGATTCTTTATTCTTTGCCCAGTCTCAGAGTGCGCTATGAAGGAAGCTCACACTAAGATGTGTGTGTATGTATTTCTTTTTGATTCCAGTCAAGCTTTGTCAAATGGATGTTAGGAAAAAAGAATACTGCTTATTTTGGAAACAAAACGCAAATGTTGTTTATTTTTAAAGTGTTCAGACAAAACAATGATTATTTTTTTGCGAGACGTTGATATAACATTTAAATACCGTGTTATCTATAATGTGCATAGAGCAGCGGAGTGTTTGGTAGAGAAAGTAGGTCTCAAGAGTTCTGGAACCACACTGTGTGTGTAATAACAGTTCAAAGAAAGTTTTGGCAGTGTGTGTGGCTGCACACTCATATTTTACTCCTTCGAACCGAACACAAATAACTTACGCTGGCCCAAGGTTCACCCCAGGAGAACTTTCTTGTGTGGAGCTGACAGATTGCGTCCCATCTGCAAGTTCTGTGCAGCTACTGGTATGAGTTGTGCTCTGCCATTCCTGGCAGTGATGTTGGTTTTGGCTTCTCCCGAGGCTGGTTGTTGGTGGATTAGGGAGTTTGAGACAAGCCTGCTACACCTCAGCAGTGTGAATAAAGTAAAGTACTGGGTCCAAGGAGCTTTTGATGAGTAAGGGCTTTTGCTGGTATGTGTTCCTGTTAGCTTTATTTTACAGAAGGCTATCAAAGAATAAGCATGTTCCCAAACAGAGCAAGAAGTGACAGCTTTGCACGATGTTGAAGGACTATTTATGATAAAATACTTTGTGAGAAGACTAGTAGAATTTCAACACAAGAGCTTTAATTCCCCAGCATTCATCCTGACCAGCAGAATCATCTGCCTACTGATGCAGTGCTTAACAGAGGCTTCGCTATTTTTTCTGTGAGAAAAACTGTTTTGGCAGCCTGGAGAGACAGTACTAAGCCAAGTTGGAAGGCTTAAATATAATTTCTTATAAAAGTTCAGATTAAGGAACAATTTATGAAGTGCTGCTTGAACCAGCATCCAGATTATGGCAGTATTCTTCAAATGCAGATATTTGGGTATTTTTTTAATCTCAAACAGAAATGTAGTTTAGTTTTTTTCCTTTCACACTGAGGGTCTCTGTCCATGAGTTCTTTGGGAAGTGCACTGTCCTTAATGGTAAGTGAGTGGCAAGAAACTTGGAATACAGCAAGTAGCCCAATGGAAGTTGATGCCTGAAGAAGGTCTAAGAACTAGAAAGGTGGGATTACAGCCCAGATCAAATGGCAGCTTTCATATAGGAGTGTGGAGAAGAGCTCAATGCGGTGGTGTTAGCTGCAGCTAGAAGTTTGTTCTAGTTTCTCCATATACCTGAAGGAGACGGCATAGAGAAGTGTAGTTCTTAAAGCCTAAATGGAAAATTTCCCTTTATATGATGCTGTGTCACAATAACATCAGTGTTTTGAAGTACTCAATTGTTAAGAATTCCAGTATCTCGACTCCCAGAGGGGAGAGAGAGAAAATGTTGTTAAAATTGCCTGCTGGGGAAGGTCCCCATACAAGGCCTTTCTAATGCTCACAAAAGCTCCCATGGTTGTGTGGGAGACAGGGGGTAGAAATAAAATCTTCCAACTACCATTCCAGTCTGTTCCTTGCAAGATGATCGTTCACTGTTTTTAAAAGATAGTTTTCTTTTGTAACATTCTTCAATTGAGAATTGGGAAAGGTAGTAGTTGTACATTAAAAAAATCTCTTCTGAACTGTCTAGAACTGTTTTGTAGGAAAAACTGGCAAATCATGCTGTAGATAAATGTACCCTTCACTGGATTAAAACTGGCTGGCTGGCCAGCTGTTCTGAGACTTGTGATGAATGGGGTGAAGTTGAGCTGACGGTCGGTCATAAGCAATGTCCCCACAGGGCTCAGTTTTAGGGCCAGTCTTGTTTAAGATCTTTATTGATGATCTGGATGTGGGTATCGAGAACACCTTCAGTCAGTTTGCAGATGACTCCAAATTGTGGGGGAGTGTTGATCTGCTTGAGGGCAGGAAGACTGAACAGAGGGACTTGGACAGGTTGGATTAATGGGCTGAGGCCAGTTGTCTGAGGGATATGAAGACCAAGTGTTTGGTCCTGCATTTTGGTTGCAACAACCCCAGGCAATGCTGCAGGCTGGGGGGGGCAGAAAGCTGCCCAGTAGAAGAGGACCTGGGAATGCTGGGAGACAGCTGGCCTCATAGGAGCCAGCAGTGTGCCCAGGAGGTCAAGAAAGCCAAACAGCATCCTGGCCTGGATCAGGAANTTTAGAGAACCAGTCATATGAGGAGAGGCTGAGAGAGCTGGGCAGCCTTAGTTTGGAGAAGAGGAAGCTGAGGAAGAACTCTGCCCTCTACAACTATCTGAAGGGTGGTAGCCTCTTTTCCTTGGCAACTGGCTGACAGAAGCAGGGGGCAATGGTCTGAAGTTGAGGCAGGGGAGGTTTAGCTTGGATCTTAGGAAGAAAATCTTTGCAGACAGAGTGGTTGGGCACTGGAAGGGCCTTCCCAGGGAGGTGATAGAGTCCGTATCTGTGGAGGTGTTGAAAAACCGAGTGGCCATGGTGCTTCCTGACCTGCTGGAGTGGCAGCATGGGTGGGGTTAGTTTTTCCATTGATCAGGTATTTAGGTATGTGTGGGTGTGGGGATGGTTGGACTCAGTGGTCTAGGAGGTCCTTTCCAACCAGGATTATTTTGTGATTCTGTGATCTAAGGCAAACAAGCACAAAACTTTAATTCAGCTCTTTCATTTCTTAAGCCATGATGAAACATGCTATTAATAAACTCTATAGACTTTTCACATCTGGAAAAGCAGAAGACAGCTGTTGTCCTTATCTTTGTATAGACAGAATGCTGATTTAAAATTGCATTTAAGAGTAAACTCTCAGTTTTATAGGCATCTGACAACTCAAAACCCATGGAGGTTATGGTTGGCTTGCTTCGTGTAACAAACTGATGTGAACACTTAACAGTTTTGGTTTGAATATTAAAATGTTAAACCACATTTAGGAGGGGGAGCTATCCAAGAATTTGTATTGGCTGGCTTAAGGTGCTGGAATGAGAAAAGTTAGTGCATTGTATCTCATGGACTGCAGAAACCAAGCAAGCGGCTTTGTTTATAGAGGTTTAAATTCCCCTTGGTTTGGTTGTGGCGAAAGGTGGTTGTTGAAGTTGAGCAATGGCATCTAACATAAATGTAAGTCATTACTGAAGTGGTGTTATTTCAAGTGCTATCAGTTAGAATTCCACCCTTTTAGCTTGCTTTATTTTTTGTCTTAGCTGTGAGTAAGTACCTTTTAAAACAGTAAAAATTAAGTCAGCCTATTCATACTTACAAGTCTAATGGTTAAAGCGTCCTGTTTTCTCAAAGGTATTTTTAAACTGTTGGATCTACATACTCAGATGGCTTCTTATCCATCAGCTGAGACATTCAGATATCAATTGTTTGCCTCTTTTGAACTATGAACAACTTAAAAGCTTGGGACTCTTAATGGAACAAAGTTTTCTAAGAAAGGAACCTCCATTGCAGATGTTGCTTGCACAGATGGCAATATGGTACCATGCTACTGCTGTTAGTGAAGGCAGCAGGGTGTGTAAACCAGCCTGATGTCGATGTGATACTAAAAGAAGTTTCTTTTGTAAAATACACAGAGGTTTTTTGTAGTTCTCAGACTTGCTTTTATTTAGTCTTGAGAATGTACTTAATGGCAATTTCCAGTGGGCACAAACTGAAACATGGGAGGTTTGACAAGAAAAAACTTCGTTACAGTGAGGGTGAAGGAGCCCTGGAACAGGCTGCCCAAAGAAGTTGTGGAGTCTCCTGCTCTGGACACATTCCAAACCCACCTGGATGTATTCCTGTAGGGGATCCTGCTCTAGCAAGGTGTTAGTCTAGATGATCTTCGTAGGTCCTTTCCAGCCCCTACTCATCTGCAGTTCTGTGATTGAGATCTTTTTAGAAATGAGTATTCATCTTGAGCATTGGCATCTCTGTGGCTTTTCCATGTTAATGTACCCATTTACTATCCTCATTAACTTTGATATGTGAATTCTGATGTGGAGTTCTAACAATAGTGTATTGCATACCTATTGTCTTGATCCTGACTTAAAGTAGTAATTTGTTCAGGATTCCCTACTGAAGCGTGTAATCATCTACTTCAGCTCAGGCAGTTCAGGTTGATTATCCTGTTGAAATGCCAGGATCTTGTATTTTCAGTATTTGGGCCTGCTATACTTTTGGAATTTTCTTTTTTCCAAATCACTGCTGCTCAATGCAAACCTGGGGAGTAGGGGGATGTTTGTGTGATCTGATCATTGGCATCATCTAACCTTTTAAGGTACAGTGCAGTATAATTTATACTGTCAAAACAGATGGTGCCCCAGATCTCAGAATCTCAGAACATTCCTGGTTGGAAAGGACCTCCCAGATCAGAGTCCAACCATACACAAAGAAACAAAATCAAAACCCTGATCAGACACCAGCACCAAACACACTCAACCAGATGACACACAAAATAAACTTGTCTGCCTGCCACCAGGGCAGGTTCTGAAGTACTATGGCTACACATTGCTTAAACGCCTCCCAAGGATGGTGACTCAACTACCTTCCTAGACAGCCTCTTCCATTGCCAAACCACTCTGTCAGTGAAGAATTTCTTCCTAACATGCAGTTAGAACCTCTCCTGACACAATTTCAGACAATTTCCTCTGGTTCTGTCAATATTCACTTGGGAGAAGAGTCCAACACCTGCCCCTCTACAACCTCCCTTCAGGTAGTTGTAGAGGGCACTGAGGTTCACCCCTCAGCCTCTTCCCAACTAAACCTGCCCAGCTCCCTTAGCCTCTCCTCATATGACTGGTTCTCTAAACCCCTCACGAGCTTTGTAGCTCTCCTTTGGGCACATTCCAGTAATCCAGTGTTGTTCACTGTCCTGTTAGTTGATTGTTAAACCATGATAAGAAGTTGTAAGGCTATATTGACCTGGTTGTAGTTGCACGTGGCTTCAGTTACGTAAGTCTGATTTAATCTCACATTAGCCCAAGACTAGAAAAATAGAGCTTTATATCATAGTTGTTCACAAGAACAAGCAGCTAATTAGAGCATTTGCTTCTGTGATGTTGTACTGCAGATACCGGATGATTGTGTCCAATGTGTTGACCACAGGAACTGTGACTGATTTATATGGGGTTTTATGGTCACATTTGGTTGCCAGACTTCCTGTCTGAAAAAAGTTGTAGAGGTCAAGGATACGTGGTACAAAATGTAGAGTGCATCGCCTTTGGCAAATTGTGTGACTTTGGGTCTTATTAGAGCAGATGCATTGCCTTGCACCTGCTTGCTGTCAACTAGAACATCCTAGCTAACACTTGTCTGCAAGATTGACTTCATCTGAGAATCTGTTCAGCCATACAACAGTGGTGTTCAATAACATTTCCAAACCCACCAGCATAGCTCTTAAATGAGGGAACTGCTGTTTTTAAACAAGTGGGGATAAAGAAGCTTGCATCTGAGGAAAGTCCTCGGATTCCTTGTTAGAAGGGTATTTCTGATAAGATACCAAACTCAGATGGCTTTGGTATTTCTGGGCTACTTAAGTATTCTCTGAGCAAGATGCACAGGCAGACAGTAACCCTGAAGTGTATAGTTAAAGTATGGCTCTGTGAACGCATTTCAAAACCCAAATCTGGTCTTTCATTATGCACTGGAAGTCCCCTCTACCCATTTCAAAGCTCAGCAGACATTCCAGAATGAAAATGTACTTAGTGGTTCTGACTTGCTGGAATTGAGATGGCTGCATTTCATTTTAACTGTTGCTGTGCAACTGAACAATTCCTTAGCTCAATTATCGATTGAAACCTCCATACATTTTTAGTTGAATTGTGTAACTTACAGTAAGACTCAGAGATTGAGAAACCATCCTTGAGTAAATGAAATTAGTTCCTTGTATTCTTAGATAGCTCTTTATGTAGTGTTTCTGAGTTTAAGCTCTGACTTGATGTAGCCACAGGATTATGCTTCTGAGAAAAATTTATTTTTTTAAATGTGAAGATTAAAGCAATTTGTCTTATTTTGCAGGACAGATATGTAGTAGAAACCAAAGCCTCTGAAATTAACTATAAAATAGTTCATAAAAAAACCCAGAAAATGAGGAGTTCTGGTGCAGCACAGCAGTTGACAGGAATGCACGATTCATTCTGAGCTCAGCTGACCATATGTTTTTGTGTTTATTCCAGGGCCAGATAACACTAATGGATGTCCCAGTATTTAAAGCAATTCAACCAGAGGTAAGTAGCTCATAGGTTTTGTTTTCATATTCAATTGGAAAAAAGTGTTATCAGTCTAGAAATTCAGGAATTACCCAGTGTAAATACATCCCAAATTGTAACTGTTGTCCCAGATCCTGTAACTCTGAAGCAGACGGGGTCATGACAGACAAATACCTGGAATGAGTAATGTGTTTGGGGTTTGTAATACTGGTAGTTCTGTACATTTAGCTAGAGATGAGATGGCAGGGGTTTAATGATTCTGAATGGCAAACACCTTGATTTGATTATCTTGGTCATAATGTTTTAGGTTTCACATCCCGGACTTTGTGCCATGCTTCATCCTGCCCTGATTTCCCCTAACTGATTCATGTGTTATCTGGAAGAATGGCTCCAACAGCTTCTTGTGTTCAAGATAGGGAGATCTGTGCACATAGTGATGATTTCTGTTCTGTGTTTTATACACTGCCATACATCTTTCTGATTGCAGCCTGCCTTGAACTGCTGTTCTCAGAATTCTCCCAGTGACTGATAAATGATGAATTTGTTTATATTTCTGTAAGATTAGCATTACCCCGTGGGCACTGCACCTCTGCAAATTTATTCTTCACTATATTGTCCACTTTATCTGTACAGAGGGGATGTCTTTTACAGCTCGTCAGTCATCTTTAGACTATCATAAGCTATTTTTTTATAGCAAGCTTTTGTCAGCTAATTCTTGTGGGCTCACTGAATAATATTTCACTGCAAATGAAGAAACCTGCTAGGTCTCTCCTGGTGGTGATTATTGATTTTATCATTTGTAGATCCACAGATCTATATTTTTTTATTCCTTTTAATATGTACTTGAGAACAGTCACGATTTCAGCAAGCCGTTTCCTCATCCATATGGGTTTATGAGGGGATTGTTTTCTGTTGGGATTTGTTGGGGTTTTTCATTTTTAGTGGTGTGGTGTTTTTTTTGCTGTTTTGTTTAAGTCCTTCAAAGAGCCTCCCATTTGGTCTCTCCTTCCCCCCCTTTAGGGCATCCTTACAGTCGTTTTGATTGGCAGAATACTTATCCTGGCATTCTAATAGGTTATAACTTTCTTAAAAGCTCCTTTCCAAAATGTTAAAGACCCCTTTATGTGATTCTTTTATATCTTTTCCTTGCATGTGTGTTTGCGTGCTTCTTTCTCTAATCTGAAGCATTACTGCTATATATGGTTCCCCAAGTGCTGAAGTTGAATAAGCGGTGGATGCTTTTATGCAAGGTCTCATCTCTAGGTGGTGAGCGTCAAAGGACTGGATATTGAACACCAATTTTAAATAACTAGGACTTTTCATAGATTCATAGAATGCTTCAGGTTGGAAGGGACCTTCAAGATCATCTAGTTCCAACACTCTGCCATGAGCAGGGACACCCCCCACTAGATCAGGTTGCTCAAGGCCCCATCCAATCTGGCCTTGAACACTTCCAGTGAAGGGGCAGCCACAGCCTCTCTGGGCAACCTGTTCAAGTGTCTCAGCACCCTCATCGTGAAGAATTTTCCTTATGATGTGCTGATAAATTCTGCTAGTTGACCCTGACAGTAGTTCATTCATTGCAGTTTGTTTCCAGCTCTGCCTGGAATGAGCAATCAGCTGTCTTGCAGGGAAGCAAAGTTAGATATGATCGCAATGATCCAGTGGCCCATATCTCATAATTCACTCCTCTTTTACTGATGCCTCCTGCGTCTCTGATTATGTTATGTGAACAGAGCTACAGAAAATCTGAGAAATATCAAGAAAGCAGATCTAATTCTGTTGAGTGGTCTGACTCATTCTTGTAAGACAAAGGGGAAAACAGAACAAAACAATGAATGTTATCTAAAAGGAAACCTATGATAAAGTAAATTAATACATCTAGCAAGTAATTCCTTTTAAGAATCTGTATTCACTGCATAAGAAAATTTACATGATGCCTTTACTGAGGCATAAGAGAAAGGGTTAGCTGTTTTGAGACTTCAAGTGTTTGCATAAACAGCTGAGGACTCTGGCAGTGTGCAGGTATTTTCTGTCCATCAGTGCTCTTTCACAGGTAGACAGAGCTCTGCTGTTTGATATGCCTCTATTCTGTGCCTTTTTTATGGAGAAGGGACACGCACAGCAGCGACGAGGTCAGAAGAAGCTAGACAGAGCTAAAATGCTGTCTTCCCAGTTTTCCCCATATCCTTTCTTTCCCCCCAGTTCAAATCTAGGAGTCCAAATCTGCCTGTAGTTCTCGCATGTCATTATATACCTCAGCCATGTACCTCTGTGTCATCTTGGATATCCTTGATTCAGTTTCTGATCTTATTACAGTGTTCAAAGATTTTGATGGGACAGAAGAGAAACAGAGTTAGTGAAGACTGGTTGAAGCCGGTGCGCCGTGCAGGTGGAACTGGCAGTTGCTGTGCCTTTGAGGGGTTCGTGTAGACCTGTAGCACGGTTTAGAGTCATTGCTGGGTTGGTGCAACATATGGTGACTGAGCGCAAGATGACTTTCTACAGCTTTTCACCTGCTGAGCTTTAACGGGAGGAGGCAAAATGCTAAAGGCCTGAAGTAATGTAGAAGTATTTATTTATTTATTAAACTTGTAATTTTGGTCAGCCCTGAGCGGGTTATTTTGACTGAACTTGAATTTGGCCAGTAATGGACAACAAAGTCAACCTTTTTGTGAGGCTTGGTGAAAACCCATTTCATTTCAAGGTAAGGATGATATTGTGCAACTCAGTGTGCAACCATAGAGCCAGCCTCAGGCGTAGAAATGTAGAAACAGCCTTAGTCAGGGGGAATCTGCTGGAAATGCATTCCAGGACCTATCTCTGCTGCTCCATTGTTTCAATTTCTATCTTACCAAAGCATCTGTTCTCTACCAGTCACTGATTTCCCTTTCTATTCACATGGGAAATCAAGATTTTTCTGGAACAGACGCTTCATTTATTGAAGTATTCTTTGACATTAAAGTCAAAGAAGTCTTTGACTTTTTTAAAGTCCTCTTCTTTGAAGTAATAATACTAAATATATATATGAATACACACGTTTCACCATTTTAGTGTCAGATCTTCCAACTATGCCCAACTGATATTAGACCTCTAATTTTGAGTGTATGTACACAAATTTGACTTTAGCATTTATAGAGTTATGCTATACTGTATAAAGATTTTTGGTAATGTTTTATACTAAAAAATGACCATTTTTCTTACTAATCACCTTAGTGCCAGCTGAGCCGGGCCTGCTTCTGATGCCTATATCATGTAAGCCCTTGGAAGTAAAGTACCAAGGCAGCAGGTAACTTCTGCCTGGAATCATTGTTTTCATACAGTGTTGAGAATTGAAATAATATAAGGACATGCTGTGAATTATGACATTTCCTAAACCTAGGACAGCAACTAGTTGTTAAAGAACAACAGATGCCTTCCTTCTGCTGAGCGCAGAGCTTTGATTTTTATTCCAGTCCAGCACTGGGAGATGGTCTGGGGTAGAGAATATAAGCAAGAATCTCTTGGATGTCTTCCTTCTCCAATTTCTACTGTCTTTTGCAGTAGGAGCAACTCTGGGCTGGGTTCTTGTCTTGTGCATAGTTGCTAAAGAGCAGATATAAGGAGATGGGCATGTGCATTCCTATGCTGAACTGCTGGTGTCTTCCAGAATAGGTTTTGGATTCCTATTGAAATTTGAAGGAATGGCCCTAAATAAAGAGCTGGTAACTCCACATTCTTCCCAGTGCCTGGGGACAAGAGCATTTCTGAGTCTTATCTAACATGCCCCCAGCTTTAACACGTGGAAGAATTCAGGGTCTCTCTTAACCAGCATGAAACTCTTTAGTAGCTTTGGCATGTTGGTTGACAAGATGTTAAGTTCTCAGTTAAAAGAAATCCAAACTGCTTTAGAGCATAGAATATCCTGAAGTATATATTACATAACATACTAACATCATCTAAGCTGTGACTGTCTTTAGAGGCACAGTTACTGTTCACCATGCGTAAGACTTCTGTGTTATGTGTATTAGCTTCATATGGTGGAGTGAGTGCATAGGGTCTGAAGAATAAATCTTAGGAGGAGTGACTGAAGGATCTGGGACTCTTCAGTTTGAGGAAGAGGAGGCTAAGAGGAAACCTTATCACTCTCAACAGCTATCTGAAAGGACATTGTGGAGAAGTTGATGCTGGTCTCTTCTCACAGGTAATTAGCAGAACCAGAGGGAGTGGCTTGAAGCTGCAACAGGGGGAGTTTAGACTGGACATCAGGAAAAAGTTCTTTACAGAAAGAGTGGTCAGGTGCTGGAACAGGCTGTCCAGGGAGGTGGTTGTGTCCCCCCATCACTGGATGTGTTCAAGAGTCACCCAGATGTGTTGTTAGGGGGTAGAATTTAGGGGTGAACTTGTAGAATAGGGTTAATGATGACTTGATGATCCTAAGGGTCTTTTTTAACCTGAATGATTCTGTGATATACTGTGTAATACAGGTTTCAGTAAGTAGTTTTCAAAGCTGAGTGCTTCAGAGTGGGGGGATGTGGAAAGACAGCATGAATAAATAAAAAATGAAAGTCTGTCCTTTGCTATTATGACTCTTCAGCAATTAAGCTGTCTCTGTCTTAATTTCCTTGGTAGCACTCCAGAGTAAATAGTGTGCTGTACACATGTGCTTTTATTCTATGTGCAGTGGTATAGAAAGGAAAAGCTCATCGTTAATCTTTATTTTTTTTAATTAAGGCTTCTATATTGAAATTAAAAGATTATAATTAACAAGACGGATAATTTAATTTCCAAACTGCTGACTAACTTTTACAGATGAACATCGTAATCATCTAGTTGTAAAAGAACGGATTTTAAGGCATTATGAGTTACTTGTTACATTCTTGAGACCTACAGTTTTTAGAATGACTTTAAGTACAGGAAACTGTGATTTCTATTTGATTTTTAATTATCTTTTTAGAGCTGGTCCTTTTGTTCTCTTTTACCCTACAAAACTACTTAAGTGCTAAGAGTTATTTTACTTAACACTGCTTTGAAAAGAGCCAAAATTTCTTTTAATGTGATGATATTGGTATTTCTTTAATGCAACCTACCAAGGTAAGGTCGTGGGAGGTGGAGGTTGAGTTAATGAGGTCTATCATTAGTAGACTTAAATTGTGTTCAGAAAGGAATTATAAATGAAAAGTGTTCCTCTTCCTACCTCAAATTCACATTTAAAACAAGATTTTCTGTGATAACAGTATGGCTCTTGATTTATTTCCCTGATTTCTAATAAGAGCTAAACTTGAAAAGTCCCTAAATCAACAGAGGATTAATAGTAAAAATTCTAATAATTCAGATCTAGTCAGAAATGACACTGGTAGAATCTCAGTGTACAGAAGAAATCGGGAGAAATGTGTAGCTATATACTTACTACTTCCATGCTGTGTTATTTTGAAGCTTTCTTTGTGCTGCTGGCTCTGAACATGTGTTATACACTAATTTAAAAAAAAATGACTCTCTATTCTTTGTCTTCCAGGAGCTGGCAAGCTGTGGCTGGAATAAAAAAGAAAAATACAGTTCTGCACCAAATGCTGTTGCTTTCACAAGAAGATTCAATCACGTGAGTTTTTTCCAGTGTTATTGCATGTGCATGTTTAAAAAATCTGGGGAATTAAGTGTTCTGGGATGTTATTTCTCTTACTGATTGCAGCTGGTTCCTTGAAAATATAAATTATCAGCTCTAACGAGTTCCTTATCTTCGGGATATACAGAAAGATCAGAATGGTATTGAAAAAATAGCTGTAGTTTTTAAGGGTCTTTAAGTTACTATGATAGAAGTTACTATGAAATAGGAAAAAGTTACCGATGAACTAGGAAAATATTAAGTGGTTTGTTTTCCCCTATAAATGGTGACTGCCCTTTATGTAATGACAGAATCATCATCACTGGTTAAAAGGTTCTGCCATAGCAATTAGAAGGTATTTGGATTGGTGAGACAGCACAAATGTGTTTTAAATAAAAATAAATGATAGCAAGAGCCATTACAGTTTTTTTGAGAAGCATTTTCACTTGAATCTTTAGTGATAGCCCACAGATACTTGACAAATCTAGACTGCCTGAATTATAGCTGTATTTTTCTCCACATAGGTATCTTTGTCCCTAGAAACATGAGCCTTCTGTTAGTATGATCACCTTTTTAAGGTGATTCTAGACAAACTTGAGAAATTGTGAATAATTTCACTGTACCAAACCTGATATTTAATTGTTTGACCTGGGTTTGTTTTAGGTAGTTGTGTTTGAGCTCAGTGGCTTTCTTAAAATTTCTATGTGTAAAATGAACTTTCAAAATAAGATCAAACTTCCAGCTTTCTCCACAGTTAAAGCCGTAGGACTCCAACTATGTAATAAGCCGTGTCTCGGAACTATAATGCTTTTTAAAACTGTGCTGCCATATATTTTTTTATTTGCAATGAGGTAATTCTGTTACCATCATCTTTCCTCTCATAAATGTTTAATAATGTCTCAAACTTACAAGTTGGATTCCAGTGGTATCTTCCGTACCCATGTCCAATCTATAGCCAGCTTTGTTAATTGCCTGAAACTCAGACCAAACTTCTGGACTAAGACTTGGGGGATGAGTGACTGGAGAGCAGCCTGGCAGAGAGGGACCTGAAAGTACTGGTCAACAGCCAGCTGAACAGGAGCCAGCAGTGTGCCCAGGTGGCATGAAAGACCAATGGCATCATGGCTTCTGTCAGCAATAGTGTGGCCAGCAGGACTAGGGATGTAGTTCTCCCCCTGTACTGGGCACTGGGGAGGCCTCCTCTTGAGTACTGGGGGAAGTTCTGGGCCCCTCACCTCAAGAAAGAGGTTCTGGAATGGGTCCAGAGGAGCAAAGAGACTCAAGAAGGGACTGGAAGGGAAGTCTGATGAGGAGAGGCTGAGGGAGCTGGGGTTGTTTTAGCCTGGAGAGGAGGAGATTTGGGGACCTTATCACTCTATAACTAAATTGTAGACTGGTGGGGGGGGGAGTCAGGCTCTTTTCCCTGGCAGCTAGCAACAGTATCAGAGGGTGAGGCCTGAAGCTTCATCAGGGGAGGGTTAGGTTGGATATTAGGAAGCCCTTCCTCATGGAAAGGGTGATCAGACACACGAATGGACTGCCCAGGGAGGTGGAGTCCCCATCCTTGGAGGGGTTTAAGGACAGCCTGGACTAGCTGATGTGATGATGTTGGGTCATAGGCTTGATTTGATGAGCTCAGAGGACTTTTCAGCCTCAATAATTCTCTGATTCTCTCAGGCATTGTGTACTTTCTTTCTTTCCTTTATCACTTTCATGCAGGGTGTGACCAAATCCTGTTACTTCTTAAGAACAATGTATTTAAAAGATTTCTTAACTTTCTGTAGACTGAAGTACTCGTCTGGGCTCCTGGACTTTGGATGCCCGTGCAATTCATTTCTTGTCTGAAGAGAAGATTTACACTGCAAACCTCCTGTGACTGTACCTTTATTGAAATTTGAGGGGTGTGGAGTTTGGGTTTTGTAGAGTTTGTTTTGTCTTTGTCCTTGGGGTTTATTTAGTTGCATTTAGCTAATGTTTTCCTGATCTGAAATTGCTTCTTTATATTAGACTGTGTATCCAACCTGAGGCTACTTTTACACTTATTCCACGTGGTGCAAACATATATCCAGACAAATACAGCTGCCTGTGTTTGTACCATGCACTTTTGCTTTGTTATTAAGCCTCACTCCCTTTATGTGTTTTCTTCAAATCCATAAAAGCTAGATAGACCCCTGTGTCAGCTGATAGCCTTCTTCACCGAGAATATCTTGGCTAATGGTTTCTTAAGAGCCTTCTTAATACCTTGAAAATTGTTTTCTATCATCCTTAATTCCAGTAAAGACCTGTCCATCTGACAGGATCTGTCCCTGGCTTTCCTTTCCTTGCTGGGCTTTAGACATTGTGTTGGCTGCTACCAAAGATTCCCTTACTTAGATGCCTGTTACTGCTGCTTTTAATGACTAAAAGAAATACATTGCCAGGAGTCTGAATTGCCCTTGGGACACCTCTGGAGCAAGTAGAGAAATCTGGAGTGTGTCTTCGCTGTGTCTGTTTTGCGGCGTCACAGTTTAATCAAGACAGGCCAGTTTGAGGCTTTGTTCCATTTATTATCTCCTCAAAACTGAAAAAAATAGCTGTTTTTTTAGCAGGCAGACAGGTAAGTACTTGGAGTCATTGCAATTCACTATTAAATCACTGAACAGACAAGTAGCTTCTTTCTGGTTTACATATTTTCAGTACCATCATATTCAGATGTTGCAGCGCTTAGGCTGTCTCTTGGACTGTATTTAAAGCCAAAAGATTTGGAGGCATTTCTAGGTCATCTTTCCTACTTTATCTTTTTGCTTCTGCTCTCTAATGGTTTTCAAATGTCACCTTAAAATATAGGAGTTAAAGTAGCCTGTAGGAAAAACTGTGCCTTGAAGTATAGAAGAGTGAGTAATGAAGAAGAAACGAGTCCTGCTATTTAACATACATTCAGCTGCTGGACAACTTTACTTCTCACCAAATTCCTGTGAAAGTGCTGCATGTGGTTTTGGTGGTCAAGAGACCTGCCATTTGCAAGATCTTCCAAACCATCAGCCTTTATTCTGGTACCTTTTGGGTGCTGTGGGCCTGTGGTTCCCAGTGCATTACTGCAGAGGACTTACACCGGTGGTAATATCACATTTGTAATCACCATTCTTTTGGGAGCAGTGAAACGTAAGAATTCCTAAGGGATCTGCAGTGGCAGCTGGAATAAGAAGGTGTGGGGAAGTAAGCAATTTTCCTCTTCCTTGCCTGGTTTGCCTTCTTGACATTCAGTTCTCACCCCAGGTTCTTGCACAGCACAGCATAGTTCCTGTTGGGTACCTGCTTCACTTAGCTGAAGGTTTCTAACTCAAGACCTAAAATCAGCAATCAGGAAACTTGTGACTTTTGGGTTGGTCAGGCTTGAATAGACAGGCTAGAGAGTTGGACACAGAGAAAATTAATGAAATTCAACAAGGGCAGGTGTTGAGCCTGGCATCTGGGCATGAACAACCCTAGGGACCAGTGTAGGTTGAGAACTGACCTGCTGGAGAGTGGCATAGGAGAAATTGACCTGGTGGCCAGCAGGATGAGCATGAGCCAGCAATGTGCTCTTTGTGGCCAAGAAGTCCACTGGCATCCTGGGGTGGACTAGAAGGGTAGTGGTTAGAAGATGGAGCAAGGTTCTCCTCCCCCTGTAGTCTGCCCTGATGAGACTCTACCTAGAATCTTGTGTCCAGTTCTGGGTCTCTCAGTTCCAGAAGGGGACAGAGCTGCTTGGGAGAGTCCAGCATAGAACCATGAAGATGATGGAGTGGAGCATCTCCCTGATGAGGGAAGTCTGAGGGAGCTGGGTCTCTTGAGCCTGGAAAAAAGGAGACTGAGGGTGTGACCTTGTTAATGTTGAACAATATGGAAAGGGAGGGTGTCAGGAGGAAGGAGCCAGGCTCTGCTCAGTGGCAGCCAATGATAGGACAAGGAGTAGTGAGTGAAAGTTGTAACTGAGGAGGTTCCACGTAACTATGAGAAGAAACCTCTTCATGGTGAGGGTGACAGAGCACTGGAAGGGGCTGCCCTGGCTGGTTGTGGAGTCATCTTCTCCGGAGATGTTTAAAACCTGCTTGGCCACATTCCTGTGTGACTTGATCTAGGTGATCCTGCTCTGGCAGGGGGATTGGACTGGATGATCTTTCAAGGTCCCTTCCAGTTCTGTGAGCAGATCTCATCAAACTTTTGCCAACCTCTGAAATTTCACTGGGTTTAAATGATGCATTGTGCATCTGTCTCTTTCCTTTTCCTCCCAACTTGCCAAAAGAAAACCATGAGCAGCTCTCACTTTGTAAGTAAAAAGAATATTAAATCACTAACAGCTGCTTCACGGCAAATTGATCGGCTGATAGCGTTTTGGAAACAGTAATGATAATGTGCAGTTGATTGCAGTCCACTGAGGACGAAGTAGTGTATTTCCAGCATTAGTTATGTGATAATTATATGTGGTGCCTGTAAAAACAGATCAAGTTCAGGGAAGAGAAATCTATGAAATAGTTCTATGCCAGGACTCGTTTATTCTTGAAGAATACAGTGCTATGTGGTACTCTGCACATCTGCTCTTAAGTATTGTTTTATAATGTCATCTTACATAATTTTTTTTAAACTCTGATCTCTGCCTTTTTCAGCTTTCTCATGAAAGCCAACTGCATACTTTCATAGCACCGTTGTTCCTGATAACTCTGTCATGCTACCAAGTCATTCTTTGCTGTCTTAAAATAAATCGCTGCTCAATACCTTCTGCAAATTAGTATGGATTATAAATTTCAAACAAATGAAGATTGCTGTTAGGAAGTGACATGAAAACTTTGCATAGTTGATGTACAGGTAATTGTAACTCGGTTAGAAGATAATCCATATTAAAAACTCTTTCTTGAGGTTTTTACTTAAATGGGAGTGGAACTATGCTGCCATGGAGCTTGAAATATTAGCTAAACTTGTCAGCTAGATTCAGTATATTTTAAAAAGCTTACACTGTGATTTGAAAGACAAATTTGAAAGTTTAGTGTGGCTTTTTTTCTAGGTTGACCCTGATAGGGAAGAGCATAAACACCCAAATACATGTCAAGGGTTAAATGTTGTCTTGAGCTGTAGGCAAAGGCTTTGATGCCTGAAGACTGCCTCATCAATATCACTCCAGTGTGAGCAATAATAGAAGTAAATGCAGTGACAGAGGACTTGAAGCAAAATAACTTCACAATACACCGTATCACAGTAATGATGAGGCTGGAAAAGACCTTAAAGATCATCCAGTCCAACCTAAAACCAACCAAGATCTGATGTCTAGATCAGATGGAACAGATATCTGATGTACATGAAGAATTGGTTAGATACAAAAGGGTCTTATTTGAAACAAAAGGACTTCTTTAAACTGTTCATTATTCAATATCTGGAATACATGAGGTTATGGTGCTAGCCCGATCTCATCTCAGAAGCTAAGCAGGTTTGGGCCCAGTCAGTACTTCGATGGGAGATCGCCTGGGAGTACCAGATGCTGTAGGGTTATTCCGCTCTTGTTGTGGGTTGGTCTGGATGATCTCTAAGGTTGCTTTCAATCCCTAACGTTCTGCAGTTCTTTGAATGACGTTGGGTTTTGCCTGGTCTTTAATGCCAGTAACAACATGTCAATGAGGAGTGGATGTGGTTAAAGTGAAAATGATTCTGTGTTTAATGGTTTTTCTCCTCCTTGCTTTATCATGGAAGGGACTGGATGACTCAAAACTTTGAAGAATGTTTTTCATTTCATTCTAGGTTGTTTTCCTTCAAGAGTTAGAAAGTCTTGAGGCTGCATCTAGCTGGGACTGGGATGGAAACCAGGCTTCCTTGAATAAACAAGGGTACTGGTGCAGCTCGGTGCTTGTGTCACTGTCATACTAGCAGAGCTTTGCAGAAACCAGGGCTATCACAATGACATGCTTGTGGGGGTTTTTGAGCATTGCTCTGTATTGTGAGCAAATGTTTCATAGCCTGGTTACCTGCAAACAGTCACCTGTTGTATGAACATGCTGATAACTTGAGATTGGAGAGATGGTGCATTTTAAGGTACAGCAATGCATGTGATGTCTCTACCTGATTTGTTATGATACAAACATCTGCAGTAAAAATATAAATCCATTTATCTTCAAAAGGACAGTATCTCCTTAAAAACTCATCAATCAAGGGGAAAAGTTGGTTTTCTTCTGCTGTGTAACTACAGCAGAACATCTAACTATTGTCAAAGGAAGTTAAACTTCATTTTCAAGTACTGTTGAGTGGTTTAGTGTCCATGTATTCAGTACTTAAGTATGTGGTAGCTACGCTGTTTGCACAAAACATTTTTTAACCCTTAGATCATCGAGTCCAACCATTACCCCTACTCTACAAGTTGACCCCTAAACTCTATCCCCTGACACCACAGCTAAGTGACTCTTGAATGCATCCAGAGATGAGGACTCGACCACCTCCCTGGGCAGCCTATTCCAGTGCTTGACCGCTCTTTCTGTGAAGAACTTTTTCCTGATGTCCAGTCTAAACCTCCCTTGTTGCAGCTTGAAGCCATGCCCTCTGCTTCTGTCACTAATTACCTGTGAGAAGAGACCAGTGCCAACCTCTTTATAGTGTCCTTTCAGGTAGTTGTGGAGAGTGATGAGGTCTCCCCTTAGCCTCCTCTTCCTCAAACTGAACAGTCCCAGCTCTTTCAGTTGCTCCTCATAAGATCTATTCTCCAGACCCTTCCCCAGCTTCGTTGCCTTCCTTTGCACTCTCTCCAGCCTCTTGGTATCTTCCTTGTACTGAGGTGCTCAAAACTGGACACAGTACTCAAGGTGTGGCCTCACTACTGCTGTCTGTGAGAGGCTATTGTCCTCCCACCTTCTGCTGTTCACAGTTTCTAATACAAGCCAGGATGCTGTTGGCCTTCTTGGCCACCTGAGTACACTGCTGACTCCTGTTCAGCTGCTTGACTATTAGACCCCCCAAGTCCTTTTCAGTCAGACTGCTTTCCAAGCCTGTAGTGCTGCATAGGGTGGTTGTGACCATAATGCAGGACCTGACACTTGGCCTTATTGAAATGAATGCAGTTGGCCTCAGCCCATCAATCCAGTCTGTGCAGGCCCCACTGTATAGCCTTACCTTGCCACCCTCTAGCAGACTGACACTCCCTCCCAACTTCATGTTATTTGCAAACTTACTGAACATATACTCAATCCTCTCATCGAGATCATTGATAAAGATGTTAAACAGTAGTGGCTTCAGTATGGAGCCCTGGGGGACACCACTCGTGACTGGATTTAACTCCATTGACCACAACTCTTTGGGCCAGTGTTTCACCCTGCCGAGTATGTGCCCGTCCAAGCCCTGAGCAGATACTTTGCTATTAAAAAAAAGAAGATGGAAAAGTGAGGAAAAAAGAAAACTGAGCTCTGTGGCTAATATTTTCCTGGCTTTTACAGTGTTAGACAAACAGACCAAAGGAAAAGCTGTCTGTGGGTCTTTTTTGTGGAGGTTTTTTTTGTAATTCTTCCATCTTCTGGTTCCAAAGAGCTGTTGTGTTTTGACATCCTGCTTCTCATCAGGATACTGTACCTTCACTGCAAACATTATGATTTGGGGGCTGTGGATCTTCTCATCCTGTTTTGTTCAAGAAGCTGTTTTACCGTTCAAAGTCAAGTGGGATAATTAGGATATTTCCTTTTTTGTAATTGGAATTTTGTGAGGAACCTGAACACATACAGAATGGTAGTTTGCAAGAAGTAGTCTAGCATCACTCCTATAAATCAAACCAGCATGACAGGTGGGAAGACGTGCAAGCGCGTGAGCATGCATTGTTTTCAGTAGTGTTGTGGATAGCAGTTGTGCTGTATCATGCCAATCTTAGTTCATAGGATTCATAGGATGTTAGGGGTTGGAAGGGACCCAAGAGATCATCGAGTCCAACCCCCCTGCCGGAGCAGGACAAAACTATCTAACACAGATCACAGAGGAA